>JAOPJO010000025.1:19859853-19880234 GCA_027123675.1 Molva macrophthalma | reverse complement strand
AAAAATAACCCCGCTGTGGTTCCTCCGCACTTCCACACACAGCGGGACTTTACACAACGAGTGTCCGAGAAGGTGAGGCCATTCTGGGGCTGTGTGTGTTCTTGTGTTTACTGGTTACTGCTCAATATATTTGCAGTTTCCAGTTTGCCATAATATTCCTAATCATTATGCAAAGACTTTTTTTGCATTCTTTTTTTTCATGAAGGAATACATGTTATGTTGCATACAGAATTGCATGTGAATGCCCATTTGTCAAATGATGGACTTATTAAGACAGATGATGTTGTTTAATTGACTGTGTCTAAACTTATGTTTTTCTCTTACAGAATGGAGAAGAAATGAGGACACACAATTTTTAGAAGATCCTGAGATTATTTCCCCCAAGGATTCATTCATGAACACATACAATTGGACAAAAAAAGGCCCTGGTATTTATTTTTAATCGAAATTCAGATTTTGAAAATGCAATGTTTTTTTTTTTCTTAATTTTTTCCCCCGCAAATTACTGAAAATAAGATGAGTGTGTTCCAGCGAGGACAAAGATGCTTCATTTTTTTAAACAATGTTTCTACTGAGGGCTAGAAAAGCTACCAATTGCTGCACATCATGCCCCTGTTTTTTGTTCTTGAGTGTTCAAAATGCCAGTGTCTGCTAATCAATCTGTGGACATCGTGGTATCCGGGTGGGAATTGGGTTGCATTTCTCTGGTGGTTGTTGGTTAGATTTTTTTGTTGTACATTCCTGTTTCTGATAGCTGAATTGGTCCACCTGGTCTTGTAAAAAAAAGAAAGAAAAGGAGTTGGGTTTGTCTACAGCTGTAAACTGATCGTACCAACGTAGCACTGACACATTCGTTATCTGTAGCCATTTGAAAGCTAGCTGTCAAAAGGCAATGAATTGTGGATTCGTGAGCAATTTCAAGAAACTAGGTGTTTTTGTAATGAAAAAGATGGAATTAAAAAAATTGTAAAAAGTAATTTGACTCTTCATTGTTCTTAAGTGTGCATTCCAAAAATCCTTTGGTCCTCTAGAATTATGAGACGTAAGAAAAATACTTTTTTGTAACATGGCTTTAATGGGAAAATATTTTAATTTGTAAGGAACATTTCTAAGTATCACAATAAATCAAGGCTGTCCTTTAAAAAAACAATGGAGTGGCTGAATGTGCTTGTGGAGCTTGGGTTATCCACATTTGCAACACACAAAGAGTAGTTATGTAGGCTGTCTTGTTGAAACATGGGTTGGGTTTAAAAACAAAAACAATAATTCTTATAATTTGGTCAAAGCAAAACAAAGTTGATGCAGGCGTTTGAGTGTGTATGGCGGCTGGCAGGCTTTGTGGCGTTGGTAACCTTCTGGTGTACTCCTCTGTATGCCAGTCTGTGGAAAGTTGTGTGGCCCTCTTTATAGGTCCTCTTAAAGATGCCCGACTGGTGTTTCTTCACATAGCCCACACTTTCATTTCTGAAAAATAAAGCCTTTGTTTTTTGCATCTCTCAAGACATACAAAAATTCTTTCTGATTACCACTATTTTCTATTTAGTCAGACACTTAAGTAGGCCCTTTAACTCAAAAGAACTTGAATTGAGTGAATTAAGATGTCATTAATTATTAATTCATTAGGCAGTTAGGGGAACTTGCTCAATGGTTATGAAAGTTAGGCTGCCAACATTGGGGATCAAACCCAGCACCTTTCGGCTGGGAGTCGAACACCCTATAGCCACTATTCCAGCTTAATTTGTAGATGAATATCTAACAGTGACGTACCGTAGTCTTTTTCCCATGATGGTCTGAAGGAACTTCCTTGCAGAGATCTGTCCCAGAACCTTTCTGTAGCGGTTAGTGAAGACTGCATCTGCATGTCGCCCTGAGCTGAAATAACATTCAGAAAGTACATCTAAGTTTAGGCTATAGTTAATGACCACGGTACTCACAGAACTCGATCATACCATTGAGAGTCAAAGACTTTTGGAATGTAAGGACAAAACCGCCGTTTATTTGGATGCATATATACCTCGTCAACAATTACCATTTAAGTAATTTAGCTGACACTTTTATCCATATCGACTTTAAGTGAATTCAGACACATGCCATTGATGAGCAGGATGGGGTTAGACATATATATAAAAAATGTAAATAAATATTGTTTCTATATTACAGCACTTAAAACAGTTTGCTAATTTGATGAATTGTATGATTCTTGAACTGTTTGTGTTATATTTTCATTGTTGAATGCACTAATCGCCGGTCACTTTGGACAAAAGCATCAGCTAAATAAATGTAATGTAATATTGGTCACAGAGGCTTACAGGTATGGTACAGACATTGGGAATCAAACCCAGAACCATGCTTTTGCCCTTGTAATTATATGGCAAATTCAATTGAAGGATATCCATCACCAGGAAGTTGACCAATGATGTGTCCCAATGTCCCATGTGTCTCTAAGTCATGTGACTATCTGACATCACGGCTATAATAGTTGTTTCTTTGAACTTACCGCAGCTCCACTGGCTCCGTAGAAGGAGCTCCAGCTCCCTCCAACAGTCTCAATGGATCCTCTATGGAGGACGTCAACAGAATGGCAGTGTCTCTTTGACCAAACCTGAAACACAATCACACAGCAACGCAATCAGGTGAATACCCCACTAGGACACTTGAGTAGATTTGATTAGTGACCTAGAATAGAAAGTTATTTTTACAGGGTACAAAAAAAATTAATCCTATCACAATACATTTTTACGTAGACTTATGTGTGAGGTGTAAATACAATTATTCTAAATGCTAAATAGACACTTGTCTGTCCTTTTGTGCTTAAATGTTTGTGCTCTTTGCCATTGAGTGCTTGGGAAAATGAGGAGAATGGCTGATCCAACCCTTTTCAGCACAACAAGATTGAAGGGCACTGTGCTGCAACTAGAGAAGAGCGTCTATTTGTTTGTTAATCCTTATCTGTGCGCATACATTTAATCATGTATTTTTGTTATTGACATGTCAATTGCAAAAGGTTGAATTCACTTGCTTTTTCCTCCCTCCAATTTACAGTTAGAGGGAGGCATGTGCATATGTAGAGTTTTTTAATCAAAGCATTTCCATTCAGTAATTACGTTTTTTCATAATAATGGCTTTGATCTTGCTGAGATCTATATGTACTATTTTTTCATGATGACCATAATTAAATGAATAATAATATGAACAACAATAATAATAGTAATAATATGTTTGATAACTGTATATATATATAATTGTTAAGATTATTATTGTTATTACTATTATTACTATTATTACTATTATTGTTATTGTATAGGGCAATCTCGAGGTAAAAAGTGACACTAATTAATAGTTGCATTAACATTAACGTATTAACGCATTATCTGCACAAGAAAAGTAACATAAATGACTGACCTGAAAGATGGATAGATCGGGGAACAAGATAGGGACACGAACAGATAACAGAACATCAGCATGGCAGTGTTCCACATCATCAGGGCTCGTTCCGAGGAACAGCGGACGACTGGATGCATGGACAGAGAAGAAAATACAATGAATTACAAAACGCAAACGTTTGAATAAAAACTTCACTTGATCCATAATAGACCTATCCATTTATTGGGATTTGGGTTGCATCCACTGGGAATTAACTTAATCATACTGGCAATAGGGTCTAAAAAGCAGTACAAACCCAAAATCAAACCCACCCCAAAATACTAAAACGGTTTAACTGCTATTAAACCGAGAAATAATTACAATATATTAATATGTTTTTTACTTTAAATATTATTATATTTTGACTTGCAACATGGTAATGTGGTTAACATTACCGTAAGTTCTCTGTGAATCCTGAGATCACCCGTAGTCCTTTCAGTATGTGATGCTCTCTCCTCTCCTCATCTCCAACTCTGTGTGTAGCAGGGACAGGACAGAGGAAGGTCTGGAACAGTGTGTATCTAAATCTTTGCTCTGAATAGAAAGGCGGCATGGTCAGTTAGACTGGACCTCTAAGTGCCAGTGACATCACACAGAATTGCGATCTGCTCTCTGTGCAGGTGTCAACATGATCTCTCTCTCGCCCACCCCCTCCACTATAGTTCTCCATGTCCCTCTCTCTCTGTTTTGTTACTTTCCCCCACTTTCCACTTAATTTTTCCAATGTTCTGTCATTGCCTACATTAATACAAAATACGACTAATGTGTGTGGTTGTTATGTTGTCCTTTTCCCGTTGTCGTTCTCTGTAGTCTTTTTTACCTGGTAAAATTCAAGTTAATTAAAGATTACAATAAAAAACAGCATATGGTTGAAACATATTTTATTATATGTGAATATACTAAGTGGAAGTCCTTGATTTATTTAGTATTTATATTTATTTGTAATCTTTTTTACGTTCACAAATTAATATACTGTGCAATATAATAAAACAGACCGGTCTGCCTCTGGAACTACTCGACTCAAATAAGCTTTCCAACCCGGGCGAATAGATGGTACGCACCGGGGACGTTTCTATCTGATGGACTTAAGGTTGGATTGTGTACACCTTGTGTACACAAGCTGGGGCTTAAATGTCGTTCATTCGTACCATATTTTAACAACCAACATGACATAAAAAATTAACCAGCGAAAGCGAATGACGCCTCTGTAAACCATCTCCACCACCAGAAATATAGATCGCAGCGAAACAAAACGTTTGCTTAGATTCGGCTACATCTGTTTGAATCTTGTCACGGAACCGTTCTACATACATAAGTCAATTATGGAGTGCATACATAGATTAAGACCTTTGTTTCTCACTCCCCGGCAACTTTTACCATTTCATTTCACACAGCACTGTCTTTTTTCGAGATCAAAAAACGTCAATAGGCCACAGAGTAAGAAGGCAACATTTGATACATTTAAAACCCAGTTGTCATCTGGTCCTACTTTTCAAGACTTTGTCAAAGGAATAGACGTTAAAAAAACACTCCTTGTTACCGAGGAATACAATGATCGTCATGCATATCTGTCTGAGGACTTGGAAATGGGAAATGACAGAAAAGGTCCGTCTGTAATTCTGGTTTTAAACACAATTGGTTTTGCTCAAGTTAAGGCTTTGTCTAATGAGTGTATTGTTATTACAGTGTGCTTTGAAACGTATGGCTGTCAAATGAATGTCAACGACACTGAGATAGCCTGGTCCATATTGCAAAAGAAGGGATACCAACGAACCAATGATCTTAATGAGGTATCAAAATTACATTTTACTGCATCCTACTTAATAATTGTATGTAAGTATTTTTAATTAAAGTTAATTTTGTATGTATGTCAACAGGCTGATGTTGTCCTTCTTGTAACATGTTCTATCAGGTAAGATAACAATGGGTACTCAATCAAAATCTTGGCAACAATCAAAAGCCTCCATTTGTTTCTGAAACATTGAAGCTGATCATATCAGAATATGACATGGACTCTGATTTGCATTAATTGCACTTTCAAATCCAAATATCACAACAGAAGATCTGTGTCTTTTGTGTTTCAGAGAAAAAGCTGAACAAACCATCTGGAACCGACTGCAGCAACTCACAGCCATGAAGAGGAAACGCTTAAAGACCCGCACACCAATGAAAATTGGGATTTTAGGTAAAGCACTTGACGTATGTGTGTGTGAGTGCATCTAAAATGATACCTTAAAACGATCTAAAACAGAACAAAAAATGTATTAACAAATAATGAATGCTTTGTGTCCAGGTTGCATGGCGGAGAGGTTGAAAACTAATCTCCTGGAGCGGGAGAAGCTGGTGGATGTTCTGGCGGGACCCGATGCCTACCGGGACCTCCCGCGCCTGCTGACGCTGGCAGACGGCGGACGCCAGGCCAGCAACGTGTTGCTCTCATTGGAAGAGACCTACGCTGATGTCATGCCTGTCCACCGCGCTCCTCAGGGATACAGTGCGTTTGTGTAAGCCATGCTTCGATACCACCTCATACGCTCTCCGGAGATGTAACCTTTGGTCCTGATATTTCTCACATTTTGTCTTTGCCTTAATCCAATATCTGGTGAGCTGGTTCATTCTTGAGACGTGAAACTTGGCAGGCCTAAATATGTCGATAACCGCTACTCAGATAACCCTATCATTCTAAAATGGCCTTATCCAGGAACACACTGTATGAGCGTTATCTAAATCATCCATAAGGTGCTGCTGTGAATGCTAGATAATCATATCTGTATCCACAATCGTGAACAAACCTGACACATATTCTCTAAAGGACACTACTCCATCTACTCCTCTACTCTACAATATGGAAATTAATTCTAAATTGTGTGTGTGTGACCTATGATATAAAAACACTTGGTGGCCATCTTGTTAATTTGATTGATCTAAAAACGTGGACGTTTGGAGATTAACCTTTGTTGAGTCTATATAACAAGTTTCATGCTGATTGGTGAAATATGCTAGCAGGAGTTTGAATTGCAAAATGTCTTCTGCAATAGAAATCCATTGTATTTGCAACCCTATGCCTTTACAACCAAGCTACACATTTTCTACAGGGGAGCTTCTATTGTTATCGTTAATATGACCATATATAGCCCAGTGGCCTTATTTAAGTTAAACTATTGTTTTTACCTTCATTTTATGGTACTTGAACGTGACCTAATATAAGCCAATCACACACTCTTTCAGTTTTAGCCCCACCCTCCAATAGTCATTATAGCTGATCGCACAAGCAAGCAAGCGCACCAAGCACGAGCTACAAGAACTTCTGGGAGATATTGAAGAGAAAGGTAAGGCATGATTTTCCAATATTTTAAACACTTAGGTATAGGACACAATAGGATAATGTGGTGGCATAAGTAATACTCAATCAGTGTTAAGAATAATCAGTCATTATTTTACTTTTTTTATTTTTAGTTAGCATATGCGGTACTGCCAAACCTGTTTTATTTGAGACCCACAATAGTGGTATTTGCCTTTTCTCAATGTGCTGCTGTGCCAGAGGCTCAGAAGGTCAGATGCTTCCAGTTTTCCTACAGAATGTATACATAACCATTCTCAGAGCCTCACAAAATGCATTGTTTTTCTTGTATTTCTTTAGGTCTGACCTAAGCTGCCTTGAGTGCAGCTTCTTTCATGGAAATTCACTAAAGCATCTTCTAGATGTTTGATGCTGTTGGTGATGTCTGACTGTTTTTACAAAGGCAATGGATAAAAGTTGAATGTGTTCCCTTTTTATTTTATATATGTAATGTCTGGAAATAAAGGGGCAAGCAACTCGCTTCCTGGCTTATTGGTGTAAACATGAGTTTTTTTTTTTTCTATGCTAAAACCTGGAATAGTACTATTTGATTGTGCCGTGCATTACTCAATAAACGTTATATTATTTTGCACAAACTGTGATCCATTCATTTGTGGTACCCTCTTTAAACCTCATCTCATCAAATCGAGAGACAGTGTACTTGGCACATTGTGTTGTACAACTTTTTGGAGATGATCCCATCGCCTTGATACCTGACATGCATGATACAAACCAATTGGGAATTGTCCTGATCCTGTTACCTACCTCCCCAATATTGCTTGTATCTGTAATTGTCATTGTTCGGTTTACCCGCAGGTCCATCATGCGCGGCTGCGACAACATGTGCAGCTACTGCATCGTTCCCTTCACCCGCGGCAGAGAGAGGAGTAGGCCTTTGAGCTCCATTCTTGACGAGATTCGCCTGCTGTCCGACCAGGCGAGTTTTGACCTCATAACTTCAGACGCCCTGATAGACTTCAAGGGATTTTGTGGGGCAGGCAGGCCAATATCCATTTGTTAAGCATATCGAGAAAGACCACATTTGAAAGTTTTTCATTTGTTAAATGGTTTCTAATCAATGCTTTGATTATGGGTGATACTCAGTTTTTAGCCCTTGTAATTCAAATAAGTAAGAACGTATATATTTTATTTCAATTATCCGATCGATTTGTAATCTGTAATTGTGTTTCTACATGCATGGTGGTGCGTGCGTGGCTGCAGGGGGTCAAAGAGGTGACCCTGCTGGGCCAGAACGTGAACAGCTACCGGGACACGTCGGAGGAGCAGTACCGCGGGGCGGACCCCACCCAGCTGAGCCGCGGCTTCCGGACCCTCTACCGCAGCAAGCAGGGCGGGCTGCGCTTCGCTGACCTGCTGGACCGAGTGTCCCACATTGACGCTGACATGAGGATCCGATTCACCTCCCCGCACCCCAAAGACTTTCCAGACGAGGTGCGCCCCTCTTACCTGCCATTCCATTGGGGATTGAATAGATATGCTGTGGCTGTGAGATGAATTGCTTGAGTTGCCGGCGAGGTTGATTGCAACCGACTGAATACCCCTCCCTAACCCCTCCCTTTCCAACGACATAGAGGAAGCTACGGTGGCCTGTAAGGTGCCAGTAGGTACTTACAAAACATCGTCTGCAATGACAGCGTCGAGTAGCATGTGAAGGGATGAGGTTCCTTGATGGATTAATGTTTTATTTAGTCTGGAAATCTATAGGTCACAGTTTACAAATAAGACAGCGTTTAAGATTAAAAACGTGCTCTAGAGCTGTTGGTCTGTTCTTAGCTACTGTAGAAACATGGCGGCCTCCGATGAATGGCGGACTCTGCCGAGTCTGTTCCGCCAGATGCCGCTAACTTCGACACACTATAACTTTAACATTCACTTTCATATAATGACGTATAGCCAACCAATAATAGTCAAATGGCCTTAATCTGTAACCGTAGGTCCTGGTGAGCTAACATTGTATTGATAAATTCACTGGACAACGGCCGATTTTAAGCACCAATATTAGCAATAATATTGTGTCAATGCGACTTCATTTTTTGTTTCAGTGTTGCCTATACCCTGCACATAAAAGTATTGATCAAGTATGACAATGAGATGTTGACCAAAGATATGGAGGATCTCATTATGCCAGTCACAACATATACTTTAACATTGTGATGGGGGGGAAAAGGGGATGGAAGATGCATCGTAACTGTGTTGCGCAGGTTCTGCAGCTCATCGAGGAACGAGGGAACATCTGCAAACAGATCCATCTCCCAGCACAGAGTGGCAGCAGCCAGGTGCTGAAGGCCATGCGACGAGGGTGAGACATCGCCGCACTTACTCATCCTTCGCCTAAGCCTCACCTAGTCTTTGGATCCAAGCTTACACCGTTTTCCTTTTCTCAATGTGCAGCTATACCAGAGAGGCCTACCTGGACCTGGTGGAGAACATCAAGCGAATAGTCCCCGGTAAAGCATGGTTCATCGCTATTTTCAACTTTTATCTACTCATAATGGACTGATGAAACGAACCTATCTCCACTTTCTCAATTATGTTTACGATATCTTGGTGTATATTTGTGAATCAACTTTTCCCCTGGTCAGGTGTGAGCCTCAGCAGTGACTTCATCGCAGGCTTCTGCGGGGAGAAGGAGGAAGACCACATGCAGACTCTGTCTCTCATCAGGGAGGTGGGCTACAATGTGGGCTTCCTGTTTGCCTACAGCATGAGAAAGGTGAGTACACGGATGTTTACATCACAGAGCCTAGCCATACACACACTCACTATTAATTATTGGGGACAGGATAGTGTAGTGGTTAGGGTGTTTACAATTGAAAAATAAATTCCCCATTGAAGTCAGGATAGTTTATTCAGAATCCGTATACTTTATTCATACAGGGGGAAATTCATAATAGTTATGTTTGACTCCCAAAATGTTCTGGGTAAGAACCCCAATGTCTGAAATCTACCTGTAGGCATCCTTAAGCAAGATGCCCCAAACCCCGACCTGTTTATAGATACTGTAGGTAAGAGCAGTCATTTGAGTGTAATTTCTTAGAGATGCCCTTGCCATCCATCAGCTACCAGTTATAATTTCTTTCAAAATCTTGCTCTCCCGCTCTTTGCCGACTCTAAAATTTTGCCTAAAGCAACTTTAACGACACAGTCGGAGAAAAACGCCTGCCAAATATATAAATCCTGCTTAATGATCTCATGTGCGTCCATCTGCAGAAAACGCACGCCTCCCACGCACTCCAGGACGACGTTCCAGGTGTGGTGAAGCAGCGGCGGCTGGAGGAGCTCATCTCCACCTTCAGGGAGGAGGCGACAAAGGTCAACAGCGCCCTGGTCGGCACCACACAGCTCGTCCTGGTGGAGGGGGTGAGTACTGCAGCCACGGCCCGCCTAACGATTACATGTAGGACCGACCGGGCATAAGGTAGTATAGGTGTCGGTGGACGCTACGCCATTGTGTCATGATGTCGGACGGTGGATAGAAACACAACCACATGGCACAGTAATGTTTATTTCTTTATGAAATGCCCCTAAAAAAACTTATTATCCGCCATGTTCATGCCGAAATCTGGTATTGGCCAACTTTTGTATCTTTGTGCAGGAGAGTAAGAGATTGGCCCAGGACTTGTGTGGCAGGAGCGACGGGAATGTGAAGGTGATTTTCCCCAGGGAGGGGAGGGAGGGTGCTCTAGACTCTGGTGTTGCTGCGGTCAAAGCTGGAGACTACGTGATAGTGAAGGTATTCTTCGCTCTCGGCTTGATTGCAATATAACTGTAAAACATGCTTGATGTGTTCTTGACAAAAAAATGTGATTTTAGACCATACGTAACTTTTGCCTCTTGCATGCCTCTTTTGAATGTTAATGTAGGTAATAATTTGATGGCACTTATTTGTAAATGCTAATGTTTTGTCTTTTGTGGCTTCTCCCTTCTAGATAATGTCGGCAAACTCCCAGAGTCTGCGGGGGCGGGCTCTGAGCCTCGGCTCTCTAAGTGACTGCCCAGTACAACGGGATAATCTGATTGGCCAACAGCTTGACACAGAAGCTTCTAGAACCCTGGTCTAATATCCGCACAGAATATGCAGCCATTTAGGACAAAACATATTCTTGAAGGCAAATGTATTTAATGTATTATACTTATTGAAGCATTCATACATTTAAAGGTAAAATGCTTTTGTTGGTGTTCATACATGGATGTCTGCGTTAACAGTGTGCATTAAAAAACAACAACACAAAATTTGTGTCAAAGTTGTCAAAATTGAAACGAGCCCTCAAACCATATCAAAGAAAGTGATCAAAAAGGTATGCCTATTGATCCCAGAACAAAATAGGAATTAAAGGTTTAATTTCTGCCTTGTTCTCAGACAGTTGTCTTGAGTGATCTGTTGTCTTTCTGGAACTTTCATCCTGAAGTCTCGAGGTCTGTCCCGATCAGTATGTAGCCCTGGACCGAAACACACAAAAGCAAGAGTTATCAAAGTGATGCAGGGGGCTAATGTTCACTGGGATCATGACGTCACATCCAGCACTTGTAATGAATACTGCTGTAGCTCGTGTCCACCGTGCTCCTTATTCACCTAGTGGCCATCTTAGTCCCATCTTGGTTCTAAATAGTAGCTGGCTGGGGGAACTGAATGTGGAAGGAATTCAGCATTCAGTTCCCCCGCCCAGCTAGCGTTTAGAACCAAGATGGCCGCTAAGTGACTAAGCCCATGTTGTGTGGGGTCATGAGGGGTTGTGTGAAGGATTGGCTGGAGGTTGTCTCACCTTCAGGACCTGCAGCTGGGTGTTTATCAGGTTGATCTTCCCCAGGCTGGGTAGAGGGAAGCCCTCATTAAGTCTCCCTGTGGAGGAAAAAGATCATTATCAGTTATGCAGTAATGGTCATTATATTAGTGTTTCTTCCTTTTTTGTTGTTTATTAAAACGCTCTCTCACACTTTTAACTTGTGTATTAAGTTTATAAACCCTAGAAATATTATGTTTAGCTGATATTCCAAAAATGTAAAGATCTAATTATCTAAAAACCCTTGATATAATGTATATGCTTGACACTGATGAAATGTAACAAATTAAACTTTTCTGTTCAGTGAATAGATACGCTTTAACTATTTAAGATGCATAAAATATAAAGCTGATCATGAATGATTTATCTAGTCTCAAAACAGTATGGATAATTGATATTCCCTCTGCTCTACCAATACATTCATGTAATGTAGAGTGATTGACGTTCTCACCATTAACTTTAGGTAACACCGCCACCTTGAGGACTATTTGAAAGATGTTGTGAAGGGGTCCGACCTATAGGGTTTACAGCTGGTTATTCACGGTGTAAACACCCAGGTCACTGAAGTATGTGGTTTACTTAAGAGTTGTTTACTCATTAGTGACTGTTAATTAGTCTTAACATGTATTTGTGCATGACCAAAGCATTTTTAAAATATGTACTAACAAATACAATTAGTAAGTGTGTGACTTCAGATTAACTACTAAAGTGCTAGTTGCTTTATTATATCACTTCGTGCCGACCTATAGCACTAGAGCACAAGGCCAACCAATCAAAGAAGGATGACTTGTCCCAACTGCTTTTCTCAAGAGTTGACCTAGACCATCAGAATCTAGAACCTATAACTTGTAATCTTTCTCTATGGTTCTAAGCCAGAACGGTTGAGGTTTGAGTCATTATAATCGGTCCTGTGTAGCTTAACTGGTAGTGCATGGCATGCACACTGCCTTGATTCCTAGTTATATTCACACTGGGACCACCCATTATAGACGCTTCAGATAAAATCCTCCAAATGTCATTCATTTATCCATCCAACAGTACCTGCCCACTTACCTGGAAGTCCCCAACGTAGCTTTTCCCCAGGGACATGTCCAAACTGTAAACATTGGAGAAGGCAAGAATGTGATGCAATCTGATCTGTTGCTGGTTATAAGTTATACCTTGTGGTTATATTATTGAATTGACTTACTTGTTTAAGGTGACCGCTCCCGCCAGTTTATTCCCGATCATGTTGACACGTGCGCTGACACTAGCATCCTATTGCAAACAACAAACGGAGCTTCCTGAAACAATTGTGTATTGTGTATTCTCCTAAAGATAGTCATGCTTGTTATTTATTTTGTGGTGCTCATCTTGGTTCTCATCGCTGAATTATACATAATTCACTGATTCCATAAAAGCAAGACTTGACTTTTATTTAAGGACATCGGTGATTACTTTTTTTGTATGGTGGCGTTGTTTGGAAACGTGAGTCCGTAATAACAAGACCAGGCAGCTTTGTGAAAGTGGCCAGCAAGATTATTGGGTTGGGCCAGACACCGTTGTCTGGCCCAACTCATGTTGTCAGGAAGGCCAACACTATCCTGGGCTATCCAGGTCACCCCCTGCAGGGCAAATTTTATATCTCACCTTATATCTTAACACATATCCACACAACCGTAAATGTGTGTTTCATCTCTCAACACATAACCTGATGTGTGTTGGGTGTATATTGTTGTGTTTCTGCTGCAATAATTTCCCCTCAGAGATAATTACTCTTGCTCAAACACTTCATATTCTGTTTGGAATTTTCTATTGGTTTCTATTTAACCCGTACTTGGTAATGCCATCTCCCACTACATAACACACACTACCTTAACCTTTTCAGCATTTTTACTCAAATGAGTTAAATCAGACCCATCGGCAGTTACTTCACGTGGTCATTTAAAGTGATCGTACCACGTTGAGCACGAACAGGGGGGCGAGTGAGGAGTTGGCCAGGATGGCGTAGGCTGTTAGGGAGCTAATGACGCCCAGGGTCACGTTGTTTGCCTCTATGTTGATGAGGGGATCCTTCACCGTCTTCACCTGGAGTTCCATCTTCAGATTTGGGAACATCTTGGCGATCTAGAACAATTCCCAAGATCACATATTGCAATCACAATAGACTTATAACACTTAAAATGTGTGAAATGCTAATTCACACTTATTGTAGATATGCATTTCCTTCTATTTACCACATTGGCACCTCAATTCATATTAAGATTTAAATAGTATTTGCTTGTATGTATAATGGTGTTATATGTTTTATGTTAATTTTCATACAACATTATTTTGATATTGTTGCTGGTATGTTTCATACCATTCATATGTTATGTGCAGTTTTGAGTTTTGTCTAGTGTTCTGTTCTCATCTTCAAAGTAAAGACTTTTACTTTGAAATGTGTGGTTCTTCTCTCACCTGTGGAATGAATGTTCCAAACGTTCTGGTGTTCAGTCGAATAGGAGAACTTGAAGGAATCTGTTGGAACAAAGACAGACTTTAAAAGTGGTGCTGTGTCATCTCTGGAAAAAAAACATGACCATTTCCCTTCCGAGTTCTTCCCAGAATCCCAAACTTTAAAAATTTCCCAGTATTCCTGGAATTCCTGAATTCCTAAACCAACAGTCATTATCTCACCATGTCGTCGGTGACGTTCATGTTCAGGATGCCGGCCTTGTTGTACACAAAGCTGGCGGAGTTGGCGGTGAAGGTGGACATGCCGATGTAGAGCATGCCCTGCTCCTGGTTGGGGAGGAAGAAGGGTGAGGGGGAGAAGGGGGGCTCCATGTGGTGGCCGATGTTGTAGAACTCACCCTGGATGAGAGGAAAGATGTGTTTATACTTGGTTCTCATGTAGAGGAAAGGCAGCGGTGGTGTAGTGGAGAGGCAATATGTAGATTATGCAGAGGTATGTCCCTGGCAATTAATAGTTTTACCCGCTTACATTAATTTGTAGTGTATATGGACATTTCTTGCTTAATAACAAACTACATGATACTTGATAATTTATGTGACGGCACATTATTGATCTTAATAGCTTTTTTTAGAAAGCCATTGAGCCAGACCAGGATGAACTCACCTTCAGGTTGAATCCTATGGAGGAGTTTGAAATCTCTGGTGAGGACACCATGGGATATGCAATCTCTGCATACTGGTCCACCGGGGCCAGGACTGCAGGATAAGAAACATTCACATCACCACATTCACAAAAACAATCAAATATGTTGTGGATATTTTGTTGAGGTTTCATTTATAATAATTTACCGTTGATGGTTTTCAGGTATTGGTTCATGCTAGAAACCGATTCTGCCACCAGAGGGCATATCTGCAACACAAAAGAGCATACATTGGGCCTTTTTTAATCACAGGAATGTTTATAAAGATGGATGGATGGATGGATGGATAGATATAGCGCGTCAGATACTATCTTCCAGAACATGGGATAGCTATTAAATTTTCAGAGAACCCTTTCATTTACCAAGGGCAACAGAACTTGTGACTTCTAATTGAATACCGTCCAGTTTACATTTGATCCAAAAGGCGCCATCTATTGCCTATTTATTATGTCTACTTGCTAAGATACACACGCTGTCCCATACGCTTCCCTTTTCTGAAGGAGTATAGGAGACCACAAGGAAACAAAGTTCTCACCTGTTTCTGCAATGAGCTGCGCAATCCTTTTTCAATAAAGCGGGTGAAAAGATTGTACAGCCAGCTGAAAAACACATTGTCCGACTGATTAACAGAAGCATCACAGGTTAGACATAGTAAATCCATCCTCTTTTATCTCCCTGCCTGGAAAGTCTAGGAGGTGGTTGGTCCTAACCTGCAATGTGTCAGACAGGATGACTCCCCAATGATGGACTGGCAACACCTACAGGCATTGCTGGCTCCCCAATGACCCCTATTACTGCTTGGGTGTGTCGGGTTTGGTCTGAGAACTTGCATGAACATGGAACAAAACACGTCCATGATCCAAACCAGTGGTACCAAGCTAGAGTTCTATTTTATTCCCTATTTATTCAGTCTGCGGATGCTGGTTTCCAAAGCAACTTGCAGTGAATTCAAACACAGGTCCTTAATGGGCACGTAGGGGTTGGGCATCTTGCTCAAGGACGCCGAAAATGAGCTGCGGACATTTGGGATGGAACCTGCTAGCTTTTTTAGCTGGGAGCCAAACACCCTCAAACCACTACCCTATCGTGGCCCCGGCAATCCAAAAAAAACATTCGGCCAATCAAAACACAACCAAGTCCCCCCACTGTGTTTAATGGGAAGTGTTGGGTCCTCACCTGGCACCTCCGTGGAACTTGATGCTCACCCCACCCAGCGTGGAATCGCAGCTGGCAGTCGCCACGGCCGGGCGGCCCGTCTCGTCGCTGCGGATGGAGATACTGGTGGTGATGGTCAGGTCCTTGATCGCCAGGTCGAATGAGCCGCTGTCCTTTCTGTTCAGAACCGGGGGGGGGGGGGGAGATTTATCATGTTGCTGAAAGGAAATTGAAATGAGGGGCAGGATATTCCTTTCACAGATTAGAGGATCATAAAGTGTAATGTCTGCTTATTACCCTTTGCTTAACAAAGGATGCAATTGTTTTTGGCAGATGAGATGAGGGTACAGGAGAGTCTAGTATAGCGTCCGGTGGTCTCTTCTCCCTGCCAAAAGGCCCTGGGTTGTTTGAACCGCAATGGCAGTAATCGACTTGTAGGCCTATTTGAGCATGATGCCCTAACCCCCTACCTTGATGAGTGTATCTAAGATTTACATTTATCATAGAAAAGAGTAGACAAACTAACACATCTGTCTATTAATGGTTGCAGTTGTCCTACTTACATGACTCTCAAGTACTTCACCCTCCACTTTCCATGGAGGCTGAGGAAGGCGTTACTGATGGTCAGGGTGATGCCCATCCCTGGCACCAGACCCATCGCCGAGTTGGGTAAACCCAGTTTCACAATATGCATTCTGAAATACACCAGAAGAAAAAGGGGAAAATGACTGCCTTTGTTGCACAACAATACTATGTCAATAATGGTTGAAAAGAACAACAGACATCACAACAGCGTGGTGCTGTAGATTTAGGGGGTATGGTAAAAAATATGGGCCTTTAAGACTGATTGGATCTGTGATTAAGGGCTGTACAAATGGAAAAATGCTGATTCAAATAAAATCAAAGACGTAAACAAAGTTAAGTAAACATGGCGATAGCACGCAGTGAAGTTGGTGTAGTGAGAGTCTGTGAGCTTCCTTGTCTTACTCTGTCAAACTGTAGTGGACCTTGCCGATGGGATCTATCCGCTCTGTCCCCGAAATATCCGGCACCTTGATAGTCATCAGTTTCTCCTGCAGGGATCCCACGACGAGCACTCTGCCTGGAAATGGAAAGGAATATAAAGTCTGTAGCTGTTATGTTGTGCACAGTTACACATGACTAAGTGTCTGACGTTTGTGGGGAAAAAAACAGCTTTTGTATAAACAGACAGCGAAGATGATGACTCGAACCCACCGAAATCAAGTCCTTTCTGTGTCAGTTTGACCTTGACCCCCGCATTGGCGCTCAGGGACAGCGGGATGAGAGCTAGCAGAGCCAGCCATCGCCACGGGAACATCTTGAGCTCTGACATGCAGAGAAAATAGTACAGTATCAATGCAGAGCAACAGCACAACAGGGAGAACACTATGTAGTGCTGCGGTTTGTATTTACATATTGATGGATTTGAAGGCTCCTGCCGTGGAAGTTGACACCTAAAGGTGTGCTTAATGGAAATGTACGTTCTGATTGAAGGACAAATCCCGTATTAGTGCATAATGTTCTATTGTTCAGTTGTTTTTATATCATGTCTTTGTTGTGAGAAATTCTGTATAGCAGCAAATTTTGCATTAAAGTTGATAAAAATAAATGGGGGTTTAGCGTTCTTTGAGGTGGATTTTGGGGGTGTTCACCAAAACAATGCAGCGGATATTCACGCAAGGCCTGCAAAGGAGCAGCCTCTCAGTACAACTCATTGGGTCACATGACCCACGACAAGCCAGCAGACCAACTGGCATTTTATTAAATTAAATGTAGATTAAAGTCAGCTGGAAAAAGCCAGCTTTTTTATTTATCCCGCTGCCGTTTGGGTATTTTCGTGACTCTATTTGACCATTCCACTTGTGTGCATAAAATGGGCATTTTGAAAGTTGCCTAACTTTTTTTGCGGTTTCACACAGACCGACACACGGCCATCACAGGTCATGAGATACTACTTAACAATCTTGGTTTTGGCTCAATTTTTCTTTAGACATGTTTGAATAAAAATGTAAATGGTTGAATATTTTCTATGTAGCCACTGGGCATATCATTCTGTTCATTGTTGAGATATCTGAGAACAGGTTTGAATGAGACTGAACTAAAGTATGCAGTGAGGCTATTGAGAAAATGAGACATGTGATCCGGGGTGTAAACTATGAGGAAACATTTTGCCACTAATGACAGTTACTCTCTATTTTTGCATGAACAATAACATAAAAGCCATTTTATTTACTTCTATTCGGAAAATGTACTTATAGATAGGTGTAACCTTGAGGCAACTTTTGAAATGACAGAACTGTGATCTGGGTGTGTAAACTATGAACACGTTTTGTAACAAATGAAAGCTGGTTTATATTTTGACTTTAACCATTAAATGCCATTTTATTTACTACTATTAGGAAAATATACATACTTAACAAACATACTGTACATAAATCCCATGCAGTATCTATATGGCATTAAATGTTTCAGTAAGGAAACATTTATTCTATTCATCTTCGACAAACAAGCAAGTAAACAACACACTGTTGCTTTTCTAGCAACAGTTCTTTTTTATTGTAATACTACAATAAAAATCCAAACCCCTGCCACTGCACAACAACAAACAAGGACAAAATGAGCGTGGTTTAATTATAGAGCCGGTAAGACAGTGATTACCTGAACCAGACGCAGAACCTCTCAAAGCGGTTGTTCCTGATGTGTGACTCTAGTCTGCAGGCAGGCAGAATATATAGAGTCATAGAGGCAGAAGGCACATGGTTACCAATTTACTTTCAACCCGGAAGTGAGTGCTGCACAGAACGGTGGACATTCCCATGTGCAAACAAGTGGCTCATACTTCTGCTTTATTAAAGACAAGCTGAAGTGCACTAATTGTAATGAATGTACCAACAGTGGTTCTTCCCCATTAATTTACCCACAAGTTAGAGCCTATTATTTGAGTGGTTCGCCCATTTTTGAAGTCACGATAAATTGATGGACTCTTCCTTGGCAAAATAATATATCTTCTCTTGAAATGCTTATGCATTATATATTATGCATTGTCCTTAATTTGCTGCAATCAAATATTGCACCCCCCAGACCCTTTGGGAGATTGGAGAAAAAACAATGAATACTTAAGTTTGGCTTCCCCTTAAGCATTGATAAGGTTGATGCATGAGGTCATCTGAAGAGACAGAAAGAGCAAGAGGTTGTGATTTTGAGGTGGGCATCACCTGTAAAGTTGCAACTACCCACAGTTAGTGGGCTTTTCTGGTGTTTTATTTCTTTATTTCTCACAGCAGTATATACATCATATCATAGTGTCTGCTAGCTTTCCTTCTTCGCTTTTGTATTTTTTAAAATGTGTTTACTTTCTTACCTAATAATAAAATAAACAATGTGAAAAACAAATACCCACCAGTTTAAATGTTGAAATAAGTTCAGACAGAACTCAGATATCCCCTCTTTTCAGCTTCAAAGAAACAGAAACAGTATTCTTTGTTTCAAAATTGTATCACAAATGTTTGTACCCAACTTACTTAATGAACTTGCAGCAATGCAAGTTAAGATCTAAAAGACTCCTGATTGTTTGAAGTCCACCCAAACCTCTGGCTCATTTTAACCCATGTCTTAAATAAACACTGCAGATGGATCACTATTTTTAGAAACCCTCCTAATGTAGCTTGGGCCTTTTGTGGTTTTGGCCATTTGTGGTTTTGATTTTAGTTTCATGTCTTCACGTTACTTCTTCATTTCTTGTATGTGTGAGAAAACTTGCTGAAATGTGTGTGGGAAGCTGGCAATTTAGATTCCATCAGATTTCCAATGTTACGTTATTTTAGTATTATGACAACTCAATCAATAAAGGCCTAGTCAGTCTTATTTTTATATCTGCACAGCTACACACATTCTGTTGCAAGCGACTTAAACACAATTGATCTGAAAGGTCTTTCAGATGGATGGATTTGGTGATGACCAAGGTGCCAAACACACACACACACACACACACACACAGACACACACACACAAATATATAAGTGTGTGGATATAGAGAACAGAATAGATAGAGAGGCTAGCTCAATATTTCCCCCTGGGCTACTATTACATACAATTCCACAACATAACCCGTCCTCACTCTAATGGGTTATAGTCTAATCAAAAAAGAGGATATTTGAAACTGTGGATTTGTGGGGGTTCAGAAATGTCCCTCGACATTCCGGATCACCAGCTAAAGGTGGTTGCAGGGGATGGTAAATAATAGGGAATAGAAGAAGTTAAACGGGATGCATCTGCTAGGATGGTAACAGCGTATGTCATTTATTGATTTGCCTTTAGCTCCTCTTCTTCTGAGACTGTGTATAGAGCTGCCTCTGGAGGGACCCGGTGAATATTAATCGGGCATTACGGGCAGCCGAACGCAAACTGACCGTAGCTTCCTGTAACGCAAATGGAGAGAGAGAGAGAGAGAGAGAGAGAGAGAGAGAGAGAGAGAGAGAGAGAGAGAGAGAGAGAGAGAGAGAG
>JAOPJO010000025.1:19718405-19722008 GCA_027123675.1 Molva macrophthalma | reverse complement strand
GCTCCGGGGCTCGTATCTGCGTCAGCTCGCCTATTGGTCATGATGAGTGGAAACAATTAAAATGACTACAGGAAAATGAATAAAGGGCAGGTAGCCCGGGAGATGTAACAAAAATAAGTAGGGTACGTGTTTAATATCTAAAAGGGAATATATTTTGTGTATATTGTGTATGAAACTGAGCCCATTCCTTCCTAATTATATAAGTTCTTAAAATAACTATAACTATTTTCAGTATTGATATAGAATTAGCTGTTGGAAAAGGACAAAATATTCAGTTATTCCCATCTTCTTCGTAACTCACATACAATTAGTCTTTACTTTGACTTTAAAATTTAGATTCAGCTGATATCCATCCCAATGCCCCACAAATTGCTGAAATTCTACTTAACAGAACAATGGCTTTGAAAATTTGAAAAGAAAGTCACCTTTATATTTTACCAAATTGTAATGAAACAAATGTAGATGTAAATGAAACAGGCTGAGGGAATATATTTACTTTTGCCTTTTGCAGCACTTTCATTGGGTAAAAAAAACACACTTTTTGCTCACTGAAATGCATGTGTGTTTGTGTGTATTTGTGTGTGTGCATGTATGTACGTGTGTGTGCATGTGCATGCACATGGTTGTACTTGTGTGTGCATGCGACTTCGGCGGAAACAAGAGGAGATTAAAGAGAACTTCTCTGAAAGTCCATTACCACCAGATATTTACCATCCCCTCAAAGCTGCCAAAGTCTCTCCCAGCAAGACCAGTCGGCCCTTCACTCTATAGGGGCCCTTCACTCTATAGGGCCGCTGGTCGATGATTATTCAGCATTTCTCTCCGTGTCAGTCAGGGTCTTCTACGCCTCTATCTTTCTCTTTCACCCTTTGGCACGCAGAGAACGAACTTCTCTCTCTCAGCCTTCAGTTTGAACACATCAGGTCTTCCTCAGTGGCTCCGGCCCTGCCAAATCCAGGTGGGCAGGCCGGATGGGGATCCGCACCCCACGCAATCAGGGCTGAACGTCGAGGCCGGCGAAGAGGAGTTGAGAAATGGTAATGTCCTCTTATCGGCCGTATAAACGGAGCGACGGGACAGAGGTAAGTCCAGGAAGAGCTAAAGAGAGATACTGAGATAGCTGAGCTGCCCCACTGAGCTGTGTTGGGGTTCTCTCATGTGAGAAACTCTATTAACAAGAAGACTGCTTTTTCTTTTTTCAAATGTACTATTTTCTCAGCACAAATATGAGACTTCCACCAGCCCTTCGGCTATAGATAGGAATAGTTTCATACCAGTCAAGTGATGAAACTTCCTTTTAGCAGGTACAATCCAGGTGGGGCCTAAAGGTTACAGTATGGAGGCGGTGGACATAAATTCTCTTGTTTAAATTCCCAGTGATACATTACTTATTTTTAAGTGTTGTTGTGTACAGTATAATTTAGCCCCTATTATCCAAGTTGAAACGTGATAAATCAATTTTTTTATTATTATTTTTTTTATAACATTAAGATCTTTTCTTTTACATTTTCTATATATTTATACACCTTGCTTTTGATCATTTGCACCATAGAATATAACCTCGACTTTCTATTAACCTTATATTTTCAAAATAAAATGCCTAACTGCAGGTTTCAGGAATGTCACGAACAGGAGCAACAAATCGATGCCCGCCAATGGCTTACACCGCAGACAAATGTCTCCCGGGCGGAATTCAAAGAGAGTTCCAAAGTAGATTACAGATTTTTATCACTTGGTGCACACATAGCGCCACTGAGGGAGTAAGAGGGAGAGAACCAGTGAAAGAGACAGAAAAAAAGGAAGGAAAAAAAATGGCCTGTACCCGAAAAAAATACCAATAGGCTTTGGTTAGGCTGCTGCTGCTTGTCCCAGCAGACAGGGGTGACCCAGGCTGACTTTTAAGTGGAGACTGGGCAGAAATATGGAGCAAGTAGCTTGGTCAAAAACATATATATTTATCCTGATAAATGGACAAGTACTGCAACTGATGACAAATTGTGACTCCATTTGGTACATCTTATGGGCTATAACTACATTATGTTACATCTACATCTAAATTATTATTAGTTGTCCAACAGTCTAATCATATATATATATTTTTTTTTTCTTTTTTGCAGCTGTTGTCCGCAAAGCATCCAATGGGAAGCAGAACCTAAAATATGTTTATTTTTCTTTCTTTGTGCAAGGAGGAGATGGGGGATGGGATGGGGTTAAGGGTCAACACAAGGTTGAGGAGGTCAGCACCCCTGTGGAGAGCACAGGTATAACCAGAGTAGTGTTGGAGCGTTTGACAGCTGATTGCCCCTGTCGGAAGGGGGGGGGGGGGGGAGTCGGGACATGGCCGAGACCCCTGCGGTCGTGACAGAGCTCCTCGCTCCACCCATCGTGGAACAGGGAGAGGTTTGGAACCCGAACAACGTTTTTGTGGAACTGGACCAGTGTCTTATACTTGAGAAAAGATGGAAGATCTAAACACACAGTTGACCTGTGTGTTTTGTACTGTGTGGTAATGTCATTACTGATATTTACAGTATGAATATCTTTGGATTTGTAAATACTACTCTACTACTGAAATGTTTATGCTTAAAGCTATGGTGGGCAATTTATTTTAGAAGCATTTTTTGTCATGTTTGTTTAAAATTCTCTTTCCATCCCTAAAGCAATCAATGGTGTTGTCACATGCTTGTTACAAGCCGTCCAATCATTGAGTCGATTGATTGATTGAGATCATTGGATTGCCTAGCTGTCTGTCTGCCTACCTATTCAGCTACCTGCGCCAACTCTTTCTGTACACTCATTGCGCATGACCGGAGTCTTCCACAAGGCAAGGCTGACCAATGCCCAAGCCAGTGAACTAGTCATGTCTTTTGTTTTCTAGGGAGGCCAGAAGGGAGAGGTGGGATTTTTTTTCTCGGTTGGATACTTAAGAAATCTGGCTCTGGCTGCTTTCTCCAAATGGCCTGCCCTAGCTCTTAAATAATTCGAAAACGTTATCAGGGAAAGTGCCTCTCTCCGTAACTTAAAGAAGAGAATGACTTCAATGACTTGCTTGTTCTATCTTACTACAACCACTAAAAACACAAAATAATCATCAAATGATAGAAGTAAATGCAAATAACAATACATTCAACTTGGAAATGAGATGTCACGGATGCTATTGGTTATGTTTATCACAATAGTTGCTAATTATGTGCCAGCTCCCTTCCTGTTTTTTATTGCTTATTTTCTGTTTGTGGAGAACTAACCCACATTCTATTTAGGACTAAATTGGCCCGGTTTGCCGTACAAAGGTCGTTTACCGTCAGTATTAATCAACGGTGGGGAATAGACGCTATCTAGCACACTCTCTCTATTCTAAACAGTAATTGAGCAGAAACAAATTATGCACTTTACAAAGAGGCACAATTATGGCTACACAAAAAAAATCGAAATCCATATCCTTACAGTTCAATAGTTAAAATAACCTCACATACCCAAACAGAGCACTTAAGAGTGGATATGCATATCTTCTGACCTGCAGCATTCTGTGAGAAGTACGGTTTGCATGACGTTCAAGACCTGCCCTTTATTTACTGATGCATTAGTGTCACCGATAACCTCTGT
>JAOPJO010000025.1:19710905-19713405 GCA_027123675.1 Molva macrophthalma | reverse complement strand
ACACAGAGACAATCAAATGAGTACTTCCACTGCTCGCTGAGCATCTCTAAACATCCAGCTGGGGACAAATAGGGGAGACCAAACTAAACGGCACAACTATTCTGTGCTCTTAGAAATAATACCGTCCCGGATCTACCCATGCGTGTCACTCTTGCAGGTGCCAATTCTTATTCAACGGTATAATAATAATGGCAGTAGCTCTTTACCAACGGTGCTGGGTGATACAAGTGTCCCCTCATTGTCGCGATTCATGGCCGTGTAGCACAAATTGCTCTGGAGACAGGAATTGGGGGGGGGGGGGGTGTTCGGCGGTGGGTAAGTGGGACACAGGCCAATTCCGTCTCCTTGATTTTCGTTGAGACGTTGATGCCTTATCAAGCCGGATCCCTGACTGCTCACTGAAAGCTAATTCTGATTCTTATCACACCTGCCTACCACCACTAAGAAGGTACCACTGCTGCTCTCACCTATGTTAAACTGGACAGGTGTGGCTATGTGTGACTGTGACGTGTGGGAGTGGATCGTTGATGTGTTGTGACCACGGACATCTATTCTTGAGTATTTTTACAGAAAAAATAACCTCAAAAACAAATTTGCCACTATTTCTTGTCGTTGACGTTGTGTAATTGTTTAATGGAATTTCATTTCCAAGTACTGCTTTAAAAGTAAATGTGCATCCAAATGTGTGGTGTTTCTTAATGAGACCTTAATAGGAACTGCTGTTTGGAAAAATGTATGCAAAAGGTAAATTATAATTAATTTGCGTATTGGCACATAGATGCTGCTTTAGTGATGCTGCCTCACAGCTACAAAGAATCCCTGGATCCAAAGTGGACTCAATTTTGGATCCAGTCTACCGAGGTTCACATTTTTCCTCTCATGCTTGTCTTTCTTTATCCTCCAAGGAAATGCAGGGTTAACTACTACTTGGAAGTCCTAAAGCGCTCATTCCAGTATGTGTGATGACCCTGTGGATGAACTGACCAATTCTAGGGTCTCTCTCTCTCTCTCTCTCTCTCTCTCTCTCTCTCTCTCTCTCTCTCTCTCTCTCTCTCTCTCTCTCTTTATCTCTCTCTCTCCCCACCCAAATGACCGTGACCTAGTAAAATAAGTTCAGGAACGTAGACGGTTTAAGGGAGAGGCAGTTTTCTTTTTTCCGTTAGATGACTAAGGTAGGGAACATTCTTCTAAGACCAAAAAAATAAAAGCCCACAATGAGATTACTTGCCAAGTGTGACCTTTTGGCTGGAGAGCTTTTATAAGGCCAACCTAAAGCATTAGATCCACATGCTAAAGGACATGGTCAAATTAGCCCAGATACAGCTAATTGACCTTTGCATTTAATTTGTATTCTTTAATACCGACACTCGTCCTATTTTCAGCTACCAACAAAACAAGATCCATTCACTGCGAGCGACTATACATCCGTTTATTCACGTCAACACCCAGAAAACACAACACAAGAAACAAAAACCCAAAGCCATCTCACAGTGTTGTTGTTTTGGCTACAGTTTTGGTTTTAAACCTGACGTGCACCCTCTGTTTAAGTTCAAATTCAAACACTCTGAGATTTGAAAAAAAGGGGAAGATGTTATCCCCATGGTTACAGCTCACGGCGACTTTCCTTTAAGCTAGAACACATTGTTGAGTATTAGCCTTATAATGAGTGATGTTGGATATGAAGTGCACCACACACCATGGTGTTATACTATAAATGTCCCTCCCTGGAACGCAGCCAACAACATATAAGCGCTGCCCAGACGGAGCTCCACACACCCTTACACCCAACATCGAATTAGCGTACCTTTACAGCATTGTTGTACCTTTGTCCTGTTTTCTATGAAAAAGCACTATATAAATAAGGTTTGCGTGATCGAAGGCATGTGGCTCACCGTCGCTGCGTAGCACCAGCGGTGTGGGTGGTCCCTGCACCCGCGTCTTGGTGACGGTGTTGGTCACCACGCAGGTGTAGTTCCCCACGTCGGACGACTCCACCTTGGCGATGTAAAGGTTCCCCGTCTCCTGGGAGACAAACCTCCTGTGGTCCTGCTTCACGAACGAGGGGTACTCGTTGAAGATCCAGGAGAACATCAGGTCTGTGGGGTGGAGAGGAGAGGCGATAAACACGGGATATAGAGACGTGAGATCGATACCGCAGCCTACCTGGGCCACATCGTATTTTATAGCAGTTTGGATGTTCGACTCCCAGTCAAAACGTTCTGGGTTTAAGCCCCAATGTCTGCAGGCTACCAGTTGGCATCCTTGAGCAAAATGCCCTAACCCTTACCTTCTCCTTAACGACATCTGAATTCACTCTGAATTTCCTGTAAGTCTCTTTGTATAAAAGCAATCTGCTTAATGTTGATTACTGACAGTAATATCAATAACAGTAATATCCAAATGTTTTACTGAGTACAGGGACCGTCACTCATTGAGTGCGAGGGCAGATGGGTGCATGGGTGGGTGGGGTGGAGGCTGGGCGGCACGGGGTTGGGGTTGG
>JAOPJO010000025.1:19678926-19694994 GCA_027123675.1 Molva macrophthalma | reverse complement strand
CTCCTCTCTTCTCCCCCTCTCCGCTCCTCTCCTCTCCTCTCCTCGCGTCGCGGCGGGGCCGCGCAGCTGGTCTCGTGTCGTGTGGTGGGGGGGGGGGGGGGGGGGGGGTCATGGCTGAGTGTGCACTAACACACTGGGAGTGGTGGGAGGGGAAGATGTCTTCTCTGGGAATGCTACAAGTCTGAGGACTGCCGTGCAGAGGCGAGATTAGATTTAATGCTGTGCGTGTGTGTGTGTGTGTGTGTGTTTGAAAGTAATAGTGGCCATATCTCTTTGAGGAGAAAATTAAATCCGAAAACACAGTGATTTGAGTGAATTAAATACTGCTTCCCTTTTGTGTTGTTTAGAGTGAGACACTCAAAATGTAAGAGCCATGAATAAGGTATCCTTGCTCTTTGTTGTGGCGGTGGATCAGTAGTACAAAGCATGGACTTTCATCAACCCCTACTTGAACGCCATGGCTGATTAGTCTTAACCTAAATGCACGATTGTTAGACAGTTGGCTGATTTACAACAAGGGCTCCCTGGTCAGTTAATATGCATCATATTGACTTTGGAACGAGTCCATTAAGGAACCACCTTTCATTATGATTTAACACATTCATCTGCCCTTAGCCCTTGAGAAATTTAAATTGTAGTTTTATGAGACTATATGGAATCTAATTAAATGGTTAACAATTCCTGCAGATTTATACTCCTAAAAAGACCATCCTAAGGGTAATTTGAAATATATGCTATACCATTTGTATGATATTCTCTGTACACTCGGTAAGTACGACTAGGCCGCAAGTCTAGACTTCAAGTATGAGATAGTACACCATTAAAGCACACAATTAAATATACAAATGTTTCTCCCACATGTTTAATTTATTGACTACTTATTTTGCACTGCTTCTAACTGCTTACTCAAAAAAAACAAGATACTGTGCCCTAGAATAATTGAGTATATGAGGGCAATCCATAGATGGAATGACAAATTGGCTGTCGGCTGCCATTTTTAGCCTGCAAATCACTGTCCTTGTGCATTACAGTTGGCTGGCTCTGGAAACCTCCCCCTGTGCAGGAGGGATGACCATGATTTATCCTTCCTCAGAACAAAAGTGTTATTGGATATTGAGCTACAATCACCGGCTCTTAATGAAATTATTGCAGGTCCCAAGCTTTTTCCTTATTTTGTTTTACTTGGTTTACTTTGAGTCTAACATCCTATCTTGTTTAATAAAGAATGGGTATTGAGTGTGTTTGCTTGGGTAGCAAGATAGACTGCAAATGTATTTAAAGCAAGTGTTTCCGGTTGTCCTTTAAAGTCGGTTTTGGCAGAGTCTGACAACCACCAAAATGGCCTGGAAATGGCTTTGGAGTGGCCCAACCACTTGCTTTCATCTGAAGGTACGATAGAAGGTTAGATAAAAGGAAAATAAAAACCGTCTCTAAAAACATGTGGCTACAGAAGAGACTTCTAAGGTACTGAATTTATTTGTTTGTTCCGAAAATCTTTTTTGGGGGGCTTTTTTTTTGGGTTGAGATTAAAGCTTTTTCCATAAGAGGAGTGGAGACGCCTGCCTCACTCGGGCCTGCTGGTGGTTTTCCTGGTCCTGATTGGTCGAAAGCTCGTCCCGCGTTGAAAGCTTTGAGCCACGGTGGTAAAATTCAACTGTGCCCGTCCGCCCACACTCAGTGGTCGAGATGAGCCCCCCCAAAAACCCATTGTTGTGAGACAGGGGCTTCGGGGGTGGCAATGAAAGAGTATTTTATTGATACTGACTTCAGAAACTACCTTGCAGACAGAGGGGGACATTGTAAAATGGGGATTTGTGGCAAAGGCACACTTTTTGTGCATGCACAGCTGTGCACATAATTACTGGGATGTATAAAAAAAAAAACACGAGCACATGAAACAAAGAGATCGACACAGACATTGGAAATCCCTTTGATTTGCTTGGTTGGGATGATAAAAAAGAAATCAAAATATACCATGATCATACCAAAAAAAAACCAATTGGGACTTCCGGGCGAAGGACTCCAGCGCTGTCTCTTAAAGGGGAAGCGGGGCTAACAATGATTAATGTCCTCAGGACCAGTAAATGTGACGCCCCATCTAGATTCATTAGCATCAATTACTGTTAACCTGGGCTGACATTACAAACAATGATCTCCCCGATTAGCCTGATGATCACATCCCAGATATATGAGCAGTTCCAAATGCCACCGCGACTTATCACACTTCCACATGCCTGTCCCGCTGTAACCATGTGATTCATTACCACCTGAGAGCATCCTTAAGGACCCTCTTTGTCTGCCAATATACGGCGTGTGTGGACTCGCGCATGCGTGTCCTGCGTGTGTGTGCAGCCATGCAAGCTCGCAGACATGGATGATGTGTGTCTTTATGTTTGTGTCTCTCACCACATTTTGAATTATGTGGTTATCATGCGGCATAACGAGTTCTTAAGGATGCTCTTCGCCTTCCATTATATGGTATGTGTGCGCATGTGTGTGTGTCAGTGTGTGGTGTGTGTGCATGCATGTGTGTGTGTGTGTGTGTGTGTGCAGGCATTCGCCCATGCAGAGATGTTTGTGTCACACTGCCTTCGCTGCATTTTTAATTATATGGTTATCATATGGATGACTTCTTCCTCTAATCTATGTGCCTCCAAGAAACGAGACGAACAGCAGGGTTTAAGTATGTTATGCTATACTATTGAGCTCCCTCCTGTGCAATATCTTGATAGTATACCACAGATAAGCACCAGAGTACACCCATTAGCTATTTACACCTCATTAACCGAGTCAATATGCTCACGCCGCATTATCACAACAGCTAAGAGGGGTCTAGAGGATTTATTTGCATTTAAATGAGGTATTCATGTTTCCCCTCAAGGCCTCTAAAGTCCTACCCTGGTGAAAGCTTGAGATTTCCACCGCATGCTAGGCAAAATATTAGCCTGTCTGACACCGGACACACATTCAAAGTCCCTGTCAAACAGCAGTGGTAAAATCGAGTGAACCAGGAACTGCTTTTGAGGCTCGTAAGCCCATGTTTTGTTTCTTTAAAGCTATATTCTCATTGCCATTCGGCAGATGCTTGTATCCGAAGTGAATTACAGTGAATGTAGTTTAGATACATTTAAGTTAGGGTAAGGGGTTAAGCTCAAAGATGCCTACAAGTAGACTGCATCATTCGAGGTCTGAACCCAGAACCTTTCCGCTGGGAGTCAAATGACCACTCACCACTGGACCATCCTACATATTCAGGTGACGGTATTCAGAGTGTGCCTGTGTTCACAATCCTCCCTTTACTCCCATTACCACGACCTGAACCTTTTTTTCCGTCAATGCAGTGGCACTGCGTCAGGGCGGCTGGCTCATTGTGTTGTAAAGATTGTCCTCCTCGCCGCTACAAACTGTCTGTCTTTGTGTTGCAATCGGAGGGCCTGCCCACACAAGGTACTGGGCTGTGGTGCTGCGGTGCACACATTGACCGCACTCATCAGTATGAATTATGGGCGTACATATTTTACATAATCACCGATATGGAATCGATAGACATACTAATCAAGGGCAGCCAGTATTGAGTGAAAGTGCCCACAGGCCCATCCGTTATCCCGAGCCGCGGGGACAGCCGCGGTGCTCTCAAGAAGTAGCATCATCCATCAAAAGTTTGGGAGGGAAAGGGAGGGGAATGCTGAAAGGGAAGTCTGGAGCCTCGCCCACTTTCAAACAATAACCTTGGATGGCCCTATAGCCGACGCGTAGACTAAACAAATATTACCCCAGGGAGACAATTTAAATACAGACTGAGTCAAATTGCATCCGATCTAATTATTACATGTAGCGCTGTTGCACTATGGGGTTATGGAATTCGAATTTGTCTGCTGCAGGAGAACACAGCCTCCTTTGCATGCAGGTGTACACACCTACGGGGGTGGCGCACAAATTGTTCGTTACAAATCAATGTGCAGCCGCACAAAAAAAGGGTTTAATTAGGTGGGGCCAAAATCTGGGCCAGTGAATATCTTGGGGGGTTACGCAAGAATGAAAAAGAGAACCCACAATTGGACAACTTAATAAAAATCCCTTTACTTTGAAGTCAAAGACTCCTTCCTGTTGAGGCAATTAGTATTCGGTATTCAAGTTCAGCCCACCGGTTGGTTCTGTCCACTGGGTAGTTAGGTAGGTAGATCCATCCATCAGACATCTGGATGGACAGTGGTGTGATGTCACTATAGGGTTGACTTTGAAATGGCCTGTGATGGCTAATCAACATCATACCTGCCGGTAGGGGTAGTTAGTAGGGTCCCCTTGAGTAACATTACAGTACAATAGGTTGAAATGTCAAACCAAGCATGTGGCCATCGAGAATCAGTGGAGTCCATAGGCTGGTTTGGTTTGTTACAGGGGTAGTAAATAGAAAATAACACATAATGCACCTTCAAATGGGATATTTTGAAAGTCTGTCTTCTGTTTTGTCAAGAGCTCTTTGAGACACAACCGTCCAATCATAGGGAGACCTGTATGAACAATGACGTCACGTTGACTAGCCTGGTGGGCGATTTGAGGAGCATGTGCTGTGAGTGATGTGAGAGTAAACTATGAAAAATATCATTCAGCACAACCCCAAAGGCATTGCGCATGAGGAAGAAGGCAAATTCCTGATGCTTCTATTTAGATTGCAACCATAAACTGTGGGAGCCCTCTGCGAGCCTTGATGGTGTAATCTACTTTGATGATCTCTTTAAAACCTAGACACATAAAGGCAGGAGGATGCTTTTAGGTCTGTTTGTCGCATAGCTCACGCTCGATATACGATGTGTATGTCACCTAGCCTTTGGGATTTGAGCCTTCGGACTCAAAATTAAACCGGATACATAATATATACGTATATGTGGTTATACGTTAGCCAGGTACTAAGAAAGAGGGTGAAGAAAGAATGAGATGTTTATTATGAAAGTAAGATACGCCTCAGAAATACATTTTAGACCTTGTTTTCCTTGTTAGGTTTAACCTTATCACAGACATAGGGTTTAGCTTGCTTCTTAGCTTACTTTGAGAGAACACTTCCTTTAAGACATTGAAACATTCCCTGCTCCAATCCATTTCCCTCATTAAGGGTTGTTTTTTTTTACACCAATGTGTGGGGAAAAAGACACATATATCACATTGGTTGCCCTTTCAAATGATTTTGTTGAACCTTAACCTTTGGATCATGACACAAGTTAATTAAGCATTACAGTGTGTAATAAAGAAGATGAATGACATCCAACCGTACAACCATTCCTTGACGGCGTGACAGGAGTTGTGGCCTGGTAAGGTCAAAGCGTTAACAATTGATGGAACTGTCACTGTATCGCAGTCCACTTCTGCACAAAGAATCGGATTTTCTGAAGCAAGGGACAGACTTACCAACAGCCGCGTTGACTCAAGAAGAAAATAAAATGGCGAAGATATATTGATGTCCTTGTCGCTTAAGGAGAGGCTTTCAGAATTGAATCCAAGTGCGCCATCACTCAGTTACTAATGTCATCATTTATGCTACGGCCGATAAACAGGCCCATTGGCACCTATTGACTTGTATTTTCTTTAGCACTCTGAAGGTCCAGAGTTTGTCAGTTAGACTTCAACCAATCTATTCTGATGCGAAACCGGATGACCGCTCATTAGACGCATTTCACCTCCTGTATGCCTGATTGATTGAATTCTATGTGATGCCTCTTTTGAATTGTTTCCTTATTTTTTTAACTTTCTTTTCTTCTTGGTTGGATGAGCAATAACAGGTAGTGGCGGTATTGTGAGTGATTTCCTACCTTAGAAAAAAAGGTTGAGAGCATTTCATTTTGGTCAGCTGTTTGCAGCGTGTGTAGCTCTTCCATCGGCTCCGTGGCGCAGACTCAAAACACACAACTTTCTTTTGGAGAAAAGACTCATCGGACCACTGGCAGCATTCAGATCCCAAGAGGGACAGGCGTCTCCAGCTGCCATCCCAGACTGCCACTGACAAATCAGCCCAAACTGCCACACTTTTAAGTTACCCATAAAACAAAACTATAGAAACTATATAAAAATATAGAAAAAACGGTTTTAAAACTCACATGCAAATGTAAGACTGGCCTCCCGGCTAACGATGGTCCCGAAGGAGTTGGAGGCGAGGCACTGATAGGTTCCAGCATCGTGGTCCTTGTTCAGACGGCTGATTCTCAGGTTGCCTCCAGACAGGCTGTAGTGGGAGCCGCTAGATTTCACACTGAGCACTGTGCCATTCAGTTTCCACCTGAAATCAACAAAACAAAGGTATATCAGAGAACAAATATCATTTAAGGGAATCAACGCCTGCGCAACACATTTAAATTAAATCCATCCAAGCCCAAGGTGGTGTCGATATTCACAAAACTATATCATGTGCATTCAGACTTGGTGGTGCCGTCATTTCATCTTTACCAACGGGGGGGGTGAGGAAGAGGAGAGGAAGAAGTTCCCTGAAATCATGTCCTCTAGCATTTTGTTAATCTAACTAACAGTTGGCTCCTGGGGTTCCAAAGCCTGGGAACTGACAGGCGATGCAGGCCATCCATCTTGCCCAAGCCCAGTCAAACTGTATACACATGCTGCTAAATTATTATGCTGCCACAATTACAAGTTACGCCTGCAACCTTGCCTCAACCTGTGGCTTATACTCAAGTCCATGTGATTATCATCAGTGTTAAGGACGTGATCGATGAGGAAGTTATTCAGGTAAAATGAGTTAAAGGCTCCCCGCAATATTTCCAGACAAGGCATACATCCAGTAATGTATGCCTTCAGCATGCATAACTAAAGTCGAGGTAGAAAGACCTTTGATTTCTTTGAATAATATGGAAATCAATAAGGAAAGGTATTTTCTTTACTTTTTTCACATACATAAACAAATAGAGAATTATTACAATAATAAATATATACAAATTTGATGTATATTATCTTTCAGAGATACATTTAGTTTCCTCTTAATAGTCTAGTCTAGTCTATGAAACAATGTTATATACTCCAATGAATAACATGGATGTGCTATTTGGCCATGAAATTGGATTCTGAACATTGCATGTACTGAGTTATATAAGTCGTTATCAGGCGTTATCAGTTATCGCTGTTAAAGACAAACAATGACAAACACCATATCCTGCTGGACGAATTGAAAGGGTTGTGTCCCCTGCGGAGCGGCTTCCGTTAACACTAGTGTTTGTTGTCTGTGGGTCTGTTTGCTCCACACTAGCAACGGGGGGGTATATCCAGGCCTAATCTTGGATCCAGCAGTCCTACTATGTTATAGCAGAACTTCTGAGGGGAGAGGGCACAGAGCCTGTGCACGGAAACTAAAAACTGAAAGGGCGGAGTTACGCTTTCGTTACAGAGATTTCTACCCAACGGAAACTAATTTGAGTGCATGAGGCTTTCGGAAGGGGGATTTAATAAGTGTATTTCTACAGTGGCCAGTCTACATGGCATTGATTTACAAAAATTATGGACAATTCTCTACAGTTTACTAGTGCTGGCTGAGTTTGTGTTTGCCAATTACGCACTGACAGATGCCCTCCTCCAGCCACATCATTGGTCAAAACAAATATGAAGCAAAAATAAAGTGAAACGCCTCGTTCGCAAAGATTTGAGCTTGTCTGCCTTCAGCCTTTATACTTGTATACACTTATACTTTATACTACTTTAATATTCTAAAGTCTGATTTGTGAATCTACTTCTGGTCAACAAGTCTATAAATAGACACAATGTGTGTGGACGCTGGTCCATCCCATCCGGCTCCATGTGAGTGCCTCTTCTCCAGAGCCTTGTTACCGCACACACTAGAGTAGAACAAGAACGTCTCGCAAGACCAAGTCAGTGTCTCCTTCCACCACAGTTAAAGCGGAACGATTGAGAAATATATATATAAAAAATATGTGCTTCTGAGATACAGTCCAGACAAATGGACATGACGAGAATTATCTTCTGAACCGCAAAGTTTGTGCCGGGGTTCTGATGTTGGCGTCAGGGCTTAGACAGCGAGGAGGCTGTCCCTCAGGGATTTATCTGTTTCTGGAGAGGAAAGGATCGACTACAAAAAATGTAAGCAGCCCAACCGCCAGTCGCCATGGCTCAGACACAGGCCCGGGGTAATACTGATATTTCTCCAAGAAGGAGTTATTTAGATGAGAAAAGCATATTGCAAGAGAAAAAAAAAAGAACGCAGCAAAAAAAGGTTTAAAACCCCTCCGTACAAAAGTTTTTTCGTTGTTTCTTCTTATGTTTAGAGATTTGGCTTTGAATCTTTGTATTACAGCTAATTGAATCTGGGGAATTTGCTGATGCAGATTGAGCTATTGTTTGTTTTTTTGGGGAGGGGTTTGTTCAAAAGGCAACCCACTTCAAAGCAGGCGCTGTAAATGTGGAGGACCACTGAAGTCTTCTGTTTGGGAAGGTCTTTGAGGGGTGGACTGGTAGACGAAGATAAATTGGATGATGCAAATGTAGACAAACAAACAAAACAAAATCAAACAAACCACCCTTCCCCAAAAAACAAAACTTATATTCTACACAGCACAACGTTGAATGCATTTGTAATTTACTATTAAGTAATCATTTCTATCCAAAGCGACGTGGTGATGCAGCAGGTAGGGGTTTGGCATCATCTATGGTATAGACGGTGGTATTGATTCTACACCAACAAGGTAGGCTGCAGACATTTGGGGACAACTTTTCAAGGGCTGCTTATTTTTTTCGGCCATATGTGTGTAGCATGTTGTAGTGAAACACACAACCCACGCACCCAATCCCTTCATCAATCTATTAACAATCAGTCGAGGAAACAAACAAACACAGGAACAGCAGTTCAATTTGCGAGGCACATGTTTTATGCAATCGCGTTACAACAGGCCGTGTATTGTGCGCCCTCGCTCGCATAATGCCACGCCATCTGGTTAATGACGTTGCAGAATATGCTGCGATCTATTTGTTTTCCCATTGCCTGCGTTTTGTTTAGTCTGAAACTCTACAGGTTTTTTCTCCAAGCAGTTCTATAATGGGTGGGAATGCAATGTTGTTTTGCAAAAATAGTAAGTAATTTATTTGTAGATGCGGTGCCGTTTAATCTAAACCTGGCAACCAGTATGATGATGATGAGGAGGATGGTGCATGCGGGATTAATGAACTTTGAACGTGATTAAGCCGTCAGCTGTCGAGCGCGGGAACATCTTTAGAGGACAGCTGCGCTGCTGACTGGGCCGTCGCCTGGCGACCTTGACAGACACACAGTTGATTAGGTCATCGTCTAAGCTGGCTGAGTTCCCACGCATTAAAGGTCCCAATCCTCGCAAATCTTACCCCAGCAACAATTATCCGGCGTGGACCCCACGTGATTGATCTGAAGCTTTAGATGCAACGTGACAATGACCAAAAGTCCATACAAATAAAGAATGTGCAGTCTCGTGCACTTTAACAGCACAGTATGTTATACGAATGGGCTACGTGAGGTTTAATGTGAATTTCCTGTCCAGAGAGTTTACTTCAGACAGGACTTCTAACAGTCCTGAACTCAGTTCACCTGTCTTCAAGTCGGTCCTGATTCTGACTCAACTCAGTCTGGCAAGTTCCTTCCAAACAACGAAGAAAGACAAACAAACCAAGGTGCCTTTGAATGGTGCAACAGACAACTCCTTGAAATGCTCAATTCAGCAAATAAATAAGAGACTGAACACAACAGTGTTTCTTTTGATGAGAGAAATTTGTCTGGGTCATAATCATCTAACTAATAGCTCATTCATGCTTATTCATTGGAAGTGACAGAAGTCTATTTTTTTTTTATTTATCTCTATTCCTTGTCCAGGTTCTTGTAAAGCAACACATTACTCATGCTGTATGATTGTACCATAAATAATTCCCATAGTGTCATTATGTTATATTATTGGATGAGATCAGATGGGAAGATGATAAATGAGTCAGGGGAGGGGGTTTGGTGAGAAGAGAGAAGGGGACAAGTAAGGAAGGAAGGTAGCGAAGAAATCAATGAAGCACAGAAGATAGGTATATGAAGATAGAACATGCCCCTGGATTTCTCTTACTGCTATTTCACGACCATTTAGTCTTTCAGCAGATGCTTTAATCCAAATGGACTTACAGTGAACTCAGACCCATGTCCTTCAGGTAGGGGTTTAGGGGGGAGTGGACGGGACGGACGGACGCCTACAGGCTAGGTTGTGGACATTGGGGATCAAACCCGGTTCCCCCTGCCCTACTCACCGGTAGAGGGCGGGTGGCTTCCCCTGGGCCTCACAGCTGAACATCACCTCCCGGTTCTTCTGCAGAGCATCGAGGGGGTACACGATGCTGCCGGGCTGCTTGCTGAACACAGGACTCTGCACGGCTGCGCCAATCTCTGTGGGCAGAGGAAGACAAATTAGCCTCTGTGTGGTTTTACAACTCAAACCTGTTTGTTAAAAAATCAACGAGGGTGGGGGGACACCAACACAGTTTGTAAAACAAGCAATTTGTCAGCAGCGGCGGAAATGGGTTGGCACCCAGGAAGGAGAGCGATTAGAGAGAGAGAGAGAGAACGAGGACAACCACGAGCGGACAAAAGATATCAATTTGTCTGCCGTTTGTGTGCCACATCGCCCACCAGCAACGGTAAGTGGGTGGGGAGAATGATACGGTGCGATACGTGTCCTCCAACGCTGCTTAGGAAACAGCCTCTGATTTATATAGCACAATTAGGAGAGTAGGTAAGAGGCGCTGTCATTGGCCCTTAATCGGTTGGAATTGTGGTCCAATGGGCATGCTGCCATGCTATTGGTCCGGATTGGGTAATGGGTGTGGGGTGGGGGGGGGGAAACCTGTTCAAACAGGTGTATAGATATTGTTATACTTTAGGATTTTATTTTGTTTAACATTTTTGAATAATATTTTTAGATAATTATACATATGTACTTGATTGGGGCAAGCATTTATTGGAGGGCAGCCTCCAAGGGTCTTTCTGGTTTTGTATTCTTGTATATGTGAATAATTTACCATTAATGACATCTAACTGGCCTGCACTGTAACATCTCTTGTAAACAAAACTAAAATAGACAATATATCTTGTGAACAATGTTCAATACAATTCCAATTTTTTAAATAAGTAGTAGTTTACTGTTTACATGACAGATACAAATATTAATAAAATAAAAATGTGACAGTTGAATTGTGATGCATTTATATTACAGACAAGCAAAACAATGTGACTGTTCTCCATGGCTCTTTGTGCTCTTTGCAGCAACAATACAAGCTTGTCAAGTGAGCTTCAACGCATAAGGCTGTATGCCTATACTCAGTTGTCAGCCCACTATATCCACAAAAACTATCTTCTCTTCCTTTGAATACTTGCTCAGGGATTATTTATTAAAGGTAGGGTAGGCAATTGATTTTAGAAGTTTTTTTTATATATTTTACATATTTGTTGAAATTCTATTTGTCTCGACAGCAATCAATAAAAGAAAATGCTTTGACAAAAGAAAGAAAAGAAATCGGGTATCTGTGGCTGTCAAAGGCACGACTGAAATGATTGGAAGGCTTGTCTGTCTACCTACCTACCCGGCTACCTGCGCTCACTCTGCCCGTGCATTTATTGCGCATGACCTGAGTCTTCCACAATGCTAGGCAGACCTATTGCTTAAGCTAGCAAGCTAGTCACATGTCTCGGAGGAGTGGCTTCAGAGGGAGGCATGAAGGGAGGGGTGGTATTTTTTTCAGTTGGATACTTTCAAAATCTAGCATATGCTGGCGGGTTTCTCCAAATTGCAAACCCTACTTTAAGAAAAGAGAGAGGGGGCGTGTTAAAAGATATTATGAACACAGGAGACGCTGCTGGTTTTATGATTTTCTACCAATGGTGAAGAGAGAAAGGTTTCCAAGTAGCATGCCTTCAGGGAGCTTCTTCGACTTAACTACAAGGGTGTCCAAGAATAATAAGTGGTCTGTATGGGAAAAAGGAGACAAACAAAGTAGCTTGGGTGAAAATAAATGGAGGATGTGGTTGTAAGGTAGTGAAGGTGGATGCTGGGGAATCCAAACAGCATGTAGCTGCCATGGCTTCTCTAAGTCTGTCTGGAGGATTGTTTAGAGTTTGCCTATGAGGTGCCTAGCTGGTCTTATCCTTTTGGGGGGAAGGGGAAAGCTTTAACAAGTAGACACAAGGTTTCAAATGTCAAAGTAATAAATTACCACTGTACTACCTCTATGAAAAACAAAGACAAAGAAGGGGTGAGAAAAGAACAATAAAGAAAGGTAGGTTATTAAGAAAGGGTGAGTGTGACTTTATCAACTACACTAACAATGACGTTGGCGGTTATACACAACAAAAGGTCAAATTTTACGAGAAAAAATAAATGTCTTCTGTCTGTGGAGATCCTTTTAATTTATGCTGCTGTCATCGTAAAAAAAAGCTTTTAAAAACATGTGCTATCGCCTCAGATTAAATGAATGCTGTGTGAGTGCAATCCTTTAAATAACACTCTGTACTGCGTGAGGCTTTGAATTTGAACACAAAGAATCAGGACTGTGTCCTATTAGTATGTCATTAGTGTGAAGTTTTTAACAGTTAAATGTAAATTACTTATTTTGGGGGTGGAATTGTTGACAGCAGAAAACAAAGGGCAATGCATGAAAATGTGTATACAACAGAATATGAAAATTTCTAAAATGTTAGACAATTTTTTTGCATAATTGGCATCAATGATTACTTGATTTGGCAAGTTGCTCAAACTAGGGAAAGCATCTTTTTTTCTTCTTAAATATGTTCCCATTTTGCATACAGTCTGCTAATTGCAATCTGATAAATGCCTGTGAAAATGATCGAGTTGCTTTGTTGACAACCGGCAGAGTGGCACAATTTTCACCAAATTCTTAATTGTTTCAAAATGGTTGACACCCACTGGCATTTATGACCACTGCTATCTCAAGGCTTCCTTGAGATAAAAGAAATCAAATGGCAGTAAATGAGAAATATTATTATAATATAATATTATTATTTTGGTGGCAAAACCAATTTGCGTCTTCTTTTTTTTTTAACACAGTTTGAAGTATTTGACAGATTTTCAGGCTCAATGGTTTCTAAGGTGAGGATTGATTTGTACTAATAAAAACCAACGCTTTGCTTGGATCCATTTATATAACTCACTTTGTTGTTTCAACCAAGGTTTAAAATAACTTCCTAAACTTTCTTTGTTTTTGTTTATCAAAAAAATTGCATGCTATCCATTTCATATGGCAGGTTATATTACAGCTTGAATACTGAAAGGTTAGGTCAATGGAATCTTATTTTTCATTAAAATGTTATGTTCATTAAGTGTTATTCTTTGATGTGGTCAAATAATGAGACCTCATTTTAAAGCTTTACATCAATACTATCGAACGCATTTATTTCAACCAATGCGGTCATTAATACACCATCCATGCTAACCTCTACTGAGATTCACCATCAAAATGATAGCATTTATTTTCATGCCCTTTCAAAAGATTTGATGCCATGAACTCCAACAAACCCTCCCTTTTATTTACTGTACTCTTTCTACTCAAGATGCTCTGCTGAAAAGACAACACAAAGTTGCAATATCGAAACATGTTGTGTTATGTTCACAGAGAAATTAAAGCGCGAGAATTCTAACAGTCTTCCAGCATTAACCCCTGTGGTTCATCTTCCTACTGAGGCCATGTCCACACTAATGCTCTAGACACATTTGAAAACGCGTCGGTTTTTCTCCATCTTGGACAGTGTTTTTGTCCACCAAAAACTGAGTGAAGTCGGGGGGAACCACGTTCAAATAGAGGGCTGATAAAAGGCTGACGTGTGATTGTGATGTGACCCAGACATCAACGGCTAGGCTAATGTGACCTGGGCGTGCACGTGAGAGACTGTTTGAACTGAAAATGCTGGGAAAATGCTATTCCATCATTTTTTTTTCGTGTGTGACAAAGTTTGGGGCACACATAGCTGAAAACTCTAGTGTAATGGACTGAAATCTTGTGACACGAAAATGTGTGATGTAGCTGTTATAGTGTGGACATGGCTGCCTGGGATAGTGACTCCCCACTGGCCGGGCGTCAGGCCCTCCCTCCTGGGTGTCGCCTGTCTTCCAGTCTGTCACATAGAAGCTCACATGAGGACACCCACCACAGCAGATCCTGCACCAGGAAAATTATCCGCCCACAGTATTGTGTTATCCATTCTTTTCATTTTTATTTAGTCTTCTGCTGCATAAGTTTTACATATTTACATTTACATATTGTGTTTGTGTGTGTGCAATACCTACAATGTTACCCTGACCAGGATAACAACAAGCATATTCAAAATCATAATTACTATTAGGATTATTCATATTATTATGTTATACTCAGTGTGCCGACATACCAGAAAACCCTTGTCTAGCCGCTAGTCCCACCGCTCCTTCTTACGTGTCTCTTTATGAAACATCATCATAACATCCACTACCCACTGCTCTATGATTCACCCTCGCAGTTCCAACCAATTAGATCCTCCGTGATCTGCGGAGGGCCATCACACAGTCTACTCCTGACCTCACATGAACCGACCCTTCAATATGCCGTGTTCTTACGACCAAAAAAACCCCCACTATCTGCTACTGTTTCTGAGGTGAAAGTGTGACAACACCTGAAGTACTTACTCTTGTATTAGTGTACAACAAACTGATACATCTGCTGTGATTGGGACAGAAATACTGTACACAATAAGTACATATAACCATTTCATGTTACTGCAGTATTATTGTATTGTATATACAAGTAATGTTGCACATGGTGCATGAATACTGTACTTTAAGTATACCATGTTACTCTAATATTATTGTATTGTATAAGTAGTATTGGTGTATGCACATTGTACTCTAGGTTTATCACATTACTCTGGTTTAATGTATTGGACACACATCTCCTATGAGTAAGGAGTAAAAGGTCAAACTCTTGAAACTCTCACTATGGAGCAAATATACTTGACATGTGTGCCATGCATATCGTTACTAGGCAACTCAAACAGGTGTACACAGAAGCATCACACATACGTCAACAATACGCAATTCCCCTTTTAATTTAAAGAAATAGTGCCTCATAGAAATTAAGCTTTATAAAAACAATGAAAAAGGGAGAAATTCGATATAGTAGTCGGTTGCAAATTGGTCCCACCAGGGCCTCCATACATCGCAGCGCTGTGGTGCTGCACACAGCATCTTTGTTCAGAGTGCCTGTGCTTCCACAAGCCATAGAAGTGGATAGAGAGTAGAGCATAAAGTGTGCACCGCACTTCCTATCTGAATGGGCCCTCATTCTTGCTTTTGGTGCAGGAATTGTGAGTCAGTATACCATGTGACCGTATTTTCCTCTACATATAGTACGCCTCATGTGACTTTGTGTATGTGTCTATGCTGCACTCATATGCTGCTCTTCGCAAAGGAATTGTATATTATCGATGTATATTAATTTATATTGTAGATATAATGGCATGCTTTATTGTTTATTGAAGATATGTCTGAGATGCTATATCCGATCCATCCTGATTTCATTGTAATTTCCCTGCACCAATAATATTATATATTTTGCACTGAAGACAGCATTTTGAGTCAGAAAAATGTGTATGTGTGCACATGATGTATTCAGAGCATTTTCTCTCTAAAAGGTCCACAAGCTTTTGGATTTTTCCAAATGTAGCCGACACTGGATGAATGTATGACATAATTGGAATTTTGAATGGATCAATGGGTCAATGTATGAATGAGTGACTGACTTGATGAGTGAATGAAGGAAATGAATGCAAAAGGAATCCGCATTTCTTAATCTTTGGCCTAGTTACTTTATTTAAATTGAGTTCATAATAATAGTTGTGAATACACTTTCACTTTCAGTTCTACCAAGTCACGACGCTAACAATCCATTCAACACCTGAGACGGCATAGCCGAGAGGGATCAGGTGCCAGGCCAAGCGCCTTAAGAGTAAGCAAATGTATGAACTCCACACTCGTGTGCGTCTCTCATCTATTATTTTGAAAACATGCAAAATTACGGGGG
>JAOPJO010000025.1:19641205-19653286 GCA_027123675.1 Molva macrophthalma | reverse complement strand
GGGCGGGGGGGGGGGGGGGGGGGGGGGGGGGGCGCGGGGCGGGGGGGCGGGCCCCCCCGGGGAGACAGTGTTTCCTGTCCAGACATAATAAACGTCACACTACACCAGTGCAGTTATGGTTTCACTGATAGAAGTGAAGAGCTCATGGTGGAGGTCATCTCTTCTCTCCCATGAGGATGTGAATCAGGAGAAGGAGTTAGACAATGGTTGAATCCTTCTTCTTCTTCTTCTTCTTCTTCTTCTTCTTCTTCTTCTTCTTCTTCTTCTTCTTCTTCTTCTTCCTTAAGATTTCTGTCCTTACAAGAGGCTAGTAGCATTTTGTAAGAGTGTAGCATTTAGTCAAAAAAGAATGGACATTCATTGATATAATTATTATTCTTTTTTTTATGTTTGGGTAGCCTGACATAGCCAGACCAATTTGCTAAAGTGTATTAGCCTGGAACCTCTCAGTTCATTTTTTATTTCCAGGGGGCTGTATCAATAGACGCAAATCAATATACCTGTGGAAACAATTGGTTAGACCTACAGCCAATCAGAGCAACGAAATGTGTAACACATCAGCGCCAGCCATCTTGCTAGTTTATAAAAATACCTCAACGGCGCTCCCATAGGGCGCTCCTCTTAACAGTCATCGTATGAAACCACTCCCATATTAGATAAATGCTTGTGATTGGCCCGACCCGGGCCAGGTCTGCTGGAAATCTGTCTGAACAAGAGAGGGGCCAGACGCATATGCCAGAGCAAATAAAACATGAGCTTGCACATTCGTCTATGAGGCTATAGTTTGAGAGGATATGCTATTGGTTAAGGTGTTTGAATCCCGGTGTTTGAATATTCTGGTTTCAAATAGCCCATTAGTAGAGAGTACAGAGAGCAAGAGAGAGAGAGAGAGAGAGAGAGAGAGAGAGAGAGAGAGAGAGAGAGAGAGAGAGAGAGAGAAAAAGTGTCAGAGAGATAAAGAGAAAGAGAGAGACAGAGACAGAGACGAGAGGCAGGTTATTTATACAGGATAAAATTATATACTCGTCTTTTCTCCCTGTCTAACCTTGCCCAATGCGTCAGTGACATTGTTGTGTGATACTCCAGAGTCATTAGGAGGAACCAAGCCCCCCGGGGACCAGAGCTACTGTACACGGCGGTACAGCAGGTGGCTGCATTACCCCGCGCTGGGTGTGTATAGGGACAACAAGGGCTCGGGTTTTTCAGCTAATTTCGTCCCATCAATGGCTGCTCTCACTGCGGTGTTGTTACTTAAACACAAGCGGATAAAAGGTCACCCATGTTGAACCATAAAATAGGGAACACGCAGTTATGCTAAATTACATGATGAAACATCTCGTACGCATCCATATACAGAGATGTGTGAATGTATTTGTTGATAATGAGCAACGTAGCCTTATTAAAATGTGTTACTTTGCTCTCTCTTGTCCTGAGATAATCAAAGAAAAAACATGCCAACAGCGCCCCTCTTCAATTTGCGCCATGTGCATGGTTTAAATGAGACAATAAAGAGAAAAGACAGTTAAATCTCTATCCGTCCCTCGATGGGAGAGAAAATAACCTCACTTTATGGACCGTGCCACAAAGCAGAAAATTAGTTCCTGAAAAAGACATTAGCAACTTGCTTGTTTTATTGTGTGACATGCCCTCTCGTGACCATCACTATATACTTTCCTTTCTTTTGTCTGCTAGGGAAACATACTGGGGGGGTGTGGAATGTGCATTGGGCAGGCCAAACTCACTAAACAAGCTACCCACACACATACACACACACACACACACACACACACACACACACACACACACACATACATGCACACCGTAAATTAGCCAGGTTGTGTAGTGTGAAATTGCTTAACAAAGATTTGATTGTGTGTGGATGGCTATAAAAATGTCAATAGTAATGTCATTTTAATCGTAATACACTGATAGTGTATTTGTAAAATGTTTATTTCATCAACGTTAAATGCAACAATGCTATATGCAACCAGTCAACACACCGGCAGAAAGCACACATCACAGGGAAACGCTGCTGTAATAGTCCCCTGCTTTGCTGAGGAATAAGCATTACATTTCTTCTCAAATCAGCACAGGCCGACTCAAATGGACTGACAACCTCCTAATAAGTGTGTTGACTTCAACCTTTCTGTCGGTCACATTTTAAATCAAACCTGTTCAACTGCAGGACACAAAGCAAGGTCCTCTGTTTTTTAGTTACTGCTCATTTCTTTGGAAGGTTATTTATACAAGTTAGTAGTGACAGTAATTCACCACTCACGGTAATTCACCCGTATTTGAGCTTGTCTGCCATCTGACTTTAGATATTAATCTAAAAGGTGTGAGACTAGTCTGCTATGTAGTTTTCTTTACATTTTCTTTCTTTTTTTTGAATTATGATTTTGTTTATGATTGTGGTTATTATTATTGTTATCATTATCATAAGATTATCTTTATCACTATTATTATTATTGTTATAATTAGCCTATATATTGCAGCTGTAGCTACAATTTATTTATAGATAACCTTAATCCCATTATTTGTCTGTTAGGTTCTGACATCTGTTTTGACAAGCTCTGTTTGAGTTATTATTTTGAGCTTGAGAACTTTGAGTTTAGTTGAGTTGGGTTTAGTTTAATGTTTGGTTCAGTTTAATTTGTTTTATTTGTTTTTATCTCAATCTACGTATGTTACATACACGTTCCTAACAGTAGGAGCCACAAGCTTCAATCTACCTACTAGCTAGCTCAAGGCCTTGTATTTAAACTGTAGTAAATATTATGGAGCCTGAAAAATAAACTATATCACCCCACCAGTGATGTGAATGCCTGGAAAGGAAAATTTGCCAACCTAAATGCTAAATGTTGGTCTGCTAAATATCGTTATATCTCTTCTTCTTTTCAAAGCAAAGCTGTCAAGTACATATTTTTCGGCTTGGATTATGTTGGCATTTAAAGGTGGATGCAGGAAAATACTGCCTATTTTTCCTGCCTTCCCTTAATTCAGAGTAAACACATTTGAATGTATGTGACTATCTGTGAAGAACCTTTACTGCCCTTGCTAATTATTCATTATGCATACTAAACCAGCAGAAAAGTAACAGGTTACATTGGTTACATTTGTGTGTATGACCTGTGTCATACACACAAATTTAAATATAAATTAATACAATAATATGCACGATTGTATATCCTTTTCAGGTTATACAATTTCAGTTTGAGCAATGGATGAAACGTTCACACATAAAATATGAATGAACTGCAAATTGGAAATTTATATATGGATTAAAGCTCAGCTTGTTAACAGCTTGATGTGGAACACTTCAGTATCCTACACAATTTTGTAAGACAAATTATCTTAAACCCTGAACAATGAAATGTAACGTATAGAGGAGCAGGAGCAGCGGGGGGGGGGCAGATGTCGTGCTGGGCTCGGCTTACTCTCGAGTGGGCCACGTCACCTGGTTAACGTCCTGGAAAAAATAAGATAAGATTAAGTAAGACTAGGCAGCACTAATGAGATTTGAATTGAACAATTGTGTCCCGTGATGGTTAGATGTTGTAAATAAATAAACCTGGATATAATATCAAAAGTGCACCATTCATCTCTCTCTCTCTCTCTCTCTCTCTCTCTCTCTCTCTCTCTCTCTCTCTCTCTCTCTCTCTCTCTCTCTCTCTCCAAATAGTCATGAAGGTTGCAGGCATAATAATAGGAACTAACTCCCATATGTGGGCTTCTCGTTCACCTTCATCATCCATCGGGGGGGTCACCTGACACGCTGAGCTGCTCACCGTTTCTCAATCATGTCCTCATTGAGGAGAGCTGCGTGCGGGTAAGGAGGAGGCAGACGCGAACAGAACCGGGGGGCACAGTGTGGCTATGCACCACTTGTCTTCATTAAGATGTAATTGGGCATATGCAGAGCCACCTCATGAACCCCGGTAATGGGTCCTGAGGGGACGTCCTCATTGAGGGGTCGTAGAGAGTTAGGGAGGACTGTCGCCGCGACAACAGAAGTCAAAGGTGAGCTAATGGAGGTGTGGAATAGAGGAACATGTGCACACGTGTGCATGAGTCACTTTAGTGATGTTTGACATGGGCTCAACTAGATGGTGCTTTATTTGAGTCGTGTATTATTTGTGTTTCGCTATGGTGTACATGAACGTTTAAAAACACACAGACACACTTGCACAAGCGCGTTTAAGATGTGCTCAACTCCTGCACTGCATTGATACAATACTAGTAAATAGCGAATTCATCATTTATAAAGCACTCATTAGTAAGAAATTCAAAATCAGTTATAAAATCCATAAGATATGAATGAAATAAAGGTAAGATCATTTATAAATCTTAGTTAATGATTTCAAAACCTTTCGTAGGCCTTTTTATAAGCCCGACCAATCATTTCATTAGGCCCAAAATGTAATTATTGGAGGGCCTACCTGTCTGTCTATCTACTTGGCTACCCACAGGACCGGAGTCTTCCACAAGGCTAGGCAGACCTATTGCTAAAGCTAGTGATATAGTCATGTGTTTTGGGGGAGTGGCTTTGGAAGGGGGCCTGAAGGGAGGGGTGGGGTATTTTAAATTGGATACTTTCAAAATCTAGCTTACTCTAGCTGGTTTCTTTAAATTGCCTACCCTACCCGTAAGACTTTTATGTGAGCTCATCTAAAGTGAAGACTATCCCCTTACAAAGCATTTATAAATTACATTTAAAGGCTGTGACATTTTTGATATGAGATATAGTATATGTTAAAACCAATGAATACATTGTTTATATTATTTGTATTTTTGTATCATTCTTAGTCCAAGTTAAGTTCTTTATTTGACAGATACACAACAAAAACAGGCAGTAGCAGTTGCTGGCAAATGTAAGTCTTCTATTCCAAGCTCTCCTCAACAATGCAGGCAAGTAAGATAAACAAAGATAAATTCAATATCTGAATTCTAAAGTATTATCAAAGAAAGTAACAAGAAGAGTAATAATAAAAGTATAGAAAAAAATGTAATGGTAAGTGGACTGCATTTTTATATAGACCAGTTTCCAACCAGCGGCCACTCAAAGCGCTTTACAATTATTGCTTCACAATCGCAATCACAATCATTCATACACCGACGGCGGTGTTAACCATGCAAGGCGACAGCCTGGTCGCCAGGGGATGTTAGGTGTCTTCTCAGTGTCCCATTACTTTGTTTTGTTGAGGTTGAGATTGAGGTTGTTTTCCTGGCACACTGATGTCAGGGCTCTCCCCTCCTCTCTGTCGGCCGTCTCGTCTTTACGTGATCAGGCCGATGACTGCTGTATGATGATGTTTGGAGCTGTGAGTGGCCACACAGCCGTGCGTGACCGGTGCAACCAGGCAGTACAGGAGGGGGCTGATTAGCACACCCCCCCCCCGGGGGGCTCCGGTGCTGAGGATCAGTGTGGAGGAGGCGTTGGTGCCCATCCGCATACGTCAGGAAGTCCAGAATCCAGCTACACAGGGTTTGGGTGAATCCTAGGTCCAGGAGCTCAATGATGAGCTTAGAGCGCACAATGGTGTTGAATGCTGAACTATAGTCCATGAGCAGCATTCAGGGATATGTGTTGCTCTGGTCCAGGTTGGTAAGGGAAGAGTGGAGGATTTTTGACTAGCCGCTCGAAGCACTTCACTTTTTATGGTGCTTTCAAACATGACCTATAGGAAGTGAACCAAAATACAATGCATTGTTGGTGGAATGTACACTTTTGCCAAAAGTAAATAAAGTAAAAATAAGTAAATAAACAAATTCAGCCAGGTATTCGAGAACTTTTCCTAGTTCTAAAATGAGTCCAGTCAGACATGGTGGAACCAGGAGGTGCAAGCACTCATTAAAATATAGTTGGACGACTATGTATAGCTTGTGGTCAAATGTCTTGCGGTCACTCACAAAAACACAGACATTTTAAAATGTTCAATGACTAAATGGTTGAAATTGGGTTATTATTTTGTTGCTCCATTATGATTTTACACAACAAGGTAGCGTTGTGAGTTTCCCTCAGATTTTCTGTCCAATAGACGCGAGGCGTTTGATCAGGTTTGCCTAACAAGTTCCTGTGTGAGGGCTAACCGAACCACATGAAATTTTAAAAAAGTATCAACTTCACCACTGAATGAGACCGAGTCTACCGAACTATAGGTGTGAAACGCCCTTAGGTTTCTGTCTTTAGGGTGTGGATGTTGGTCTCCTTAATGAATAGTTCTAGTACAGATTAATACAACGCAGCTTGGTTGATTCCATGTCAACTGAATATAACCAGACTATTTCACAGCTCCTACTACTTCCGTCAAGTTGTACCTCAGTTATTCTTAAACTATATTGTTCCATAATAATTCCCTATAATTATTAAGGTTGGCTCTAATCTACATGGGCTCAAACGCCCATTTCACTTGTTTCCCTGTGATAATTGACAGGACATTTTTCTGTCTCATACAAAATGCATTGTTAAATGGTCGATTTGGGTGCTCTGTATAATACATCACTTATTAATATTCAGCAGTATCAGAAAAACAAGTTTGTTACCAGATGCATTCCATAAGCTGTATATTTGTTTACGAATAAGATTCAGCACTACAAACACAGTCATTTGTAGTGCTGTCCACAGTCCAAAACCGTACAATAAATAAATTGGACCATGCAAGGAACATGGTGGAAAGTCCTGAACCTCGACGATAGCCCAAAACTTCTGACTATCTTCACCCGCTTTTCGAAAGGTTTTTCCGTCTGCTCTGCCTTCGCTCGCTAGGCCAGATAAGAGGGGCAAAGGCCTGTTTGGAACCTCAGCACAAAACAAGCCTAATGGCCCTAGATCATGTTCTCTCTCTGACATGCCATTAGGTGCTAAATGTTAGGAATTGCATTACTGCAGCTTCTAAGATTAAGAGTGATAAGGTGAGGCTGCTTTTCCCTCGCTCCCTCTCTCTCTTTCTCTCCCTCTGCGCTCACCAGCAGCTCGGTTCGTTCTTTTCTGTTGATGAATAATTCAGAGCAAGCAAATCAGCCGCCACCAAAGATAAACCTCCTCTTCGAGTGCAGCTGATTTTTATCCGCTCTCCTTCCTCATCATCGTCGTTGTTGTTGGGACTGAAGGGTGTTAAATGAGCTCAGAGTAAAACACACACACGGTCAATTACTATAAAGAATCCAACTTGTCACAACACAGACAGGAAGAGGAATCCTACAGTTAATTAAATGTCTGCTCGGTCTGAGTTGTGTCTCATTGATGGACCTTAACCTTTCCGAAAAAAAAGAGAGTTTTTATTATTTTTTTTTACTCTAGTATGGAGTTTTGATGTATCTCAGAGTGTCACTGGTAATATACCTTACATTCCAGATGGAAGAGATTCTGTAGCTGACTGTAGCCAAGTAGGGGTGTGATGTCTCTTTTTCGGGGTGCGTTGGCCCAGTTTTGAGCTTGGAACTGTGGATGTTTGGAAAAGGCAGGCACAGTACTGTTACTGTACCAAGGATTCAAACTGTACAAACTCAATTTTAGAGTGTACAGATACATTAATTTATTTGGATATGTGACATTGTTATGTTCTTGTTATGTAACTTTTCGCTCTAGTAGCCCACTGTCGAGGTTGAAGGACACAAATTGAACATTTCTATGATGATATTGGTCTTGATTGAAGTTCATATTTCAAATACTTAAACATGCCTGATAAGTGCTTTAGGCCAGGGCACTGAAGTACATTTTTCGAAAGTCCTTTAAAGCGCTTAGTCAGAACAAGAGAGACAAAGTCTACGGATCACTGGATCCACCTTCTTTTTAAACATATCAGCTGTGATTGCTACGGATGATAAGTGATTATGAACACGCTCCATTAAGCCTAGGCCACTGAATGCAGCAGAGGAGACAGGGCATTACGAAAATCGCCTGGCCAAATGCCGGTCTATATCAGGGGTTGAGTGTCATGGAAGAGGAAACACAAGTGCCATTGTCAAACAAAAAAAAAAGTTATGCAAATACATATTATGGTAATGTGCTCTGTGTAATGCTCATTGAAGACAATAGAATAGACATAAATGCTTGCAATTAGTAAAGGGAGGCAGGCTATTTCATCTCTACTCTATTTTGCCTTTGGGTAGACTAGACAATGTAATTTGTTCCTATTTTTCATGAATTTCTGTACAAAGCTAGTGATCGAGTTGTCAACCCTTATTGTAGAAGCGTGATTTGGTGACGACAGAATGCAATCCCAACTCCTTTATGAATAAATGGTGTCTATCGTTTTAATTTAGCGGCAGTGTCAGGATATGGATGTTTCTGAGGTTATCTCTCTCTTGGTGCTGAATCTGATACTTTGAATTGCTATTTTAACGTCCCTATTTTAACACTTGGTGTGACGTTGATTAGCCAAAATCGACCCTATAGTGACATCACAAGTGGGAGTGCCCACCCTGATGTATTGTGTAGCCGCCTACCAGTTGGTCTAGTACACTGGGTAGACTGGTGGTAAGTTGATCGATCTATCATACTACATGGGGATGGACATTCCCATGTGTGATGTCATTATAAGATCGATTTTGAAATGGCTTGTAATGGCTAATTAGCATCACACCTGGCGGAAAAATAGGGGCCCGTTAAGACGTTTCCAAAATGTTTCCGAAATCCAAACCATTGTGGGTTACTGATGAAGTCAGAGTACACTGAATCTGTTGGACACCACACATCTAACAGACACCCAGAGTCACGAAGGCCATGGGTTCGTTCTGCCCTCTGGTTTTAACTTCACTGTTTCTATTTGATAGGCTCCCTGCTGTTTCTTAGGGGGGGAAGGCAACAGGAAGGGCTATGTGTGCTGTGAAAGAAAAAATGCCTTTGAGTTTTCAGTCAGTATTTTTTGGTAAAAGCTTCCGATAACTACTAGTACAGACACTTTCATCCAAAGCACCTCAAAGTAAGTTTGCATACAAATCATTAAGACAATCTCAGTGTATTTGTGTATCAAAGTGTTTAAAACAACACAGCCTGCAAGCCATTATACTAGTTGTTGATTGTCTAGATTACCGCTGATACAGACATCCATGTGTGTGTGAAATGTTAATAAAATAATTGGGAGAGTGAGCTGTGAGATTGTGTCTTGGCATCTATTTTGAATCACACCACAAAGTACAACAGAAATCGAAAGGAATAATGGCACCTGTATAATGTGTGTATGTAAGTAAATACTTTTTACTTTTTTAAATATATATATATATATATTTTTTTAAATCATGCTCTTCCTAAAACATCCACCCCTTTTTTCACACTAGTTCTGCGCTCATCTGCCATTAAAACGCCAGCATGGGAAACTTGAATTCTCACAGCAGGTTGGAGGCTGATTCCTCCACCACCACACGGGTGATTGACACCATTGTGCCAGCTGGTCTCTGTCATCTTTAATGATTCCTCCATGGTCTGCAGCGTCACACAATTCGTATCAATTATTATATTTAGGTAATTTTCCTTCCACCAAAATAAAATAAATCCACCTATGAAAACTGCCTATAGCTTAGCTTTAGGGCATCTGCTATACAGCCTGTCAAGTGGCAAAACATGTTCCTGTGAATCTATCTGTGATTCATACGGATATATTTAACAGGTTTAAATCATGTACAGCATTGATCCATACTTGCTTGGAAACACCAAACCAGTATCCGGTTGAACTAGTGCTGTTTAACTCTGTGTATGGGGGAGAGCAAAGTATATAAACAATTTAGAAAATAACATTGTAATGTAGGCCTACAGATATCAAATCACTTAATTACATTCACATTTAGGGCATTTAGCAGACGCTTTTATCCAAAGCGACTTACAATAAATGATGAGTTGACCATGTAGCTTAGAAACAGAAGATATTTATTTATTATTTATTACAATAATATATATTTATTGTTTCCCTTTTGGGATTTGACCCCTGCTCCAACTATTCAAAGTGGCCACAGTGCTGTGACCAGAGTCCCCCTCCTGCTCTAAGGCAAGGGCCTTGGCCCAGGGCCTTGGCAGGGGTATCTAACCTAACATGTTGGATGAAATGCTGGTTCCAGACCCTGGACTTTCATCCCATGCGAGCCATTTGAGTTTTTGTAAGAGCCAGGAAATGGAATTGCCAAAGGTTTTGCAAAGTGTGAGTTATCTTTAAGCAATCTATATGGGTAATCACTTTTGCATTGAACACATTTCAATTTAATTAATTCAATCAAAGTATCTAAATAAATGTAGGGTGTCAGCTAATATTTTTAATCAGTTGCAGATTTATCTTATCTTTATCTCCCAATGCTGCATATTTTGAGGTTTTATTTGCAAAGTATTTTGGGATCCTGGATGAATCCAACTTTTTTCCCCCTGATGAGCTTATCAAGAAACACAATTTGAATCAAGGCTGCTTATTATGCTAGTTTATCTTTCGATCACAACCTTGTACCGGAATCATACTTCACACGCTTTTCATTTTTTATTAACTGGGACCCGAGTCTTTCTGATTTGCTTTTGCATCTTAAATCAGTGGGATAGTAATCAATCCTTGTTGGTGCAGGGGGTGTAATTAGCTTTTATTAGAGATTGCACGTGCTGTGCATCTTCAATCAGTTCAAGGAACATCTGGTTTTATCTGACAAAAGGAGTACCTCTAAATTTAGACCACACATAGTAGAGTCAAATCAGATGTTCATGTTTGTTTATCTGTTGTTTTGTTTTTGTTTGTTATTTGTGTACTTACTTTTAATGCTGAAAATGTGATTATCACAAACGGCTGATCATCTAGCTCAGTTTACAGTATTGTATTTACAAACACATGAATGCACAATGTAAATGTATATATTTTAAACACATTTCCGTTTTTATCTGTACTGCTTGAAATAGATTTGTTAAAAAAATATATATATTAAAAGTGCATTTCGAAAGAGGAACAACCAGCATGTTTATATGGGCTTAGAGGAAAAGCAGTGGTTTAGTTGTAATGTATACTTCCACAGAGCTTTAAGTCTTTGCTTGTTCTCATACATCCTATCCATCCTTTTATCATCTCAAACCATTGCATGCAGATGCAAGGGTTCCATCCATCCTTTTCCCGTCTCAAGAATCTCTTATTTTCTGTTTGGTGCCAATTTATGCAGATAATCAACCTATAGCCTATTGGGATTCCATAGTTCCACAAATCGCAATTGGTAAAATAATGAGAAATCCATACTTATAAAAGGCTTATTATAATAATATGTCTTAAAACAATGTACCACTCACAAATAGTTAGTATCAAATTCCCCACAAATCTGACATTACAATCCTAAATATGCGTTGACCTCAATGTCATTTCCCTACCAGTCCTTTAATAGCAACTACAAAAGTTTCAAAATATGCACACCTTAAATTGATATTGTTATGTAAGTTATGTGCCATAAACTTCAGAGAGCATCTTAAGACATATTTCTCTCCGTCTAGCCAATCTTGTGGGTGAATACATGTATTATATTGCAATGCTCTTCATCGCTCTGAATTCTATTCCGCATTGTTAAATTGTGCTAATAAAACTGCAATCCCTCTTTCAATAATGTTTTATTCAAAGTTTTGGATGAAGACAATCTGTGTTAACAACAGTTAGCTGTTTTTAGATCTTTGAGAAATGTTCTTCAAACAATTCATTCACTTAAAAAAAAACAAATTCAATCGAATCAACACGGCAAGAAAATGTAGCTATTTGGATCCTTTCATGTCTGCCTGTGAAATTACCTGCATATCTGCTGTTCTGCGATGGTCTGTAATCATATTTTGAATAAGATATTTCAAAGTTTACAACGAGCCAACTTCAAGTCTGTTCACGACTGCTTTTTGGCGAGGCCCACCATTCCTCACGCATGTTTGTCTTGTTACAGTTTCTCAATTTTACCAGCATCTCGGCACTCGGCGCTCCACACAAAGCCTGTTTTAAGTGCTGTCTTCCCCAAGCTTGAGCATCCATTGCACAGTTGCTGTGTTGTTGTTTTTGTTTGATGCTGGACATAAAAGTAGCATTATTTTAACCAGAAATAAAAAGTTTCTCTGCTTTCAAGTTTGAATGTAAAGCTCCGCAGGAGATGGGG
>JAOPJO010000025.1:19630288-19640410 GCA_027123675.1 Molva macrophthalma | reverse complement strand
CACACACACACACACACACACACACACACACACACACACACACACACACACACACACACACACACACACACGCATGCACTCACCACTGCAAATGCCTTCACACATCCATGCAGCGCCCTGGCTAATGTTGGACGAGTTAGATTTATGGGGTTGGCCCATCACCTGTGACTTAGCGGCTCTGAAATTAGTCACAAATAGCATATTAGAGCAGCTAATCAGGCACGCCTGGGCACTTGGCTTTCTTTATGTGGTCATAAAGTGGAGAGTAAATGGCCGGCCCCAGGCCTTGAGGCTGAATTATCGCCCTGACCCCCAATGAACCAATGAAACTAATGCAGGGGGAAAAAAAAACAAACCAGAACAGAATGAATGGATTTGATGCATGTGCAGACAGTGGCTTAGAATTTGCATGCACCCTGTTCACTTTTGACAAAGTGTGTAGGATTATGAGGACGCATAAGCCAGGGGACTCTGGCTCGCTCTCTATCTTTCTTTCTTTTTTTCTTTCTTTCTCGCTTTGTCTCTTTGTCTCTCTCTCTCTCCTCATCTTCACATAGGTTTACTACTTCTGAGGGCTTTGATGGCAAACTAAGTAAACTAAGTAGTACATCATGGGGAAATCGTGTGTACACCCCATCCGTTCACTGTTGTACAAGTCAATAAGAATGTAAATTATAATACCTTACATGCAGCATAGAAACGTATACAGAAAGTACACTATATTTGATCACCTTGTCTCAAACGCATTGCAACGTTTAAGAATGAATGCATTGAATAGCCGCTTGAATACCTATTCGATTCTACCAAAATACAAATGGCAAAACAAAACAATGTCCCTGTAGCCTATGTCAGAAACCTAATGTGGCCTTACCACCACTACATCCCCTTGGATAGAGAAGCCCACCAGAGCCCAGCAGGCCCAGTCAGACACTCTGAGCTGAGGGCTGCGGTCCGTACATTCCTTCATAGCTCTTCATGAAATAGTAACGCCAGCTGCTGCTCTCTGACACAGGTGTGTTGATTGAACAAAGGAGGGCAAAAGGGCACATGGATAAGTAGAAAAAAAGGACAGTGGTGGTGGAGACAGAGGTGGAGAAAGAATGAGAATGAATTGCGAGGAGAGGAATTTAACCTCTCTGTGTCTCGCTCTCCTTTACGCAGCCCGGTCTTGTGAGATCCATATTAAATGGTGACCGTACAAGGAAAGAGGGTCTTTTTGTTTCATCTTAAATCACAGTGATCACTGGATAATCCAAACGGTTATGATGATTCAGTAACTTCTGTCAGAGACGGCTTCGATATTCCCACTCCTAATTGACTTGCCGTGGCCTCACTTAATCACAGTCTTTATCCAAAATAGCTCTCCGAAAAATGGTCTCTCTCTCTCTCTCTCTCTCTTCTTTTCTCTCCCTTTCTCTCTCTCTCTCTCTCTCCTGTCCTCTCTCTGTATCTCCCCCCTCGTCTCTCCTTTACCCCCTTGCGATAATCGTACGGGGCATGAATTTGAAATTTCAATCATAGCGTTGTGAAATATTGATGGGTCTCGGAAGTCGTTAACGAGGTTCCGAGGAGGCCGAGGGAATCGTCTCTTTCACCCCCCTCCCTCCCACCCTCAGTGGAATTGCATGGCGTTTTAGATTCTCTGATTACACATACTGATACCAGCAGGGGGTATAAGACATGTGCATATCACAGTGGGCATGGCAATATGAAATAGAAAGGATTTAGATGCTTGAGCAAATACACAGAAGGAGAGTTTCCCATGGTGACTATTATTTTTAAAGAAAGTATTTATTGCATCACCAGTCAATGCATTTATAACCAAAACATCCTAACTTGAACATTTGCCCAACCCTAATGCTACAATTAGCCCTAGCACTAACCTTAACATCAGCCCTGTCCCAACCCTAATGTAACCAGGTGATAGATTAAGGCCTTGTTAAAAAGACAGCATCACGTTGGGCCCCTCACCCAAAGACATATTTAACAAATGGTTCCAAAACAGGTTTTCCACTAAAAATGAAACACAAAGACAAAGAGTTACAAGCCAAGATGGGTTTAATTTATAACAGTACAGAGGTTACTGAAGGCAGTTTATTAATACAAGAATAATAAAAATGGGTCATCAAACACAGGAATTTGTATTAACAGGGTGACTGGCCACGGACCGACTGCAATGAGGTTCACTTACTAGTATGGATCATCAAACCACAACCGTGTTGGTGACCTAAAAGAAACGCACAGCGCACAAATGATAAGGGAAATAACAAAGAGGTGCATAAACTCACTCACAACCAAAGCGAAACATGTCAGGAGTAGGACGGTGCTCACTATCCCACACCCATTCCACCACAGTGCGGCCACGACCTGTGGACAAGTACAAAAGACAGCAAGGAAACATACAAGCAAAGACAACACTGACGGCCAGCTACTGCTGGCTGGTCGTGCTAACAGCTGGCTCGAATGACAACAATAAAAGACAGCGTAGTGTAAATCCCTGTAATCAAAACCCCGGAGGCCAGGCAGCAGTGACTAATCGAATAGCAAGGGAACAAAACAAAATATTTCCACCCATGTACTTTACAATTAAATATTCATAAATCAACTTTATTTGAATACCTACAGGGGAGATCGGAAGACGGGTACACATAGAATTAACAGCTACGCAGGGGGGATCACCGAGACCGCACACTCAACACCTGTAGTGTATGACAACAAGGGTGTTACATGCTGATATATAAAAAAGCAACTTCAATGCAATACACAAATTCCCTCAATGTAAACCTGAGGAGTGTAGAGGGTTGGGATCTGCCTGTGCATTTCTGGTTCTCTTAATTAGGGGTCACATACACTTGGGTCAATAGAACCAAGATTTTACCTACACTAAAATTAGCACTACCCTAGTCTCACAAATAGGACTTTAGATTCATATCTAAAGTCTAAAGTCACTTCCGCCTTGGAAAACTAAATATAAGACTTTAGGACCTTTCTGTCTTTGTGCAGTCAGATTAAATACTTGTTTTTTCCAACACTTTCAGTTGTAGGCCTTGAAGTGATGCTGCAGTTTACTTTTAAAAACATATCCAACTAAAATGTACGTTATAAACCTCATCATAAAATGATTGAAGCTGAAGCTTTGTTTCATCTTCTTTTTATGATTTTTATGAAAATGAATTGTTTCCTATTCAAGATTTCTTTCTTCTGAAGCCATAAAATGCATTTCATAAGCATCTTTTAAGAACATTCATCAAGGTAAAATATGCATCTGTTATTTAGAGGATTGATACTTTGAAATGTTCAAAAGGTCAAGGGTGTCAGAGGTCTCCTGTCTGATTTTTCTGCAGACTTACACAGAGGGCACACACGTAATGTCGAAAGAGAAACAGCTCCCATTGCAGAGCTTGCGATTTTAGCACCAGGAAAATACAGAAAATCTCTTACAAATCCACCACAAAGAGAAAGCTGCTGTTTGTTGCCATGCAACGTGCAAATTGAATACAAAATGATGTTGCAGGCCAAGGTAGATGACTTGAAAGACACACTTAACAGTTCTTCTTATTAAAAGGAAAAATGATTAATGATTAATGTATAGCTTATTTACAACATTGTAACAAATAATTAGTTAAACATGATAAAATTATCAGTTAACACTTTAACAACTTAGGTATGTCTAAATGTGTAATTCACCAGCTAATGTTTTGTAAATGACTAATAAAGGTATTTTTATTCCTTGTTTATAATTCAGATAAATGTTTAACTAATATTGTTACTAAAGATGGAATAATCAGATTCTAACATCTATAATATAATAAGTAATATGTAATTGATGTTTAATTAATCTTTAGCTAACTGCTTGTATTCACAAGCAGCAAAGTTATTATAAGTTATTATAAAGTGTTACATTGGCATTAAGGTATACCCTAATGCTAACCTAATCCTTACATTAGCCCTATGTTAGCATTAGGGTATACCTTAATGCCAACGCTAGCCCTAGCCATATGAACGTTTACCCTTGCTCAAACATTTGCTGCTGGTGTAGAATTGTTCCACGTTTCTGTTGATGCATTTTTTTTTATTCCAAATTTTTCAAAAACTTGGGTGCAAGATGATTGCTTCTGCAAGGAGAAGCAATCATAATGACTAATGACCAAGAAAAAAGAGAGCAAAAAAAAAGTCTTTCTGTTATTGTAAACATACGTATATAAATAAACCACCTATTTTTAAAAGGTCACTAGAGTTTTTCTTACAGCAGAATATTTCTTTGCTAGCTTGTTTGTTTGGGACCAACTGCTGACTTAGCTGACGGCCGTGCATCCTGAGGTGTGTGTTCAGTGAATAGATGAAAGTGTACCTTGTGCAGATAAGGGCAACAAAACAGTGATATATGGAGGCCCACACCCCTATCATGATGCTTTACTAATTTAAAGGGTGAAAAAGCAGTACTTAGTTCAAATTATTTTAGTTTTTTCATTCTCATTTCACAATGCAGTAGCCCAATGCTGTAATTTGTGTTAAACTCAACAAGGTGGCATCGATAATCCATTGATTCTGTACGGACCTCAGCCAAATATACAGTAGTAAATGGTTTTTATAACGCTCCATATGAGATATGAAAAAAAATGCTGTGGTGCATTGCTACACTATTGAAATCAATTTGGTCTTCAACAGGATTATTGTGAAATATCTCATAAAATAACCTCATGGCTTGGAGAAATTTCACAGATACAGAGCTAATTTACTCTGCCCTAACATTGCATTCGGGACAAAAACAGAAAGAAAATGCATGGAGGATTGGGCTATAAATAGAAAAAAGATGAAGTGTTGTAGTCTGTACCGTTCACACATTATTTGGCAGATGACACCCATGAACTAATTATAACTACATCTGAAGGTCCTCTTCATTTCTCCAAATATATTTAAACCTGCATACTCCATTTATATAAAAAAATGTATAGAAATGCAAAAACCCAACCCAAATTCTAGCTCACTGTCCTATCCGATTGTCAAAGGGTGTTCTCCCCCTGCCCCGTCTCTTAACAGAGCACCAAAGCTACAGTGTGACAGCGGCTTGCTCAATGGTAGATCGCCTGGGAGATTCGCCACAGGCGACAGGGCTGGATCCCTCCCAGCCATAACAGGGGGCCTTAAATCCATCATGGAGGACTTGTCAGGACTAGGGGGGAGGGGGCTAGGGTGGTTCATAACGAGGTCCTGACAATAGACTAGAGTCTGGCAGCCAATGAGGTGTGAACTGTCAGCACGGCGGCACATTAAGAGATTTTGGTAACTGGTGTAAGGTAAACCGCGGATTACACATAGTGTTGACGAGGGAGGGAAAATAACATGATGTTAAGCATTCCAGATTAAAGGGATCCTTGAATGTGAAGCCCAGCTTTAAAGGCAGCCAGCAAAATTCCTAGCCAGCAAATTCCTCAGAAATGACTTATGTATAGCAGTTCATTTTCCTTTATTTTGTGTTTGTCAAGAGTAGGAGCTGTACTCTTCTACGCTATCACAAATCCATCTTTGGCTGGAAATTTATTTAGAGACTATTCATTTCCCATCTCACAGTCACCAGATGGCTGCAATGTTCCCAGATATACCCAGTTAAATGAAAGTAAGGCAGGTAATTTCATTACCGCCGTGTTTTTCTTTGAACCCCCCCCCCCCACTGGCGGAGGTATATGTATATTTCCCCCCCACTGTCATCCCAGTAGCTCTTGTTCTGACATCATTAAACCGTGGCAAACTGAAAGAGTCCCCGGAGGTGGAGCTGACATTCAGATATCCTGTCCACTATGCTAACTACTGAGGGTGTAAGTGGTCCCACCTGGCATGGATACTTCTGCTGTCTGGGTCTCGTTCTCACCAGGTTCCTGTAGGGATACAGGGAGAAGGATCCGGCCCCTCTCAGACATGAGACCAAGCTGTTTCATTTACAAATGTCAGCGAGTGAAACAAAGCCATACATCCTTTTTCTTAACCGTCCGGCATTAAATAATGAATGGCAGTCATCTAAGATTTAAAAGCCATTTTCTGGCTCTACTATGGTGTTTTTTTATATAATGCTTCAATACAAATAGGAGCCTGTGACAGCTATTCAATAAATATCCACTTATGTTTTTCCAAGTGGTGTGATATTACCCTAAGGTGCCATAACACTTGTGCAAGTTATTGACTGTGTTTAAACAAATATGCTCTCTCCCTGTTCTTATGTACCCCTGGAACTTTTATAGCTTGCGGACATGGATGATATTTCCTTTTTGGATGAAAGGGTATACTGGGGAAGATTCTACATTATGTCTGTCTATGATTCTGGAAATGTTTATTTATTTATTTTCAGGCGACTCGATGCCAAAGTCATGCCGTGTGGGCGTGCTGGACTTTCAAATGATTGTGTCTCCATTACTTATTTTTCTTTTTGCAACAAATTTGTTGGAAATCACACACTAGCTTACTTAATCCAGAAGAAATGCCTATTTCCGAGGCAAATGATTGGAGCATATCCATGTTGCTGGCAGTGAACTGGGACACCATGTACTAATATGTTGACAGTTAGCCAGAAAGACGAAAAAGGACCAATGTGTTTTTTTCCAAGTTAAACAATATTTGGACCTCTGCAGTCGATTGGTCAGAAGCTGTATGAAGACTTCATCACATCTCTTGATTGCACTTCACTTGCAAATGCAACAAAATTGAAAGATAATGGTAATTTAGTTTGTTGTCTATGCCAGCACAGAAAAAGGACTTTTGCAGACATAGGGCGCTACCATTTGGGATCACTGTTAAAAATAAATATTGGTGGGCATCACAATTACAGCTTTCATCTTCGTTTGGAGGTAAAACAATATACCAAATGGTCATTGATGGGTGTAGTACTTGCATTTGAATAAAAAACATAATTTTACTTAAAGTACTGTAGAATTAAATTGTAGTCATACATGTACGGTACTAAGGTGTGTTTTTGAGAGGATCTGATAAGCCAAAACATTTTAGCCATAGCCTTTTTCAATTAAATTAAGATCATCCATTATAAGTGTGATTGGTTTTAGTTTTACTTTCACTGTGAGGCTTAATGTGAAAACAGCTTAAAGAGGAAAAAATGGATACAGTTTTTATGAAAATGTTTGTGATATTCTCACTCTCACATCTTGAGAACAATATAACTTTGCCATGTGATCAAACATGTTTAATTTACATCTCATTAGAAATTATTTTCCAAAAGAGTGGATAAATCATACTAGTGACAATCCATCCTGGGGTCAACCTAAAACCTAACCTAAAAGTAATATTTTTAAATTAATCCTTTATTCAGGCATCAGAGGAAGGCTATGTAAGGAGATAGTGTGCTGAAAATGTAAGGTCCAAAGAAAATCATTCAGCAGGTTAAAAAAATCATACCTTGATGCACATTGAATGTAACCGATTGAGCTAATGTAGCTTAAGTCTTGAACTGATTCAAAGAGATACAAATAATCACTAGGACACAAACTTCAAGGTATAAACACTATCAATAAAAATAAGATTTAAAGATAAGTACATTTCGTCCTTATCTGGCAAACAAATGTGAGCCCTGCAGCATAAGGACATACTTTGTCTCTAAAGTATTTATTTAATCATAATTTGCAATGACAGTTGTGTCTACATAAATCAAGTTTAGCAGTGGTAAAGTGAAATATTACACAAAACGGTAAAACCTGTATTACTCCTTCAACTATTATTTGTAATTGAAGACACTTGAATGCCCCGAAAATGTGTTGGCCATTGAATAGAAGAAGGAGGTGGTGATCTCAACAGAAGAGACAGTCTGTGATGGCTCATTGGTCAGCTCTCATGCCTCATAGACCGAATGTTCTACTTCATATGTCTTCATGGTCCTCTGGTGCTTGAAATGTGAGATTATCTTCCCATTTGTTAATCAAAGTAAGAAGAATTGCCTTGTTAAGCTTTTTTCACATTAGCCGTTTAGGACATGCAATTTCGCTGTATTTTTTCACGGTTACTTGTATAACTCAACTCAACTGTATACTACTACTACTGCTACTACTGCTACTGTCATCCATCCACCCTGATAATGAAGGAATATCATGGAGATATACGACAATGCCGTTTCCTTTTCGTGCTGAAACTCATGATAATTTCCATCCCCCTTTTGGCACTCATGTATTGCAGTTCCCAGAGATGGAAGTGTGCCATGTTACGGAAGCCAGAGCGGCGTTTCACACTGTTTTTGATGCATCTGGGAGCAATAAAGGAAGGAGGCGGAGACACTCTCTCTCTCTCTCTGTGCTCAGATACTGCTTCTTTCAATGTGTTAGGAAGGAAGCTATACCAATTGAACCCACTTAACTGGCTCTGTGAATACAACAGCGACGAATAGTCTTTTATTGATTTTCTTTTTAATTTTTCTATGTTAAAACAACTTCAATATGTATATTTGGCATATAATTACGAGTGCCTTCCAGTTTTTATTATAATCTTTTTAAATTGCTTACACAAAAATGAAACTGATCTAAAACTTAAATCACACTATGTTGTATGAACCTAATATAGCTCATATCTTTTATGAACAAATGCATTTTTCTCAGTTTCTAAGTGCTTCGGATGTAGCAAGTCAAACATCTCAGCACAGTGTGAGCTCATCATGTATCGGCGAGCCCTAGAACATTCTAAATGAAAATACTAAGAATATTATACTTATTATTATCAATACTTCCCCATAGAAGAAAACTTCTTGCCAGAAGTATCCTCTTCATTTACATTCAGATGTCAAGAGGAAGCACATGTCAAGACAACCTCAGATTCCAGACAAAGAATATAAAGTCCTGATGGTATGAAAATGATCTCATGCAACAGCAGGTGAATAATCAACATCTTAAAGACACGGGGACAAGTGACAAGGAGCCGTTGCCAAAACTCTGTTCCTGTGCTGAAATGGGCGCCAAAGCGGCTTTCTTATTTCCTGAGTTTAATAAACAAACGCACACAAAAACTTCCCATACAAAGCTCTCAACGTGATAACAGAATTATTGATTCGGCGAAGCAATTGTACGACAATTGCTCTCACTGTACGACAAAAGACACACTTGTTTGTTTGTCACTCATTGTTTGTTTGAGATAATAATGTTCATCGGGAGATTCCAAATACTGATAAAAGGAACAAATTCAACAGATATTTTCTTTTTAAGAAAGATAAATAAATAAATAAAAAATCGATAACCCTGCCGTCGTCCTTCGGAACACTCTTTCAGGAGTTGTTTGGTTGTTTGGTTGTTGTTGCTCTTCGTTCAATGTTATCTCCTCCCCCTATCTTCGCATCTCGCGCCATCTGAGTTCTTCGTGGTTCAACTCGTCACCTTCGTCTCCTCTTAGCCCAGGTGGTGTTCAGCTTCACCTTGATGTTCTTGAGTGTTCTCCTCCAAATACACACACACACACATACATACATACAAACCTGGACACACAAAACATAAACTCGCACAGAGACAGACAGAGACACATACGCACACAGACAGATACGCACACATACACACACACACATACATAGACACATGCACACACTCGCACAGAGACGTATGTGTATGTGTGAGTGTCACACATACACAAACACTCTTACACACACACAAACACTCAAACACTCTTACACACACACACACCGAAACACACACACGACAGTCCCCATACCTCTTCTCTATCCTCAGTCTCCCTAATGCACCACACAGTGCTGGCACCAGCTACAGCAACATGGTGTAATTCCTCAGAGCGCTCTGCCATAGGGACCGCCCTGCTTCATATTCATGCCTGGAGAAGAGAGCGCTACTTGGCTGCGCTTTTCTTCAGCAAGAGATTTTCCCGGCTTCAAACACACACACACACACACACACACACACACACACACACACACATATACACACAAGCACGTGCACACGAAGATGCTGCCATCCCTTTAAACATTCAAGTCATGGTTCAGTTAGGTGCCTGCTGTCAATTTTATTTATAAACCACACTGGCCTGGTCTTTCATTGAGATAGGTTTGACCGACCCCCTCGCCCCACACACACACACACACACACACACACACACACACACACACACACACACACACACACACACACACACACA
>JAOPJO010000025.1:19608798-19620789 GCA_027123675.1 Molva macrophthalma | reverse complement strand
CCCCCCCCCCCCCCCCCCCCCCCCCCCCCCCCCCCCCCCCCCCCCCCCAATCGTGCTCTGCCATAGTCTGACTAAAAAAAATCAATTCATGAAGATAACGGATCCACCGTCTCTCTAAAACGTCAGGAGGGAGGAAAGAAATATCTGGAGCTGATTGCTGTGTGTGTGTGTGTGTGTGTGCATGCGTGAGTGTGTCTATTTATGTGCACGTGTGTGTGTGTGTGTGTATGCATGCTTGTGTGTCTATTTGTGTGTGTGTGTGTGTGTGTGTGTGTGTGTGTGTGTGTGTGTTTATTTGTGCGCACTCGCGCGTGTGTGTATGCGTGCGTGTGTGTGTGGGTATACGGGTGTGTGTGTGTGTGTGTGTGTGTATGTCTGTGTCTGTGTGCATTTGTGTGGGGGGGTTTACATGTATGTGCGTGCGCGTGTGTGTGTGGGTGTCTATCTGCTGCCCCAAACAGTGGCGTTCTAATGGTGTAATGAAGGAGATGAAAAATGTCCTCCTTATCCAAAAGAGATCTCTGCCTAAATATAACCTTGCACTGTCAGTCAGAGACCGCAGAGGACTCTAGGTACCTCTGAATCCACCCGGGTGTCAAGAGCTTGAGTTTGACATTTTGATTCAGTTTCTTAAGGTCAATGTGTAGATGCCTCTCCTCACCAAGGGAGGGAGAAGGGTTGTGCTTTATACAGTGGGTCCTCTGATTCTGCTACTGAACTTCACAACTGGAGTTGAGTCCCGTTTTAACTTAAAGGTGTCATGCCATCTTACGTCCATCGTATATAGTGACATGTATGTGTGTGGGTGGGTGTGGGTTTTTAGGTAACACTTTATTTGAAAGGGTGTGCATGAGACTGACGTGACACCATCATAACCATGACATGACAACAGAACATGAAGGGGCTTTTATGAATGTTCAAGACATGTGTTACATGTTTTTCATAAGTTGACGTTGCTTGACATGAATTTGTTTAGACAACTTGACATAAACCAAGACAACATAACATAAACATGCCATAGCAGGCCTACAGCTAAAAAAATCAACGTTTACATTATGTGTTTACATTAGATTAAAATGTTATTTGGGGTTTGATGTGACATGGGCTGTCACAAGACAATTATAATTGTGTCATTAATAAGTTCATTCAACTCAACTACAGTGTTACAATTGTGACTTTTCATTGAGATGTCATTAAATTGTATTATACTTTTTAATAAGCAAAAGCAATAGTCAACAGATTCTTTTTCTTTTGTGTATTTGAACGACAAATGTTTCATAGAAAAATAATCCTTAAAAAAAGTATTAATAGTTGTCAGAGGATGATACTATTCATATCAGTTTAAATAAACAATTAAAATAAGAAAAGTTGACCTTCAAATTATATCGATTTTGGAGACAAATAAACCCAAAATTAAATGAAACAGTGTGGGGTGGACGCCTGCAAAGAGTAGATATGTAATTTTAGTAATCAAACGACGCCTCAACAAGGCTCATACAAGGACACATGGATATATCTTTTATATGAAACATTTATTGTGCAAATACACAAAGGGAAAAACAATCTCTTGACTTCTCTATGCTTTTGTTCAGGTATTTTAGAACATTTGACAGTGTAACCACATGTAATGACACCTTAATGCAAAGTCAAAATTGTATCACTGTAGTTGGGGTAAAGGAAGATATTAGTATAGTATGGTTTTATAATGCTTTTGTTAAGGCATTCTTTTAAATGCCTTAACAAAAGCAATAGAGAAGTCAAGAGTTAGTTTTTCCTTTCGTGTATTCGCACAATAAATGTTTCATAAAAAAAGTATATCCATGTGTCCTTGTATGAGCCTTGTTGAGGCCGTCGTGGACCAAACTCTGTGTTCTCACCTAAAAACTCTGTGTTCTCATCTCGAAAACGATATAATATGAAGGTCAACTTTTCTTCTTTTAATGGTCTAATTTAACTGAAATTAATAGCATCATCCTCTGACAACTATTACAACTTTTTTAAGTATTTTAAGTATTTTGTTTTTTTATATTTGTTGTGAAAATACACAAACGGAAAAACGAGCTCTTGACTTCTCTATTGCTTTTGTTCAGGTATTTTAAAGCATTTGACAGTGTTAAACAACATTTAATGACATCTTAATGAAAAGTCTGAAAATGTAACACTGTAGTTGGGGTAAAGGAAGATATTAGTATAGTATGGTTTGACAATAAGGCCTGCTATGGCATGTTCATGGCAGGTTATGTTTTCTTGGTTAATGTCAAGTTGTCATAACAAAGACATTGTCAGGTCATGTTGTCTTGATTAATGTCAAGTTGTGATAACAAAGACATCTCAAACAATGACAACAGTCATAAACATTCATAAAGACTCCCGTCATGTTCATGACAGGTGTCATGTCATGGTTATGACGGCGACATATCAGTATTATGCACACCCCTTCAAATTAAGCGTTAACGATTATTCTATTGACTTGTGAAAAACATTGAAAAATTCTGATCCCATGAAATTGCTTCTTCCCGGAAAATATGGTCTATTGAAGAGCATCTAATTTTCTGTATTTTTCTCAAGTCACGGTAGACCTTTGGATGGTTTGAAGCGCGGGTGAAGAAGTACTGAACAAATGAATGAATGACTCGGTTCTGTATTGTAAGTGGGATCTTGAGATCATGAATAACGGTGGGAGATTCCAGCAAAGCACCAGACACCCCTGTAATCATAATAACCATGCCCCTCAAAAAATGGTACGAAGTATAAGCAAGAAATGTATTACACATGCGTTCTTATTTGATTACGTCATAACTTATATACATGGAAGGTTTTACACACTGTCTCATGACATAAATGCAGTAATGCATCTATGCACCTTTCCCCTAAAGACCGTAATAAAATAGAAAGAAAATACACCATAATGGGCATACCAACCACACTATTCTATTCTGGAAGTGTGCCAACTGTCACACAAAGCCAGGAGCGTCATTCCGGGTGCTTCCGTGTCACAAATGCCGGTGAACCATTAGTCAGTGTTGCTTTGGGAAATGAATGATGTCCCACTTTAAGCTTAAAATTGCTTTCTAAATGGCGAGGATGGGCCCGTTGTTTTGTCACATTGCGAGTGAGGGTTGGCCTACAGGCGCAATTTGGACAGTGATGTTCGCACCACAAATCTTAACATCTTGCGTGCTTCGGACAAACTTGCCGAATCCGACAGGCGACGTGAGCTCTTATGTTGACGCTAATCGTCCTACGGTGACCTGCGCTGTGTCGCGCGTTTGGGGGCAATTATGTGGTCAAAACATTGTTTCTACCTCAACAGCTAAATATTTCGATGCCCAATATAGTAAATGGTATGGAGAACATTTTTTTTTTCTTCTGACATCAATATCGGAATATATTTGCCTGATTGCCTCACTGATGATTGCCTTTGGAGATTGTCAGTGATACTGAAGGCGTTTGAAGTCGAGATGTAACCATTTGGGATTTTGTACTTAATCAAATTTATTGATCTTGAGATCTTCTGACTATCAAGGTGTTGGTTTTCATCGTCGTGGCCGAAGAGGATAGCCAGGAATCGATGGTGTAGATACTGAGGTGAACTCATCAAACATCACAGAGCGCTTTGTGTTTGATGGAGGTTTAATGCAAGTTAACGTGGATGCTCTCAATGCTCAGTTGAATCAATCAAACCCACTGACATAACCCCAATCCTCCTCGCCACTTCACTCTCATGCTTTTCATGGCTAATCGTGGCCTAGTTATATTTCTTTATGTTGAGGTTTACTGTTGAAAGCATGTTGTATCTTTAAAGCATGTATATATCAAACACGGTCTTAAATAATGAATACATATGTAATATATAAAATATTACTGTAGTATGATATTCACCTCATCCACCAACCTGCTAATTGCTCTTCAGATTTAAGTTAGGTTTCTCATTTTAACCTCAAATACGATATTCATCGCAAAACTCCTCCCCTCAGTGCTGCCTTTGTTTAATTAAACTTGTTCAGTTTCTGCTCTGGGGAATATTTAGACTGATCATGATTTATTTTTTTCTATTTATGATTTTATAAAAATGCCAGGAGTACCACAACTTGGGAACCAACCCAATAACAGTTGGGGTGTGACAGATAGGACTGTTCTCTCGAGACAATACTCTGAGCTCTGAGCTCAAATGCAAAAAGAAAAAGGCACATGGGCTCGGGGAAGAACAGGGGTGATGTCTCCAATATTTGTGTCTGTCCGATCTTTCAGCGGCAGGAGTCCTCCGTACGGAGGCTTCTCCAGCCGCGAGGAACCAGGGGAGGGGGAGTGCTGCCTGTCAGCTGTCCCGCCGAGCTCGGAGCGAGCTCATAGTCCTTTTTAATTCTCAGCCAATCTTCTGTCCATCACCGCCCGCTTCATCCCGGCTTTGGAGCCCCGCGCAGGTCCACACGCTGTCACTTTCTGACACGTCTCGCAGCCCACATCCAGACAATGCTCTCCCAAAATATTGTCAGCCTCCCTCCAACCGAGCGCCGCACCTAACCCAACAACAAGTCATATTTATACAGACTGAGAGGAAGCAGGCACCCACCCCCCACCCCTCACCCTTCCAATATACATAATATAAACCCTGCTTTACAAGCTCCATGGGGCACTGATAAAATACTCATTAAAAAGTAGAAATAGGGGAAAAGGGAGTGTGCATGTAGTTCATTGCTAATCAACCCACCACCCCCCCCCCCCCTCCCGTGGGGGGGGGGGGGGGGGGGGGGGGGGGGGGGCGTCACATGAGGCGTCACATGACTGTATTGAGCGAAGCTGAGCTCCATGCAGGGCTACAAGCCGTTCCGTATTCGCCCGGTGGAGGTAAAGCCATCCTTGGGATGATATAGGCTTCTCAAGATGATTCATCCATGAATAAAGGATTAGCAGCAAGTCACGAGTCTTGCTCTGCTTCGTCTACTTCTGCATCTCCTTCAATTTGCTTTACATATTTAAGTCGAGATGAGTTGTATAGTTGTGGAACGGCCCGGCTTAGAGTCAAGTCAAACGAGATTGTGCAGCACTTTTCAAAATGACTTGCTACATGACTTCATTTGATGTGAGTGGGCTGGGATTGTTAGCAGCAGCTAACCTGATCAATTCCTCACGTGTAATAGTGCGTAAGAAATCCAAGTTGGATGTGATATGGATTATGTCCAAACGCGCCTGCGGTATGTACGTCATCAGAATGGCAACACAGAGAAACATCGCCGCAATGTACTCGGAAAGTTCTGCTTGAAGTAATTGGTGATTTACACACTATTGGTGAGACTTTTTTGCCGCAAAGAAGATGATATAAATCTCCGCTCTGGATTGGCCTCAACAAACAAGGCTCATTCCCTGAGACTTGGGTCTCTTGGAACATGGCTTTGAGCTCCATTCTAAAAGACGCTGTTAGTAAGATCTTAGATCAATTATTTTTAGTGCAGTTAGTTCAAAATGACATTGCAATTCATAAATTATTAGTGGGTGAAATACGCTGTGAGAATATCTGTTTTGAGTTAACTGTGCCTGGTTTGGCACAGCGAATTTAGATTTTAGACTGATCCCGGCTCATTTCTGACCAATCAGGGCATCCATTCCCGTATTGCATCTGGGAATTCATCTTGCCCGTCAATTACATTTGCGTGACATGTGACATTTCATAATGGCAGAGAAACAATTGTTGACTGATCAAATAACGCAAGGCTGTGATAAATGCAAAGGATAGCACATAGCTGTCTCACAGCTCCATCCACCATCGACTTCCTGTTGTCAAAATGAACTCTGAATAAACACACAACTGTCACTCACATATTGTGTGACAGTGAATTTAGGAAAATAACACTGAAAAGTGCTGCACTAAAACGTTTTACATAGGAATGATAGTTAGATGATTGAGATCAACAATTTTCACTCCAGAGGGTTTTTTTTAATGACAATGGCTATATGAGATTTAAGTGGCAAATAGTCCAAGGCACTTTGTCTGCAGATTACTCTTCCAAACCCTATCTCACAAACTGTTTGGCGAGGAACAGCCTTTAGAGAAAGAAACAAAAATTACATTCAGTTAGTGTTAATTGTTTAAAATAGTTGCATTAAGTAAAATGCATCTTCTGTTTTGCTTTGTCCAATTGGTTTCTGATCACTGTACTCTTCCACTATTATATTTAATTGAAAGAGAACATATCTAGAAACCTATTGTTAGCCGTTTTGCATGTTTGACAGTGGATCTTTTTTTTCGTATGACCCTGTGATGACATGACATGTACATATAACCTAATTGTGTGCACTCTGAAGTGTGTACTCTCAAAGGGCCATGGATATTTCAGTCTTTTTCCTATTGGCTCTATGAGATGTCCTATTGGCTGGGACTTACAGTGGTTTCAACCATGAGTTTACATTTAGAGGGTGGACCCATACTGAATAGGTCTCTCTTATATTCCTGTGTCACACTCAAACAAGTAATAAACCAAGCTACATAATATCTGCCTGTTTGTTTAACATTGATGGGTCTGCTCTCTGGCTGTCACTCTCCACCATATATTTGACCAGCCGGTTCAGGTAAGCAGTGATGTTTAACTTGCATTTCCCTGCAGACGTCTTGCACAGTTTCCGAGCATAATGAACTAAACCCCGTCAAACAAAGAGCCGTTTCAATGTGAAATCTTTATTGAACATTAATATCATCTCACAGAGATAATCAACATGTGAATACAATGGTATTGAGATACTAACGCAATAGTATAGTTATTATGTAAGACCAAAAACAGATGATTTTCAGAAATGAGACAATACTCATTGTTAAGCTTATTTACACATACATGGTTGATGGATTTAAATGAGAACCCCCTCCCTCCCCCAGATAATTGAACAAAATCAAAACACTGGATTTTATAGTTAAATATACTCTATCTAATATTGTTTCAGTGACATCACGGATGCAGCACTATAAAGGTTCTTCAATGGAGTAAATAAAAAGAAAACATAAAACCATCAACCCAAAATAAGTACCTCCACAGTACAGTAATAAACTCAAAGGTACATAAAAACGCAGGATTAAAGAACACCCAGGGCATAAGCTTAAGCTGTATGATAAAGGAGTACCCAATTGGTAACATTTCACTATAAGGGTACATTAATGAACAATTCATTAACATTAGTCAATGCAGTAATAAGCATTAACTTAGTTAATTAACAGTAAAATAATAATTTACTAATGGTGTTGTTAACTAAGGTTATGGTGTTCATGTTCCCTACCTTTAACCCTAATCCCTACGCTTATGCTATATAATGCTATTAAGCTTAAAAGTTAATTAATGGTAACTAGACCGTGAGTTTACTGTTAATTGACTGTTAGTTAAGGCTTATTACTGCATTAACTAATGTTAATTAATGGTTCATTAATGTACCCATACTGTAAAGTGTTACCAGCCATTGTTACTTGTAAAATCCCTTAGAAATGTAATTGAAGGCATTCATTTTACTACATTATCAGTGACTCATATACATTGGGGTAACTACCAATGCAAGTCTCAGAAGCATGGCACATAACTCAAATAAGGCGTAAATGCAGGCAAATAAAGAGATTTCAATATTTTGTCGTGAGTAAGGGGTTGTGTTGTTCTATCAACAGAACAATACGAGAACGGAAGTGAGCTACTGCACTAGCCTTCCTCTATGATTACTACCTTTTCCCCATTACATTCAAAGCCACAAACCACGGATGTGTGTGTGTGCGATTTTGTGTTTGAAGAACAGTAGGTGTTCCACTAATTGTGTTGATTGGCTGCTTTGTCAACAGAAATAAGGGAGGAAAATAATGTAAGGACGCTGAGCGCACGCAAACACACACACACACACACACATACACAGTAATTAATGCACATCCTAGTGGTGCATCTTAACTGCCAAGATATTTTTGTAAGTCGCTTTGAATAAAAGCATCTGCTAAATGTAAATGTAATGTACATATTGCACCGTGGAGGACATACATTTAGAATGAATATGCTTTCTGAAATGTTCTGACAGAAATACAATGAATTTTCAGAGCCAACCAACTAATCAAGGACATTTACAGGGACAATAACATAAATGAGGGACGATAATACAAAACTCCCCCCATGCCATTGATGAGCGTGACCTTTCAGCTAAATAAATCCCAACAGGATCATTTTTTTCAAAGCAAATTGAGAAATTAATATTATCTCGTAGACGTTTTAAGGCAGCATTGAAAAATGGCAAATAATTAGCCTACTATTAGCAACAAGTACTTTAAAGAATCTGCTCCACTTAGAAATCTGTTAGCCTCTCTGAATAGAGCTGCTTTCTCCACACTTAGATAGTTTAATAAGAACAACTTGTCTCCACATTGCTGTTTCTTTGTACATTTCCTCTACAAGAGCATCTCAATTGACAACTCTTGACTTTGTGTGTCTGAAATCACATTGGAGCTGTCACAAACAGAAGAAACTTGAAGAGATATGTGAAGTGTTTCACATACTTGCGCTAACAAGAAGGAGGTTTATTTTTGAGAAGGAAAATGGAGCTTGCTCAATAGAAATGTTAGTAGCATGGTGCTTCAAGGAAAGCAGGTAAGAGTAGAAGGCTTAAGAAATGATACAATCAACCTTAGAACAGGTCCCTTTAAACCCTATGCACCAGCGTGTCACCAGACAAAACCTCATTAAATCATAATATACAACAATAATCACAATCTGAAACTGACACAAGCAATAGTCCAGATACATATCTTTTGATTACAACTTCCAAACAAATGATCCCCGTCACCTATTTTAATATGCATATCATGTTGTTGAGAAGAATTGCCACTCTCATTTATCAACAATGAGAAGCAGTGACTGCTAAATAGTGTGCTCACTAGACAGAGACATTCCTAATAGGTCATCAGTGAGACTATCAAAAGTACAAAACAACAAATCCATCTCGATTTTGGGTCGTCGCTTCCTTTTGAGTTAAGACCTGTGAACAAGAAGAACCGATCATTCAATGTACAGATAACATGAAGACTCCTGTGATCGCCCTTTTAAAATGCCAAGTTATTTAACGCAATGTTTATCTTATTAATGAAGTGCACTACGACATCACAATAATTCTATCTAGAATGCTCCTCAGCAATTACAGTATTTTTTCTGCCTCTCCAAATTGAGTCATATAGTAGAGATACACGCCATTTGAATGTCTCCCTTTGGAGGTCATTTCGACGTCTCCCTTCACAGATTTACTGTCACTGCTGTAAGAAAGTTCCTCGCAGTGATCGTGTCGGGCAGCCAGAAAGGGCCACTTAATAAGATACTTAGTCTTCTTAAATGTGTTAAATCTTGCGTGACCTCTTGCTAGTTTAATCATTTATATACTTTTTTCTTCCTATCTTCATAACGGTACTGGCGTGGCCCTTACTCGACATCTTTGGTATTCGGATGGGGCCGCTGCTACCGCCGTCGCCGCCGTCTGTCAGGACTTTGATCTGGATCAGGTAGTCCTCCTCCTCATCGGAGGGGACCCGCAGCTCCACGCTGGTCTTGTTGGTCTCCAGGATGCGAGTTCTTCCCTGCCAGGTCTCCCGGTACAGCACCTGGGGACGTTAGGGAAACGACAACACACACGCACACGCACACACACATACATACACACGCACAAGCACACGCAAACACACACACACACACACAGACACATGCACACGCACACGCACACACGCACACACACGCACATGCCCATGCCCACACACACACACACACACACACACATAGAAAGGTTTCTACGTGATCAAATTATCAAAATAGGAACGATCAACAAATAAATGGACAGCTTTTGCTTGAAGTTGTGATTTCTAATGTTGTTGCCAAAGGATGTGTTTGATGTTATGTGTTAGATATTTCCAAGAAACAAATATGTCTAACAGGTTAGGCCAGGAACATTTATTTATGTCGCACCCTTCAAACACAACACAGACACACTTCAGACAACCATTTGGAACAGAAATGAAAAGTAAAAGTCGAGGAATTGGAGAGGCTAAAAAGGAAAATTAGTAAGCAAGTAACCAAGTATCAGTGAAAATAAATAAATAAATAAATAAATTGAATAATAGAAAACAGTGAGGATGCAGATAAAACCCCAATTCATAGCAATTGTGCAGACAATTTGTTTGCTACAAAAACAAAGCCTGTGCAAAATTCCTAAAATGCCATTTATCGTTTTACCGAGGGGTGAAGGCCTGGGTCCCCCAATTCATCTGGTCCTCAACGTGACGGATCTCTTTTTATCACCTGGGAAAGATCTTTTAATTTGGAGGAGCCAGACAGGAAGGGATCCATAACGTGACACTGGAGTGGTGAGCTCCATCAGCCCTCCGCCCCCCCACCCCTCCATACCGCAACCTAGAGAGCCACTTTATTGCTATGAGAGCAGCAGGCGAGGATATTGTTTTCCCAGTTAAGGTCCTTCTGCTATCGCGTTGACACACTGACCTTATAGCCCGTCACTTCTGACTCATTTTCCAGCGCTTTCACGTGCTCCCAATTCAGAAAGATCCTGGAGTTCGTCAGGTTCCACTCAATACTTCCTGGGGCCTGACTTGGAGCTGTGATGTGATAAAATAGACGTGGACACAATAACATCACATGTGTGCATGTATGAATAGATCCAAGCATGACATTGAAAATCCATGCTCACATTTGATTGTATCTACAGAACCACCTACTCATCTTTAAAAACACTAGCAAATTGATATAACTGACTTGGTACATAATTTTTTTATTGACCCCCATGTCAAACTCTTTCTTTTTCAAAATCTTTCTTTTTGGATGAGCATAGTAGTTTAGTTATTTTGTTGTCAATGTCAACAGTTTTAACCCTAAGACGCTTTGGATAGAAGCATCTGCTAATTGGTCTACATCAGTTATTTTTACTAATATAGTACTAATTCCTATTTATTTGTTGACAAATGTTAGCATCTTTTACTAAGTAATCACTTAGAATATTTTAGCAATCGTATATTTCTAATCACTGTTGTCATTTTATTTTCAGCGTTATGATGTATGTACTTTTATTGACTGTATAATATCATTAAAGCCCACATTGGAAATAAATACACTATTGCTTGTACGTGTTAACCTCTGGTCCTTTGTATTGCTCCTGTCATGCAATTACTGGTTTGTCTGACGTCTTGAATCAAATACCAAAATGTCTAAATGGTAAAGTCATCGCATAGCTGTGGTCTCACGGGGTTTCTTGGTGGTGATGTTACAAGCGGCGCTGGGGGGGCCGAGGCCGGCACTGTTGCGTGCCCGCACGGTGACCAGGTACACGGCGCTGGACTTCAGACCGGAGAACAGAGCCCCCATTGGCCCTGGGGCTCCCCCTGCTACCCTCATACGCTCTCCTGCGCTCAGCTCCGTGCCCTCCTCCCAACAGAGAACCTGCACCAGAGAGACGTCATAATGATAACAGTTTGGAGGATCATTCGAATGGCTCATTTGAGAATAATGTTGTTCATTTGTCAAATAATAATAATACTATGAATGATAATAATAATAATATAGTGCAATTGTGCGGTTGATTTGCATATAATATAGTTAACTTGTAAGATAACCATAATCATAATAATGATAATCATAACAATAACAAAAAAGCTAATTTGTATGGTTAATTTGCATATAAGATAGTTAATTTGTTTACAGAGTATACGTACCCATTTAAAAAGTTCATAAAATTATACAAACTTCAATTGGTGTAAATAAATAAAATCATATAAATAAGTAGTATTCTTGTTTATATGTATTCATTTAAAATACAGAGAATACAAAATAATAAAAAAAGATAAACAAATAAATTATATTGTTATCTCCCCCAAAAAGCAATTCTCTCTCTCTCTCTCTCTCTCTCTCTCTCTCTCTCTCTCTCTCTCTCTCGCTCTGTCTCTCTGGCTCTCTCTCAATCACTCGCTATCTCAGTAGCGAGGGCTCTGGC
>JAOPJO010000025.1:19544234-19556090 GCA_027123675.1 Molva macrophthalma | reverse complement strand
TTGGCTGATTAGAAATTTGCGTTAACGAGCAGTTGGACAGGTGTACCTAATAAAGTGGCCGGTGAGTGTATATATACAGTATATATTTATAACAATCCTATAACATTTTGAAAAGTAAAATGTGTTAAAGATGTTGATCACATAAACGACCCTCTTCTATTTTGGGACTAAACCCCATTCTTATGCCATACCTTTGGGGAAAGTCTTCAGTTTAAAAAAGACTGTGTATGTGACCAGCATGTTTGGCATGTATTTCTTTATGAGTGCTATTTGTATGTGTGCACCTCATCTTCTCCTCTGCTAATATATTAGTGATGCCTGAGCCTTAGACAGTTTCTTGGAAAAAACCTTCATGTCCTGGAGAGTACAGAGATACAGCTTTCCTTTCGCTGTCAAAAGACCTGTAAACCAATATATTAAACCAACCTGGAAACAAGCCTGTAAACTAGCACGCAATGCATCTTGGAATCCAGTCTGTAAACCAGCGTCGAAACATCCTGTAAACCAGCCTGCAAATCAGCTTGTAAACCAAATTGTAAACCGTGAACCAGCCTGTAAACCAGCTTGCTTGTAAACCAGCCTGTGAACCATCTTGTATATCAGAATGTAAACCAACTTGTAAACAGATAACAAGTCTGAAACCAACCTGTTAACCAGCTCGACTGTAAATCAACCTGCAGAAACCAGCTTGTAAACTTCCAGTAAACCGTCCTACAAAATCACCACTAAATCAGCCTTTAAACCAACCTGTAAACTACAAAGCAGCATGTAGGTAAACCATTCTGAGAACCAGCCTATAAAACCAACCTGAAAATAACACATGTTGCCTTTGCATTGCCTCTATCAATGCATATTCAACCAGCCTCTAAATGTCCCAACTTCTCCGTGGCATATGGAGCAGATGACGCTCCAAGTTTATGTTTGCACATTTGGGCTGAGGAAATAATGACTCTTCTTTTAGTAAGATATATACAGGTTTTATTTGTATCTTTGCTTGTGGTTGGGTGCCTTGAATATTACTTTACTTTGGCACAGACAGAGTTCAAGGCTGGGACTATAAACGCAGACATTACCGTGGGTTCCTAAACCTTGGTTAATGGCACTAGTAAATAAATCTGCTTCCCATAAAACATTCATAAAAAAATCTATTTCATGGAGGACAATGTGCCTCTTTGGAAATATCTGATGCAAAACGTAAAAGAAAAAGAAAAAACATTATTAACAAACTATTATCATATATTCATATATTATAAGACAAATCTGTTTAATATATAAGATATAAGGCCTGTATCCGGGTGACCATAGGGGAAGAAAGGTATGCATCTTTTTTACAATACAATTAATAATATTAAAGCCTGTTTGTTCTTCGTCTTTTCATAGGGGCCTATGGGTTCAGATCCAGGTTCCAATGAATAATTGATTGTGAAATATGTGATTGTGGAAAACAACAACATGAAACAAAAATGATTCATGAAGTGTGCGTGCGCGCATACGATTGTACCAACGTAAAGCATAGACAGCACTTTGAGAGGGGTCAGTTTTATTTTTAACACAGGTGGGTTGGGAGGAGGGGAAGGACAGCAGGGCTGGAGGTACTTCCAGTTTCTGAACCGTAATTCCATTTCCTATCCCTCACACCACTGACAGTGAGGTCTTTAATTTATTCATGAGTCACGCGTCTTGTGCCAGAGAGCATTAAACAAAGGCAGATCACTGGGAAGTAACCATTCTGTTGACAAAAGCCAATTACAAATCAGAAGCAATACAACAACAGAACTAGACACCCTTGTCTTGTAACCACCCCAACTGTTTTATGTCGGTGATGGGCCTTTTTCATTTTAAACCTCACATTTTGGATGTTTGAGATTTCGTTGGGTTATGTGATCAACATTCACATTTATAAAATACAGGTCACATAAACACACTTGATGCACTCATAACGTTTTCAATTGAAGCCACTCTCCACTAAAGGTAGCCCATATTTACCTATGCTGTAAACACTATAGTAGTCCCCGCCAAAGGTAGAACAAACTGTATACAGTAAACAAGTCTATTCTGTCCCTGTGTTTGTGTGTGTGTGTGTGGATAGGTGTTCCTCTAAAGAGTTGCCCTATTATCAGATGGCCATCGTCACCCCTGTTAAGTCGTTTAGAGTGCCGCCGCTAAGCTGTAGTGTAGTTTAGTTGAGCGATCGTCGCAGCAGGGTGGTGTCGGGGAAATAATTCACCATAATTCTAGGCTCCATCAGTGCTTCCTATCTGGTTCCTATCAGTAGGTGAAGGTCACAAGATCTGCTCCCCCGGTCTCCTGCTAGCCCACACACACAACCACACACACACACACACCACACACACACACACACACACACACACACACACACACACACACACACACACACACACACACACCCTCCTTGTCTCATTCCTGCTGCACCTTCACTTGTCCTCTGCATCCCACCAGCAAACACAGTGGTGGACCAGGGACAAGCAGACCGCTCACCCATACACAGAACTTACTGCTAAGAGATTTCTGCTGCAGACCAGAAAAAACATCTGAAAGAAAAATAAATCATGAAGTGGTTCCGGTCAACAATACCTCGCCAAGGCAGGGGGCTGATGGTTGCTATGTTATTAAGTCCAGTTTTCCCTCTGCATTTAAAAAAAAGAAACAAAGGAAAATCCCACACTCACATCACTTTAATAAGCTCTACACTGTGAGAAACCTTTCCAGTCACCATACACGAGATGCCGCATAGCATACGGCCATCAAATCTGTCTCAACCATTTTAATTGCCACATAATTCCCCAGCTGGAAAATATTAAAAAAGACTACTGTAGGAGGCATCAATTCAGCGGTAACGCTCCTCCCAGTGTTGTCCAGATACCTGCCACCTAGCCTAGCCGGCTGGCGGGCGGGCTGCCAAAGGAAGGGAAGCATTTCACTTGAGGAGTGAGAGCAACTGACAGATGCCTGAGCAGCGAAACAGCATTCATCAAGGCATCTGCGACTATGAATACAAAAGCCTCTGCTTATGCACACAGCTGTGGCGTTTAAGACTGCCAGAGAAGAGAGATCTGGATGAAGTAACACCTGGGCATTATAGAGCCGGACGGAACCCGCCTTGTCAACGGACATCCAGTGGATGGCCTCCCCCCCCCAACCACCACCTCACCTCCTCCCCTTCAGTCTGATTCATTCATCCCTGTTGTCTCCCTCTCACCCTTGTGAAGATAAGCCTAGCTAGAATCTAGCTGTACCCAGGGTCTAGTGATACTAAGGGGGACGAAAAGCTTTTAGATAACCCCCGAAAGGTTATCTCTTTCCAAATTTATAGGAATAATCGACAGCTGTTGCATGTGTTCCTGTAGGCCTAATGGGGCATGGATGGTGCAATAATAGGCTTACCTTTGTGTGAAATCATGATCCTAAGATTCAAGTAAATTCTGGAGAAACATGTGTAAATTAAATATTTCCTGAGACACATATGAATTACCATAAATTGATTATTATGCATTTAGTATCCAACATTGTTCTAGTAGCAGCAAAGATAGGTCTACATATAATGAGATAGGCCTATGAACAATATTTGTTTCATAAAGTATAAGTTAAACAGATTCTGAGGAAACTGAACAGTTTGTGATTTTCAAGTTCACTTCAGTAAATGAAGGGCCCAGCCTGCCCGCGTTATTATGTGGTCCGTGAGAAGCTGGAGGCTTTGATCAAACTAATCAAATGGTCAGTAAGGACGCGCCAGGTTTATTAGATCAGTGATTAGAAACTAAGACCACAAAGTACCGTATTAATCATAATTTCACTAACGGGAACAGCAAAAGGAACACGGTTGGAAACAATGTAAAGGTTGGCTATGGACGCACGATTTACATTCCGGGGAAGATTTTGATTTGCAATGTATAGGCCTATATGAAATGAAAATTAGAGCAGGAATCTGTTCAGGATAAATCCAAGCAAAATCCTATGGCTTTTCGTTATGAGCAAAGACAAACAAAAAACACTGGAAATGTGCGGCCGAAGTGCGCGCTCATCCATGCCAAAACGCGTGATCACGCACGCAAAATGACACGCATTAGTAGTTTGGCATTTAAGCCAATTTACTCCATCTTTAAGCCTTCTCAACAATAAAAAAAAGTCAGTTATATTGAAGGACTTCCTCCAGCTCCGCTCCAAAAGGTAACTCACCCTTTGCAAAACTAGAAACAAGTCCCTATGTCAAAGTGATGTTCATTAAAACGTTCGATCTGTTATCAAGTAACAGATCACTACAGATACCCAGGTATTCTTCGGTTAAGGACATTTGGAGAATACATGCATCAATTAATAATTGGGCTATTATGTATATATGGTACTAGTGCATTGTAATCGTATGCATAATGCATAATTCACTTGTTCAGCTATATCTTTTTCAGCCCGAAATTGTTAAATGCGTCAAACGAGGGTCATCCACACGTATCGAACTGTTCCGGTGATCGTAAACTTTTTTTTTTCAACATGGCTTTAAAGCACGTCGTGTCATTTAAATGGGTCTTGAATCACCCCAGTTCTGTGCCCACGGTGCCTCAGTCACTGCCTCGCAATTAGTTATACGACCTTTGAGATGTAGAAAAAAACAATTCTCTGTCCAATTCTATGGACAGAGTACCAGTCGACATTCCGTATTTCGTACACAATAACTCTGGTTCTTACCTCTTCAGGCGAAAATAAGGCGACGGAGAGGAGGCGAATAGATCTCCGGCACGACACCAACAACAGCGTTCACCTCGCGTGCTCCAGACGCAGCATTTGATGAGCGAAGAAGCGTCGTCCCAAGTGGACACTGCGAAGCGTGTGTTTCTTTTTACACGTGAGTAAAGGAAAGCGTGGTACAGACCACTCCCCTGACTATAGCTCTAATTATTTCCACTCCATTCTTCTTTACAGTACATTGCATTACACACGACACTACCCCCCCCTCCCCCCCACCCCCAACCACCACTACCACCACCATTACTCCTCCTTATATCTATTGCTGTCTATTGTTTTGTCGACGTGGTGTGGTGTTGTTGTGCGATTTCTGAACTGCGTTAACACAATTGTGAGTCAGCTACACTACTTGATTTCAATGGCCAATAGCTGTGTGTAACTTTTTCCACTTTTCCATGTTTTTTCTTTGTATATTTCCATTCAACACCGGAGTCATTTCAAATTACATTCAGATGACATTATCTGATATTGCCAAAGTAGTCCATTCAAACTCCCCTAAAAAGTAGGACACTCACTCTTACTGGCGCTAGTCTCATGTGGGCCACTGGGGACATGAGAGAGGGAGACAGAAGTCATCGTAGATGATAATTCCATTGGCCCTTTTTTATATGAAGACCAATCCCAGAGGATGGATTGAGCGTCCACGGCCGGCCTTTTTCACATCTTTATCAATACCGCCGTCTCCCCCCTCATGTGTATTCCCACCGCGTGTTTAAAATAGCCGGGGCAGATCTTCTGTTTCACGATCTGTGGAGAACGTTCTCGGGATCCAGGAATACAAGCTAGAGCAAGGGCAAAGACGCAGTTATCAGCGGCATCTCTATAATTACAGTATTCATTTCATGTAATTACTGCATAATCCGAGGGGACACAACCCAAGTGTTACATTAGGAACTTCCTGATATTGAACAACCTGTGCATGAGTGCTGCATAGCAACGTAACATAAGACGCCTTTCAATCTTCTGGGAGGGAGAGGGGAGAGTTGAGAAACTGAGTGTCATTGTCTTTGTCCTGTCACTTGGCCTACATTGTATTTCTACAAACCAAAAATCTGAGGCCTATACAGTTTTCTGTGTTGCTGTTGGAGACCATCGACCGTGACTCCAAAAGCAGATCAGAACCGAAACCAGAAGAATTGATGGTTTTCTTCCTGTTAAAATCCAGTGAACAATGTATATTGGCCAATTGAGTTACTGTTCCCGGGGTTCAAGCATGGTGAAGGAGCGTTTAGTTTAGGGGCTCCACATATCTGGAATCTACAGAACATCTGAGGTCTGCCTCAGCACCAAACACTTCTAAATCAGGGCATGAAACTTTTGTATTAAAAATGAATATCTACACCGGGATATTTATGTTATTATCTTTATGTACTTCTATTTTATAGTTCTCATTAAAATCATTGTCTTTTTTTGGTATTTAATTACATTTTCCTTTGAATGTCTTTAAAATGTGATATGCGTTCACCTGCTGATGTGAAGCACTCTGGTCTTGGTGTTTGTCAGTCAGCCATTTAAAATCCACTTAATGCAATATATAGCAATGCCAGCCACTTGTATATGCTAAACAGGCAAGATTTTGTAAATCTTGTAAATCTTTCCTCCCTGTCTTGTTTTTACTGTAAGGGGCTTTTACTCTGAAATGCTATAATTGGAATGTTGCACAACTGGTGCGAATCTTACATGTTGTCAAGAAACAGGCGGCTTCTGTCGTTTATATGCAGATTTATGCCACATTATCACTCAAATGTTACTCTCATCCACCCAAGTTGACGTCCTGATAGGAACACAAACTGAGGGTTCTGAGTTTAATTTAATCATTTTTTTTACTTGATTAACTTTTATTCTACTCGCACAAATCAGACTGTCTGATGGCAGATGAGCTGAAATCTGGGTGAATGGGGTGTTTCACTTTTTTCACTTCATTTTTGTTTCGACTTATCATGTTGCTGGTGGCGGGGATCTGTAAGCATGTAATTGGCTATTAACAACAGTGAACACAAACTCGGCCAACACTAGTAAACTGTAAAAAAGGTGTCTGAAAAGGTTTCAAATCAACACTATGTAGACAGGCCACTGTAGAAATCCTCTTTTGAAAGCTTCATCCATTGCACAAATACGTTTCTTTGGTAGAATATCTCCACAATGAAACAGGAAACAAGGTGTAACTCTGCCCCTTTCAGTTCTTGGTTTCCCGCCCAGGCTCTGTGTGTCTCCCCCCAGAAGGGCTGCTATAACATAGGAGGACTGCTGTATCAAAGATGACTTTTGTTTCAATCAGGTATTCCAATTTCAGTATGTTTCTCTTACTATGGTTCATTAAAACATTACAACACATTACAACAAGTTAAAATGCAATACAACAAAAGTACAAGGAACAAAAATGAATGCAATCAATTCATAAACCTATGTGTGTTTGATTGTAATAAAGCCGACTGTTATCAACTAAATGCTTATTTCCATTAAAAGTGTACTGCTTTTTTTATACAATGCAACCCTTGCATTGAAAAAAAAAAGAAGTAAGTAATACTTAAAATAAAAACTTTATTTAACCTTTATTTTATCAGGAATTCTCATTGACATCAAAATCTTTTTTGAAAGAGAGACCTAATGAGCTGTATCAAAAACGACAAAGCACCCACTTGTTTTTTTAGGAAACTCAAAGGGCATTTCCTGGTGAGGTGTTTTAGAAGCATGTCATTGCTGCACTTTTTGATCAGCAAATAAGCCTTGAAGGGAGATAACCTTTGGCAGAGCTTCAAAGGTCTTAGCTTGTGTTTCTAAAATCTTCTTGTAGTGTATTGACACCAGGATGTGTGTTACCATAACCAAGTGGATTTCTACATTTTTATCACGAGTACAGTCTCAGAGGACTTCACAAAACTGGGAAAAAACCAAACATATTCAAGCCTACAAAGAAGTTTAAATCTCGCACATGAAGGAACATGAAAATACTTCACACTTCAAACTTGAAGGGTGATACAGCTTCAATGATACAGATTCAAAATGAAAGGTATAATGTGGAAGTTTTTATTAGAGTTTATTATTTGTAACCCACATTCAGATTACGTGTAGCTGATAAACAAATATGTGGTAATTATTATATCCACACTACATATTTTTCACCTGTGTCTTGTAAAATTATATTCACACTCACTTTTAAACATTTGTGGAAGTCATATCTCTTGTGAGTTGCTTCATTTTGTTTGTATGTATATTTTACTTGAATAATATATTTTTTACTTGTGTCTTGTAAAATTATATCCCAATTGTGTTTCCCCAGTGTGTAGAAATATTGAATAAACAATGGCTCTAAAGAGAGGAGTGCTGCTGCCCGACCGTCTCCTGGGCAGGTATACACCGCTAAACACACAGGACTCATACCGGTGATCAAGTCTTTAGATCACATTGCTGTAATTCAGAGCGTGAAAATCTGTTCATATCCAATATCTTTCTTATTTAAAAAAAACAGTAAGAAAGATATCCCCCCCCCCACCCACCTCTAGCACAACAGGTAGAGTCTAATTATGTGGGAAACACTAACGTGTTAGCATAATGAAGCGTAATGAAGTTGCAACAACGTTCAACATGATCATAGCGTTATTTTTTTGGCTGAGGCACGTCAGATAGATTTTCACCAGCAATGGTGGTGAAGACAACAACTCTCATGTTCCCGTGCTACTTCACGACATCATCAAAGTACGACTTTTGTTATTGTTTTGATTGAGGGACCCCTAGCGGCAGAAATTAAATAGTATACCTTTAAGGCGATTTATTGGTTTTGAAATAATTTATGGATAAAGTTTGAACACCGCGAACATTGTTTAACCCAATGTCCAATTGGCACTCAAAGCGAGGTATTAGTATTCACATAGTTGCCGTTATGGCAAACTTTTGTTTTGTTGTGACTCACAGATGCTCATTTCATGATCAAAAGCCGTTTTCGGTCAGCCCTGACGCTGCTTCCCACCCACACACAGTGTGCAGGAGAAAAGAGACACCAATCAGAGAAGCTTTTTATATCCGAGACCTTCCAGTTGGAATCTGACCTGTCTGTAATAAGTGACATCCGAAGCCGGCTGTGTAATTTATGAGCCGCCTCGACAAATTGGTTCACTGGGGACCGCAGGAAGAACCTTTTCCTGGCAGATGAAGCCCATAGAGAGGGAGCCCACCTTCTCCTCTATTCTCCTCTGCACCAGAGCAGTAACATGTCTTACTCCACTTCACACAAGTAGCAGGAGTCAGACAGACAGAGAGGGATCTGAATAATCTTTATATAGCTGCACAATGCAATGCAACTCCCTCCCAAAAAAACAAGAAAAAAAACCCACAACAAAATGGCTCTGCTTGTATGCCATGTATGGAATCCTTCATCAATACATATTTCCAGCTCCATTAAAGGCAAACAATTAACAAACACAAAACATCTTTATTTTTATTAGCTCCACCAATCGGTATAGACATTATACTGTATAGATCAATGCTGATTGATGCAGTGGGGGACAGCAAATAAGTGAGCCAATGATGCAAATCTGGCTGTTTGACCAGTGTAATCTGGACAGAAGATTCATTGATAGAACACACACATACCCTCTTTGCTCCGAATGTATAAGAATGCTCCCAAAAAAAGGCAATTTCTTACAACTCAACTGAGCGTGGCCAGGCTATTTCACGATCATAAAAAGTAGAACATATCTACTATTATTCCCATCTTTGAGTCTCACTTCAGTTCCCCGTGTCCTGTTTTCACCTCAATCCAACCGGAACGGGGTGCGTCAAGTGGGCCGCATTTTGTAAATACGTACCCCTGCCTTATCCAGCAAGCAACCAAGCAAACCAAGCTGTACGTCCTCCCCCCCCACCCCCCCCCCAAACTTCCCCCATTACACTCAGAGGTAATGCACTTTTCCAACATCCTCTTGACAGTGGTCGGCTATGCTGCGCAAACTCGCTACTTCCCCCTGAGCATCCACGAGGCATCTCTGGCTAAGAGCAGCCGAAGACGAAGACGAAGAAAATAAAGTAGTGAAGTCGCCCGGGAATGTTTTTTTCTTTTTCTGTTAGTGTGCCCTCTGAAGCGCTCTCTCAGATCAACAGCCCGCGGTGCGATCCCAGTAAACCGCCCGGTCCTGGATACAGGACGCTTGAGCTCCCGCGCATCCGAGTCCTTAAACAAGCTACATTGAAACTGGCTCGAGGAAACATGGTAACACTAGTATTCAGTTTAGTGAACACTAAATAATGTATTACTTGGATAGCACGGTAGTGGCTAGGGTGTTTGACGCCCAGTCGAAAGGCAGGTTACTAGGTTCGATCCCCAATGAATGTCAACCTGTAGGCATCCTTAAGCAAGAGGCCCTAACCCCCCCACCGGTACTTAGTGTGCAGATCGTATCTGAAATCTGATGTAATCAGAATCCCTTTAGATAGCCTCTCATAAATTACTAAATAGTATTATTAATGTGAAGCCCCCAACGAGTGGTAATAGTCTTAGACTGAGAGAGATATAAATCTTTCTTCCTGAAAACTGTTGACAAAAAGGCTATTTCCAAGGCAGTGTGTTCCAACCTATTAATGAAGGTTGCGGGAAGGACAAAGATGAGAGATAAGATAGAGATACGTTTGCGGCTCATTCCCTATTTATAGTGGAGAAGCCCAGGTGTGACCCATCTTAATTTCACATCTGTTTTTCACTTTCCCGTCCGTTATACATGTGTGCACATATGTGTAGTCCTGCTCTGCCTCCCATTCCCAAAATAGCTAAATGAAGAAAAAAAAAGACCCTGATGATTGTCTCTCAGCTTTTCCATGGGGATGAGTTGTACCATAATTTGCAAATCGGTTAGATCCGTTAGTCCTCAAAAGCAGACCTTCTTCATGTTATTGTCTCAAGTTATGTGGGTCACCATGTCCGAACCTTGCATCTGCAGGACGGTAGGGGACATTTTCCACTTAACTTTTTTTTTATTTTTCCCACTTCTGCTTAAACACTGGCTGATGAACTAAAAAAGGTGACTCACACGCATACACACACAGACTGCAATCCCAGCGAGAGTGTGCGCACGAGAGAGAGAGAGAGAGAGAGCCAAGAGACCCATTTGAGACAAAGAGAGAGAGAGAGAGAGAGAGAGGCAAGCGAGAGGGAGAGACTGAACGAGAGAGAGAGGGAAGGTCCGAAGCTCATTAACACAGGCGGGCTGGAATGAGCCCAGAACAGAGTGCTGAGGGAGTGTGGGCTAACTCGCTCCATTACTGGGTGGGGAGTGAGATCTAAAGGCCATGACCATCTGGAATGGGCATCTCTAAGGATGTCCAAGGAAGACGAGAAAAAATTCTCCTGTTTCTCTCGCTCTCTCTATTTTCTCCCCCCCCCCTCCCTCTCTCCCTCTCTCTTTACCTCTTACTCACTTCCTCACTCTTCCTCTTTATTTCTTCCCCTCCTCTCTCCCCCACTCTCTCCCCAACTACCTTTCATTCCCTCTCGCTCTTGCTTTCCCCCTCTCCCTCCCCTCCCTATCTCTCCCTCTAGCTTTCTCCCTTTCTCTCTCTCCCTCTAACTCTCCCTCTTGGTCTGTCCCTCCTTCTCGTTTGCTCTTGATTCCTCTGTCTCCCATCTAGCTAGACAGTGACCCCCAGGCCCTTTACTACAGAGAAAGAAAACCCTGTTAAAACACATTGCCTTTGTTTTACCTTGCCAGCAGCAGCCTGTGAAGTTCAAATTAATCTACGAATGAATCTACGAATCTCCTCAGGAATCCACCAAAATACCGTATGTTGCATCAGAAAGTTGGGCAGACGGATTTAGATGATCCTATATTCATGCAGTTTATCAAGCATTAAATTGATGAATGCCTTTATTTTTCAAATTATACATCTGGCCTAAAAGCTCTGCTCCAGCAGTTTGTATATTAGCAACGTTTTTTAATAATAAATGTTTGGGTGTTTGAAATCATTAGTGTTGAGAACACAATTTGGCCGATACATTAAATGTGACTAAAATGTAAATTAACTGGTGAGGCTTTTGACTCAACTGTTAACTGTCCCGTTTTCCGCGATAATCACAATTTAATGAGGACTAAACTGACTGAATTGAAGCTA
>JAOPJO010000025.1:19525738-19542566 GCA_027123675.1 Molva macrophthalma | reverse complement strand
TGTAGAGGGTCCTGAAGAACATCCTGATCTTTCCTAGTGACCCTCTGAGGATAAACAAGACAGAGGTCATTCAGATCCGACAGTAATGGGATGGAGCGCAGCCCTAGAAGAAGCCATTATGAATGCGTTGATGACGCAACATGTAAAGGTCACGGCCGCGGGCCTTCCGGGGTCTCATCCATCGCGTGTCTGTCTAAATGGTAATGCGCCTTCCCCGTCATTCCGTCCGTCTGCTGGTGTTCGACAGGTGTCTTCCACGACTCCCCCTCGCCATTAAATTTACTCACTTTTTCTGTTTGAATAATAATTTAATATTAATTGAATTTTCTCCCACACCCATCAAGACCGCTTCCTCTACTGTCGTCCGCGGAGACGAATAACAACACTTAAATTAACGGCAGCGGTGGATGTCCCTCTTCATAAAGCCGATGCTACTGGGAGTAATGGAGGAGCCAGCCGGCGTGCACCAGACAGGCCTGCTTCTGTCATGCATCTGTCCTTGTTGCCACGGCTGCAAAGCTAGCTCGGGGAGGGGAGGGGAAGGAGTGGGTCACAAACAGGTGCATTGCTGTCGTTAATAGATCTCTCAGTATGTATCATGCTCTCTCCATCTTGTAGTCTCACTTGCTCTTTTCATCTCACATAACTCTTTCCCCATCCCTCTCCCACTCTTGAGCCCTCTCCATCTCTTTCTCTCTCTCTCTCTATCTCTCTCCCTCCTCACCCACCCTCTCTCTCTCTTTCTTTCCATCTCTCAAACTCCTGCTCTCCCTCCCCCCTTCTTTCTTCCCATTGCTCCCTCTCCCCTATTTGTATCCCCCTCTTCCCCCCACTCCCCCCTGTCTCCCTCCCCTCTCTCGCTCTGTCTCTCCTGGTTCTCTCCTGGTTCTAAAAGCTGATAACCTCATCGGCGGTGTACACATCATCAGTAGCCATCACAGGCCATCTCTCAGCACCACCTGGCTGGGTGCTCACAGACAGGTGGACGTGGGGGTGGAGGGCTTTCTAAATCAAGCAATGGTGGTAAGTATTGGAGGCGTTTGTATGTGTACACAACACATGTCTGTGGCTGTGTGTGTGTGTGTGTGTGTGTGTGTGTGTGTGTGTGTGTGTGTGTGTGTGTGTGTGTGTATGTGTGAAAACAAGGCCACAGCCACACAACATTGCAGCAAACTCAGAGAGGACTCACCTTTTGTACTCTAATGTCTTCCACTTTTTTCAGCTAGGCTAAATGGTCTCAAAGAGAAAGTGCAATGCTACTCACAATAAACACTACAGGGGCATACATGCATCTTTCTTGTGATGTTCTAATGCGTCTACGTGCTAATGGAGTATACATTCGCATACGGATCATATAAGATCAATTTAATATTTAATGGGGTTTTCACAACCCACTAACCACACTATGCATGCATGGCGCATGACATTCATAAGAAGTTCCATCGTGCCAAACGCCGTGAGCCATGCCTGTCACCGCTGTGGTTTATGCAGGCTTGTTTTCATAATAAGGAGCAGTGATGATGCTTTAAAAGGGTTTATTGAAATGCTAAGCGAAGAGTGCTTTTGTTTGTGTGTTCATGATGTAGCGCGATGACTGAATACAAAGTTTTGAAGGAAAGTGTTTTGTTCATGATTTGATTCAGAAGATGGGAAAGAGACATTTGTAAAGCACCCAGAGAGTAACTGTTGGTTCAAAGTATTGGGGAATTGTTTTATAGTATCAATAAATACGTGTTCATATGCTATTAAAATCACTGTTTGTAAAATGGTTGCAATGACTTTGTCTATGTAACTCTTTGGTTTGCATGGAATAGTATAATGGATCATATGTAATATATTATGAATAGTATTGCATTTTATTCAATTAGTATTATTTTAATCCTCAGAAACATAATGAAATGGTAACACTTTTCAATAAGGATACATTTATGAACCATTAATGAATCTTTGAGGCAGTTGAGGCAGTTATAAGCATACTTATATAGCATAGGGGTTAGGGTTAGTGGGTTAGGGTGAGGGTTAACCATAATGTCTAAATACCTTAGTTAACATTAACACCATTACCTAAGTTAACATGAACACCATTACCTTAGTTAACATGAACACCATTACCTTAGTTAACATGAACACCATTACCTTAGTTAACATGAACACCATTAGCAAACATAAACACAATTAGTTTATGATCACTAGACCATAAGTTAACTGTTAATTAATTGTTTCTTAGTGTGGATTACTGCATTCACTTATGTTCATATTTGTTAATGAATTTACCCATATTGTCAAGTGTTCCAATTAAACCTAAAAGGACTAATGCACAAATACACATTTGAGCTAGTAAAACAGTTGAAACATTTTTGAAGGTTTATATTTTGAAGGAACAGGTGTCGGTTCAGATTATTTGATTCTTTCTCTTATTGTACAATGTGAAAAAGAAACTAGTCTCCTTGATGTAGTAGAAATGAGACTTTCACAGTCTGTCCCTGAAAACGTTCAAAACCCTTGGCTGGTAGTTTTCAAATGCATGTCCTAGGGGCCTCCATGTGTTATCACAACACGTAAAATGAATGGATTTCACAGTACTGCGAAGAATAAGCTTCGAAGAATAAGTATCAACATTTTTAAACAACCACAGGCACTATAATGTATTGGATACGTTTTTAGTTTGTATATTATATTAAAGTATTTTACATGATAATGTATTTTAACACACATGAAAAAAACGATCAAATGAGAAAAAAATGTTGGGGAGCAATACATATATTGAAAAGCCATGGTCAATATATTGTATAAGTAAGTTAACATATGCAGGCAAATGCAGCACGTAATTCTACAGTACATATACAGTGAAAATATATAATATATATTACATATATTACAGTGTTTATAGTGTATATATAGTGTATGTATATATATCGGTGCATTTTTTGATGAATGTGGAATCTTCTAACAATGCTCTTTCTAAATGAGTGAAAATATGTATTATTTCTATAGCTCCTTTTGAGTCACCTTGTTTGTTGTTCATATATTTGGTGTACTTGTTAGTACCCATAGAATGCTTTTACGAATTGGAATTAATTCTGGTCCCCTGCTGTGTAAGCCTCCCGTCTGTCCAGATGTGTGCCCAGCGCACTGCTGGCCTGGGTGGCCCCGGTGTTGTTTGACTTTGTAATACCTTTCAAAAGTCACACATCCGTTGACCCCACCTCAAAATCAAAAGACGGACAATGAGACAGGAATGAAGTCATCGCGCAAACAACAATAAAGACTACTGCAAACAAACAAGAATATGCATGTTTTAATATTACTATATAAACATATGCCTGTAAACCTAATGCATGTACTTTAGTCACACTTTCATCCAAAGCATCTTGGAAACTCAGATAAAGGAATATAGGAGTTAGGCATCTTGCTCAAGGCTGCAGATCTATATGACCCCAGGTGCCTTGGGGTCATATGCCAGTGCCTTTACTATATACTAAAGGCACTGGGTTCAATCCCACAGACAATTCCCTAACACTTTCCAATAACACACATTAGTTTACCATGAATTAACATTAGTAAATGCAGCAATAAGGAATAACTAATAGTTAATTAACAGTAAACTAATCAGTAATATTTTACTGATGGAGTTCAGGTTAACTAATGGTGTTCATGTGGTTGTATATTACTGTGGTGCTCGTAACTAATGGCCCTCAGTGGGATTGATACAGTAGTTTTGAATTTGATGTTTACTAAGGCAATTGTGTTCATGATGCCTAAGATATTAATTCACACATTATTTAATAAGGTTGATACTAACCCTTACCCCTATGCTGATGGTATATGATAATGCTTATTAATGATAATGCTGCATTAAATAATGTTAATTAATGGTAAGTTAATGTACCCTCATAATGTGTTACCTATATATGTATGTAGAACTCAAGTTGACTCTCATTCAAGTTCACAAAACCAGGGGTTGAGTAAAGCAATAAGAAAAGTTCATTGTTATGTTATCACTGGCACCCATTCCCAAATCAAAGTGCCCTTCACAGTGGACACCTGTGTAAAAACATGACCTTCAGCATGACCTGGGGAGCAACTTCAATCCCAGCCTTCTTGCCCTCCGGGTCAAACAGACAAAACAGGATAGAGAAATAAATTAATTCCAATTTCATTGTCAGTCTCAGCGTGCGGGGATATGGTGAGCATCATTTTTATTTATAAAACACTGCATGGGGTTGAGAATATTGTTCTTGATATGGTGCAAAATATCATGGTTTACAAAAAACATCATACTGCATCATAACTGCACTTTAAAATACCAGACTATGTTTATAAAAGCCATATTTTGCAAAATTGTCATACATTCTGTGTATATTAAATGAAGACAACTCCTTTTATGTGGGGTATATGGTAAAGTAATAAGCCATAGATATGGGAACTCAAATCTGAATTTCATATCCTTGATATCCACTGATGATGGCCTTCAAAGAATGTTGTAATAATAATAATAATCATATTTTTAAGGTTATTTTTACTGCACACAAAGTTATTTATTTTTTTATTATGGCAGCAATTAAAACTACACTTTTTACTTTTGACTGATGTCGAGAAGTTTTTCCCAGAAGAATAAAATGGGTAAATTAAAATTTCATGGAGTTGTGAATTAGAATGAAGAAAAAAGGTGATTGCATGCAAATTACCCAAAACACATTGGACATATCCGTCTATAAATTAAAAACCCACATTTTTCACAGGAGTAATTGGCAATTTATTGTTTGTTGTTGTTAGAGATATAGAGACTTGTTGTCATTAGACTTCGCTAAACTAAAAACTGTAAATTGTCATTAAAAAGGCAAAGCACCACAGAGAGCAAATGAGACCCATTTTCTGAAGGAGGGGGAAGGGAATGACAGATTAATTTATGTACTCATTTGTAGTTTTTTATCTAAAAACAGTAAATAACTGCCCAACTGTAAATAAATGGTGTTTTTTTCTTTGGCAGGGGTGAGAGCAACACGTCTTTTGTTTTACAAAGAACAGATATTGAACTCTGATATGCCCATTCATATCCATTGCGATGATGTTCAAAATTGTTTTCCACATCACCACGAGTCATAACAACAAAAAAAGAAATCGCATTTGAAACCGTTTTGAGAAAAGGCGGAGGCCTCAGCCACAGCTCAAATACATTGTTACTGGTCTGTTCAATACTAAGCAAAGATTATTCCTCTGGGGACCACTGGATCCCTAATGGAGAGGACTGCTGTAATGTTCTCCTCCACAGCAGCCCTCAGGCACCCAGATAAGAAAATCTGAAAAATTACACCACTGGGGAGCATGGAGTGTTTTTTCTTTCTTCCTTACATGCCATATACATGCTTCCTCAAAGCAATGTTTACTTAAATATGTTCTATTTTTATATTTTCATCAACATTTCGTTTTCAATCATTTTGTGTCCTTTTGTTACACAACGTACGTAATTCGAATCTACAATCAATACGCATTTCAGTTTTTCCAGACAATGTCAGTCTGCTCCGGGTGTAATTTACAAGGGTAGCCAGGGGGCGCTCAGCCGTCCATTATGAACATATGAGCCCACCCAGGTTCGCAGTGTTTACAGCATTTGAATGCAGGAATGCGTGAGTAGCAATTTCACAGCTCTACCTCACAGTGCACCATTGCGTGTTGCATGTATTTTCATGGATGCTGCTTTGCATTGTCAAATTGAACGTTGTGAATGGGAAAGTCAGACAGAGTAACTTTGTGTATATTCTTCGTGGAGCCTTCTGATCACCAGACCCCTGTTTGTTTATCTGAACTGCCCACAGGTCCATTGCAACTCGTATAAACAATGTCAGCAGGAGTTTCTGTGTGCAATGATGCTTCCATTGCTCAAATAGCACTAATAGGCTTTTAGGTTGAAATGTAGTGTTTGTGGCCAATTTTATCTTTACATTAGTATGGTATTATGAGCAGCTGTACATATTGTATATAGTGTTTTGCTTATCAGGATCATTAAATTATCTTTAGTAGGTAGAATAGATAGAATTGATTGAATAGAGCAGAATAGAACACCAACTTTTCATCAGTGTGCGTAATTGCCCGTTTAGTTTTGAAAGAGGAAATTCAAGGTTGAATCTTCTCGGCTGGCTACAAAATGAAAAATCAGAGCGTGTATTCTCCCTTTGTCATTATGTGGGCTTCTCATCCAGTTGGCACATGTTTAGAATGTATGATGTACTAGAAACCATACCTATAAGAACAACAATAACCATATCAGGTTATCAAAATCAATTCTTGAGCATCGATCCATCGATCCCCCCCCCCCCACCCCTCCAAACATGCCCCTCTATCTGGCCCCATACCCATAGTGGCTAGGCTGCTCAACTCTCAGCTGAAAGGTAATAGGTTCGATCCCCATGTCCACAATTTAACTAGGAACCCTCGAGCAAAATAACTAACCCCCAACTGCTCCTTAATGACCTGTATCGGAATTCCATACAAACAACTTTAGATACAATTGTCCACTATATGACTTGATGGTAAAAGTTGAGATAACATTTTCACAAAATAAATGACAGCAGCACTCCGACAGCCCAACAACCCAATTTTCGCAGCCAAATATGCTCACTGACCTAGCTTATTGTTTTGTATGTTGAAAAATAACTGGGTTAACCGAATGCTCTTGCCAAAACACAATGACTTCTCCAGACAAGGGCTCAATGTATTCACAGTGACACGTATTCAGCGACGGACTCTTGTCAGTCTTCTCTGAGACATTGCTATTATTAGGAGGTTTTAATTGCTGTGGGACTGAGCAGAATGGCTAATCTGCCTTGGCCAGAAGAGGCAAGAGTCCATCATGCTAATTGTTAGCATCCACACACAGTATTAACCCACATTTCCTGCTTAATTGGCTTTAAGAGGCCGGATGTCAGACCTTTTAGACGTCAAAACCATCTCTCAATTTGTCAAAATTAAGAACATAAGGGAAGTACTTTTTCTATTAAATTGCATGAAATATATTTGCTCAAGTTTGGATTTTGATTTGGTTTATTTATGTATATATGTAGAAGCACAGTTCTAATTCACCTTAACATACTCCACCTGCAGGCAGTAATTATCTTGTCAATATTTTAATTGATGCCTTTAAACAATAATTATTAAGTTTTACCCCTGATCTTGAGGCATATAATACAATTATGTATACACGTGTGTGCATGTGTTTGTGTGTGTGTGTGTGTGTGTGTGTGTGTGTGTGTGTATCTGAACATTGTGTGTAACGCACCGAGGTAACGCAACACGTTGTTAAATGAAGTGTATCTTGAATGTTAGAATGATCTTGTTCGTTTTTACCATTTTGTTTTCTCTGAGAATTCAACACACAAAATTAAACAATGTTCTTTGTAGGAATTGAATTATTTACTTATTATTTTTAGTTACCTAATTAACCCAGACAAAAATGCAAGTTAAAGTCCAGACATGTACAGCAAAGAAAGGATTATAAAACAATCTTCTTATTAACTGACAAACACGATACAATTAGATTGGCGGAGAATAAAACCAGTTTGAATCGAAGCGCACATTACGCGTGTCTGAGGGAGTGATTTAACGCTACGCTGATTGCTTCCAGCCAGACCTCGTGCGGCCGCGGTGCTGTAATGGCCCGTGGATGGAGAGGAGAGAGGAAGCGCTGACATCTGCTAAAAAAACATTAAGACTAACGGCAACATTCTGAGATTGTGTGAGAAAAAAAGCTATTTAATCTATTTAATGTACAGCTTTGTTGCCGATATAGGTAAGTATGTAAGTATGTAAAAAAAAAATCATAATAATAAATGTAATAAATAAGAAGGGATAAGATAAGAGAAGATGGATTGTTGGGTGTAAGCAGAAGTACAGGACAGTAAAAAGAATACAAAGAAACTTAAATGTTTTAAATAAGTTACAAAAAAAAGTAAGGTCTCCATAATTTGAGTGGTTTACTGCTGCCATTAGAGTTTAAGTGTTCCAGCAGCTTGTTTATGACAGTGTAATTGGTGTGCGTTGAATGGCTCAGAGTGTTTCAAAGGCATCTATTTTGCCATCTAGGGTTTATTGCATGTAGCCATTAAGTGTCACCCTGGCTCAATGATCTTCAAGGAAACAAGACAAACACACTTCAGTAATTAGACCAAGTGATTAAAGAGATCCTTTAGCAGATGAACACTGTGCCAAATGCAAGACTGAGGATGTTGAAATTTGAATTAAACGGTGAGTGTGTAGGGCTTGTACATCGCAATTTCACATTGCATTGACCACTGCCATTTTCAGAGCATAGGACCATTAGAACGATAATTATTATGTTGGTAGTGAGGGTTTTTGGTCATTGTTTAGTTACTTATCGTGAAATGATTTGTCCTGTTTGAAACTGCCACATCGTTGCTCATGTGAGACGCTGAAAAGAAAAGTTTTCATTAGCCTAGTTAACGGCATATTTAGGTTGATTTAAGATTTTACAGTAGTACAACTCTCTTGAGTGTTCTAAATATGGGGGAGTATCACAAACCAAAAAACACATGATGCATTCTGATGCCCTAAACTCAAGCCCTATTCTTTTCTTTTGCTGATCTTTGAAAAACCACAACACTTGGTTTCTGGTGACAGCAATTCCAAGTCAAATCTATTTGATTTGTACAACCATCATGGTTATAGTCAAAGGGTTTCACAGGCCTACATTGGGACCAGAAATTGAGTAAGTGATAGAATAAATTAAGGCAGAAACAAACATTGAGTCTGTTTATCTGTTTACAGCACACTATTTGGGAAAGGGCAAAGGCCATAAAGAGAAAAACCACAGCTAATCCAACTTTGCTAGCTGAGAAGACCTAGCTTCCTGACAGGAGTTCTGGGGGGAGGGTTATCATGGTGGTGGAGAGCTGTAATTTAATTTAACTTCCGCCCCGTTTTGTTTTTACTGTTACACATGACTTGTTTGAGGAGAAGCCATTTTTCTGTCACGCTCTTCGGTTTTGGCTTATTTAGTTTTTTCTTCAGCGTCTTCGAAAACCTCATTACGCTTTGGTGGGAAACGGCTATTTGCCGCTTCTAAAAACTCTTCTTCAGACAATGTTTCACGAGAAACAGTGAGGAAATTAACAAATAGCAAAGAAATGTCAAACTCTTCTGTACTGTTTGGACAAATTTGCCATTCATTATTTTAGTATATTTCAACGGGTCAAGTGATTGTAAGCTGTTGGTTTGGCTATTTTTCTCAGACACTGAGTGACCTTTCATCTGCGTTTTCATTGTTTCATTTTCATTGTCATAGTTTTCAATTTTCATGTCTGTTTACATATTTTCAAAGAGAAAACAACTCACAATCTAATCACTATTTCTTCCCTACGCACATGGCATATGCCATGACTAATTCTAAAAGCAAAATTAAATATACACAGTATAAAATCAGATCGCTATTGGAGATGGAGGCATGCATTCAGACATAACCTACTCTAACAAGCCCCAACTCTAACCCAGCGTATCTGAGCGCAACAGCGGTCAGGGCTGTGCGGTGTTCCACACCTGCTATTCAAATGCCTTCTTTATTTGGCCGTGTCACACAGTGACACCACACAAACAATCAGGGTGAATGCCCTCTTGCAACTACACCTGTGTATTTATACGCGTTTTGCATTGTCTGCATTGGGTCCGCTCTGTGATTACAGCCTGAGTTTTTTTTATTCCTGCATGCAATGCAAACCAGCCGTGGGAGAGGACAGGGCAGGTCCATCTAACACTGTCAGCAAAAGCAAATATTCCAGGTGCTGGGGCAGGCAGCAGAGGTGGTGCCACCACACAGCAGGTGATGCAGGTTCTCCTTTTTCTTTTGTAGAGACAGAGAGGCAAATGTTGTTATTATTGGGTGGTGATTTTAAAGCTGCGTGTGGCGACGTGAAAGAACCACACGGCCAAACGTTTCCGGAGTCGGTCAATCATTGTCAGTCTGTGTTTGACGGTGAACTGTGATCACTGTTGATCGTAGTCCGATTTGAAAACGTAAGTGCTACGGACAATGGTCATATGGCAGTAGATCGGCACTGGCATGAATACGTTCAGATCCTAGAATACAATCGGAACAGATTGTGTTCAATGTCAAAAGTGCCAAGGGATGGTCTTCCTACGCTTTTATTCAAAGCGTCTAACAGTCCAAAGATACAGTAGGGGGTTTTTCATCCTGCACGAGGATGCTTAGATGTATGGCTGTGGACATCGGGATCAAAGCAAGAACCCTTTGGTTTGGGAGTAGCCCCTACACTACACAAGACTATCCTCCCACACATGTCCTACATCAAAATCAAAACCGTCTGGCTGACGTGTATCAGGGCCATGAGGGTGACATGTGGGAGAAAACAAATCATTGTCCAGCGCGAGCCGTCTGGTCCTACCACCTCCCGTACTTCCCATACGGTGTGTTTACAGGTCCATCAAGCTATAGGGGGTGGCCGATGCATTATGCCCTGTCAGTGAAGCCCTCCCTGTGGGCAGCTTGTCAACCTTGAATCCCTGGCAGCTCCAGCCTTAAGTCTAACTCCGGCTTTTCCTTTGGTCACAAGGCCGCCGTGGCCATTCATCATGGCATCGGTGCACGTGCACATTACACCGTTCACGGTACAGTATAACCCAGGCCCCGATTGCCACACAGTCTCATTCATCACCATGAGAGCCAATGAAAGCGTTGCTTTTGTTTTCTTGAAGCAGGAGAACGGAATAGAGTTGTGATAATTGTCCCTCTGCGATAAGATTTCCTCTCAGACGTCATTTAATTTGTCTGGTTTCACGTGACCCATGTCACTGGTCCACTGCTCTCCACAGAATAAGAGATAATGATACATTCATTTGCATTTAAATGAAACGCTATGCGATACATATTTGTAACTCTCATTATTTCCCTGAGAAGAACCAGACATAAATTGGTCAAAATAACAATTCTGCATCCATTTATAATACCAACAAACTAGGATGATAAGAGTGTTTTTTGTGTGTGTGTGTGTGTGTGTGTGTGTGTGTGTGTGTGTGTGTGTGTGTGTGTGTGTGTGTGTGTTATTGAAGGTGTAAGTTGTTTGAAATTAATGACAGGACGTAAAGAAACACCAATAGCAACGTTTGTGATCATTCCAACAATGCGCCTGTCCACCCATTTTTTGTGACATTTGGTCACAAAAAACATCTTGAAATTGCAAAATTAGGTCTTTAGTTCAACTCCCCTTAATGATGTCCTGTCAAAATAAACATATACATACCACACATACCACAACTAGACATCTATATTTGCATTCTAGACATGAAAAGTTTCAGCATAAAATAATCTTTTAATGTTTTTAATGCATTTTATGTGTTTCACTGGTGGTTATTTAACTTCATAATAACAATTATCTTTGAGGGCTTGATAAATGGAATTATTCTGCTAATAAAGCCTTCATTATCATTATGAGCTTGCATCAGCTGACGGGTGACAAACTGATTTATAATATAATTAAAGGCTAAAGAGATCTTATATAGCAGAGACATAATACAATGGTTTCCTTGGATTTTTTGTAAACATACATACCCTCAAGATATTTATAAACCCTTAGTCAAGTTAAGGTCAAGAGCCCATGATCAGCCACTGGCTTAATATTTCACCAAGAGGGACAACGGCATCTACATCTCTCTGGTGAGGGAGATCCACTGAGCTGAGGGTATGATTGTTACCTGCAAGTAGAGCTGACAAAGTCTGCCGATATTAGGCTTCTGCAGATATATCAGTATCGGCATTTTAGTATGGCTGTCGTGGCCAATACAAGAAAAAAGGTGAAAGCCATGCCTGTCTACTAAGTAGATGACATGACCTTGTCTGACCAGCAGAATGCTGCTGGAGTGGATGTTCAACTCTTCTGTGTCATGGCTTTACAGAGGGGGAGGCTGTTTAACCTCGGCTCAAGTGTGCAGGCGAGTGCAGCAAGTGTGGAATTCTTAACTAGTTAATGAAATGAAATGCTGGAAAAGTAATAAACTTCAGCCCTGTGTATTTTTTTTACATTTATATAAGCCCTGAAAAAAGCATGTCATTTTGCTTTATTTTTTGACTGCTAAATCATTAGCTTGGAAATGTTAACATTGGCTAGCGCTGGCTAACGTTAGCTATTATTAGCATAAAAAACAAAGACTCATGGTTTTTCATAAAAAGTTACACGTAAAATGTCACTAAAGTTTGTTAGAACGTTATACTGTTATACTGCAAATCTATCAAAATTGCTGCCATAGTGGCGGGTCACCTTTGGCAAATGCATTTTACTTACTCGGGTAGAAAATTAATTATCCCAAATGTTTGCAAACTTCAGAATATTGTAGGCCCTACATGTCCACTGGAGCCCTGCCCAGTGGGTTATCCAAATGTAATCATTATTACATTACTTTACATCTATTTAATTGATTTGTCTTTTGCCCAAAGCAACTTACAATAAGTGCATTCAACAATGAAGATATAACCAAAAAAGTGCAAGAATAATTAGAATACATAAAAGTCATCAAAAATGCAAACTGCTTTAAGTGCTACAATATTGTCATGGGCAAGATGCACTCTGAATAGATGAGTTTTCAGCCTGATTAGTTTAACTTAATCAGTTTCAACATTCAAATAAACAAATGCGCTCCAAGGGACACTGACATTTAGACAAGTTATTAGACAAGACATCAAACACAGCAATAGCATATTAGCAAGTTTGGCTATACATATAATTACTGTTAAAATGTGATGTATTTTTTAGTGATGAACTGATGATCATGAATTAACAAAGCTTAGATGGGGCTGCAGCTCATACTTAAATATTTCTGTACACAGTGAACTTATTTCATTGTTTAATACTAATAATAATATTGGCTTAAAAATCGGTTATCGATTGGCACTCTCTCTAAATATCGAAATCAGTATCGTATCGGTGAACCCATTATCGGTCAGGCTCTAACGACAAGTCCCTTTTAGACGTAACTGCTTCTTTGTATTAATGCCTTTCCCTCTTTTATTTTGTTCTCTTTACTTATTTTATATGACCCAGTTAAGGAAACTCATTTAGGGTTTGAGAGGTAAAGGGCAGTTTCAGTTACAGACACCATCTTGAAAGTTTTCTTTTGTTAAAAACAAACTAAAATATAAATAATCTCGGAAAATGACAAAACAAACTCATTAGAATGTGTTACGGTGACTCGTGAAAAAAAAAGTTTAACCAAGAAAGGTGAAGCTTTAGAACCGAAGACATTGCTGTTTATGTAATGTAACAAAGAAGGGCATTCGTTCGATTAATGGGCCTGTCAATGAACAACTCTGCACAATTGTCTCTTGTTCTGTATTGACAACTAGCAGCAACAGTGGCGAGGAACAATAAATAAATAAACACATTTCTTATGCTACACTGCAGCCTTTATAGACAGCCCTTTGCCCTAGCGTTGTATTGACTAGGGAAGTATTGAATGCATCTGCGCTATGCAACCGAGAACGCGTTGTTTAAATGAGATTAGCTGTGTCCCCAAAACCAGTACAAGGCACTGTACTGCTGTCCAATGCAGTTTGAGAAGCTTTGGCCTGGACTTTTGTGATTTGCAAAACGTTTGATAGAAGTACTTGTAAAGTTGATGACAAATTGTATTAATCTTATTTGTTGTTTACTATTTATTCAGTAATCATCTCAAACAAAGTGTTACATAACTCATCGTCATTTAGTCAGAGAGTTGTCTATATGCAAGAGGATGGGCGTATTTTTTGACACTACCAAATAAACATGTTACAGTCAGCTAAATACCGATAAACTAAATGGCAGCAACAAAGCTATTGTGAAAGACTGCAGGGATTACATTTAAACCCAAATTTTATACCAAAACTTTCTAATCAAGCTCAAAACAAAGGAAACAATCAGTTAATTTTTCCTCAAGCTATGAATAACACATCAGTCCTTTTCCTTGTTAAAGAATCCCCCTAAAAATATCTATATTTTATAAAGTACTTTTACATACTCCATGGGTCCTGTCCTGTTTATCCTTATAATGGTGCTATTGGATGCAGGGCCGTCGCAGGGGCAGGCAGGGGGGTGTGGGGGATCAAGGCCTTGCTCTCATGGACATGCATGCTCATGAATCACGGGCACACGCTATTCTAGTTCTACCGCACGCAGCTATTCTGGTTGTACCGCACGCTTGATCTCGCCGCAATACTACCGGAAGCTACTAGTGTCAAAGTCAAAGTGTACAAACACAGGGTCATTCTAAACATTTGAATTATTTGGACATGGCAAGCAACACCTATGTCGTAGGCATAGAAAAATATTAGATTATTAAAAATGCAAGAATTAACATAAACATGCAAGGTACTGTCACTCAAACAAATGAGATGGACTCATCATACACATAAATTGAGTAAGTGAAAGTCCCTTTCCACAAACCCAGCATTCAAATACTTGTGATCCAGCTTGGATGCAACATCCTTTTCAAATGATAGAAGGGTGAGTCCACATAGTCTGTCCTGCGACATGGAGGTGCACAAATAGTTTTTTTTTTTTAGCTTTGCTTGCCTGATGCCACCATTACTGGGTTAGTCAAAATATTCTGAGCACAATCTTACAGTTGGGGAAGGGTCCTTCAGTCCTTTTGAAGAAACAACGTGTTCTAAGTACTGTAGTTGTTCCCTTAATACGTTGTACAGCTCCATGCAACATTTCTGATTGGGTGATACTTTTATTCATTGGTCATGGGATTTTTCCCTGAAGTCACACAACCTGTGAACTTCCCTGCAATGCAACACATGCAAGTATCCGCATCACAATCAAAATGAGACCAACTTTGAAAGACCTTGCATTAAGGCAACATACAATATAATCCAAAAACAAAGATCTCACCGGATGTAGACTCTAGTTGGATCTGCCAGACCTGGGACCATGCAGTGTGGCTTGCTTCTTGTTGATTCGCCTTTCAAAATAGACACTATTTCTCAATTCTAACGACTGGCATTTCAACCACAAACATTGGCTACTTTATACAGATAAGATGATTACTGTTGGCCTAAACCTGTTGCAACACTAAACCTAAACCTGTTGCAACACTAGTTGAATGTCTCCAAGATTATAAACCACCAGAGCAAAGACATCTGCATTCCTTTGTTCACTTTCTTGTCTAATCTATCCCTCCTACTGTTGGATTGTCCCTCCATTCCCAATAACCTGACTGTAACTCCGCACACCACCACTGGACTGCTAAGCTTAACCATGCATGAATTATTTATTGTTTAAACCTTTAATGATGTGCCACATTTTGCAGTGTAACAAACATGCCTATCTATTCTTGTATAAGTGCAGCAACAATCTTGAGAGCAAGTGTTGTCATAAATTATCCTTTCAAGTCCATTCATCCTGATAATCAGTTGAGCCTTGATAATCAAGTGGCATAGGAGTATCTATTATCCCAATTACACAGTTCACAGTTAATTGAATACATTTGATTGAATATAGTAAAACATAATCAGACCATGTATTCTTCCTTTACCTGTTTATTCATTTCCACTGACAGAGAAAGAGTGAGGTACTAATCTGTATTAGTGAGGTATTCATCTGTTTCAAGTTTATTGCATATTAAACTCTTTCCACTTTATGTTCATACTAAACAACAGTAGAAATGACTGCCTGGACCTAATTTTAGAGGACGTATAAAAGGCTGTATAAAATGCCTGGCATAGCAAAGTAACACATAAATAAGAGTTAGACTAGTGATTGAGCAAGAGATTTCACAATTTATCAATGCCTTTTCCACCTGGGTACACATGGATATCAATGCTCAGCCCAGCCCTAATCCATTGATATTCTCAGAAAATACCAAATCACAGATTCAGTCAATATTGGCAGCAGGTAAAGGTATACATGTGGACGTTGGACATACAGAAGACTTGATACAGTCAGCTGATCTTTAAATCAAATCACTGGCTATATCTTTGATTAAATAAATCAGGAGAGTTCATGGCCCCTTCATAAACATATAGCCCCAGTAATGAACTAACCATGTGGCAAAATGCCTAGTAGCGAGCAAGGTTTGATTCCTATGTGTGTTTCTATGCTACTTCCTAGGCTCGTATGTGACTTTCTCTTCGACAACCCACTTTGCTGTCTCTCTCTTCCATGAAGGCATATAAGCCCATAAAATATAGTTTCTCAACAATCTGATGATGATGATGATGAAGCTGCTGATTGTAATGATGATAATAATGATGAAGATGATGATGATGGTGGTGATGATGATAATGTTGATAGTAATGATGTTTATGAGGTTGATGATGAGGACGATGATGGTAAGGATGATCACGTCATTAAAATTCATTGCGACTCTTCGAATGTGTATCCTCACGGACCGCATAATGGAGATTTATTTTGTTAAAGAAAAATACCATGGTGTCAGTGACTTTTCAGTAAACCATTTCTCATTTCCACATCTCAAACATACACAGTATATGCCTTGGATAAATAACACAATATTTAATAGAGGTCACAGTAAACAATACAACATCGATGTCTCGCCAGCGATGACAGCTGCACTAAATGGCGGTACGGGAAGACATTTGTCATTGAACATAGATTTTGATTAGAAAAAAAGCAAAAGCGCACACACAAACCAATATTTTATCTTGTGTGTGTAATGGAACACCATCTCCCTGGAGGCAATAACCCCTGGACTCTGCTGGCTCAGCAGAGTCAGAGAAAGAGAAAGAGGGGGGGGAGAGAGAGAAAGAGAGAGAGAGAGAGAGAGAGAGAGAGAGAGAGAGAGAGAGAGAGAGAGAGAGAGAGAGAGA
>JAOPJO010000025.1:19507233-19518382 GCA_027123675.1 Molva macrophthalma | reverse complement strand
GTTGCTACTCACAGGGAAAAATGTGTTGATGAATGAAGCTCTCATACAAAGTGAGTTGCTGACAGCTCTGGAGACCTAGGGACCAATTCATTTGCAGTGCAAGAGCGCTACGTTGAGATCAGTCCTCCCTCAGATGTCCCAGAAGCCTGTAAGCTTTGAAATAGTCGCATGCTCCGGGAAGAAGAAAAAAATAAAAAATGTTGCCGCGCTCTTCAAATGAATCACTCTTTTAGCGCGAGAAGCACTCGGCGACGGCAACTGCCGCAGAGATACAGCGGAGAGAGAGGGCTTTCGTTACTCAAAGGATTCGCATTTTCATCGAAGATCCAGTTTATTTTATATTCCCGATTTGTATCTTCTTCTTGGTGAAGATGTGCAATAAGTGGCTTTAAAATGCTGGTATGTCTGTTATGTCTAGATATATTTTGACGTGTGTGTTAGGCCTGTAATGTAGGGGGAAGTCAGGGCGAACAAAGGACAGGCCTAATGACGCCATTCTGTTGCGTGTTGGAGGTTGTTTGGGACGAAATTATCATTACAATCTCGTGTTATCGAGGGAATAGCCCCTATTAGACATTGATTATTTAAAAAATGTTGCCTTTGAGATGTTATTAGTATGGGGGGGGGGGAGCATTAATTCAAAATAAAAGTTCTAGCCAGTTATTTTTCTCCCATAATGCCAGAAAACCAGAGCTTCTGGCCAGTACGTGTCCATTGATTAGAGTGCTGTATTATGTATCATCCTCTCTGTGATGTAGATGAAACACTGGTGGGGCGCTTTGTTTAAAAAAGAGAAAGAAGAACAGGCGGGAGAGTCCACCTTATGCTCGGGGCCACTGACCTGCACCCTTCCCCTTCCTTTATACCCATAATACACTGCAAGGGCTCCACAGATGCACTTTGCTCCACTCCCTGCTGGGACTTCGATTAGATGTAACAGGGGTACAATGGATCACTTTTCCCCATTCTTTTTGAAAATGCAGGATAAGGATTACGTAATGCTATTTAAGGTCAGCTTGATGCATTACAAGGGTAAACGTAAACTAACCACTGGGATTTTAAAACACACACTCGGTATGTGACCTGACTCGCAGCCTCAGGCCATGTTTTTTTCCCCACACCTCGGTATAAAGGGTTCGATGTATAATTTATACCATTAAGCCTTTCTCCACTTTTAATCTTGCTACCGTGAACAATTGGTTATGAATTAGTTCCCTGTTTGAAGAGAGCAGAATATCCCAGTATTAACCCTAGGGAGACGTTCAAAATGAAGTTAAATTCTGTGGTTTACGGTGGATTATGAAATATCACAGGCTATGCAGTATACCTTTGGTGGTTAGGTCTACATTATGTTTTAGTTTTCATTCAAGGAATGCTGGCTCACACTGAATGTATAGTGTAATAATGACAAAACGCCAATACCTCACAGTGTTAGCCACCACAGCAGCCTGTATTTCATATTCAGAGCTATTTGTTTTGCTAATCCATATGTTTGCTAATCCATGTGTTTCGGTATTTCTACGCAGACCAAGCGGTTCACCAAGCCTTAAGCTTGAGCTTTAACTGCATCCTGACTCGTATTTAGTTAGAATTTCTGTCTTTCTATTGTTTAAAAAAAATATATATATATATATATATATATACAATTTAGTATTCATTTTGCCCAAATCCTCCTTTAGTTGGGCACTGGGTTCTTTGATGCGTGAGGTGGACTCAAATTAGCATGTTCGAATTAGCATGTTCAAATGAGCATCAGGTGGCTAAATTAGAAACTGGGAGACGAAGAAACATATTTTTCATCCATTTCAGTTCATTAGGACAAAATAGATGGTGGCAGTGGTTGATATGATCACTCCTGGTTTCACTGCTCAGTTAGATTGCGCTTCATGCATTCAGAAGCAAAGTCAGGACTTAAATTGCTGGATTCCCTTCTTACATACAATTATTTCATTATTCTCATTTCATCCCTCAATTTATTTTAAATGTCATCATTTTAACTAACCATTATTCCAGTCTTTTATTTATTTTTTGTAAAACCTTTGTAGTTCGGCAACAAGGACTGCAATAGTTGTGTAGTTCTAATGTTTCTGTGTGTCCCTGGCTGGAGGGACCACCTCTTCTGTCCATGTTTCTTCTCAAGGGTTCTTGCCTCTGGGTTTCACGGTTAAGTTATGACGAGCAAACTATAATCAACCGTGATAACAGCCTTTCTATTCTCACCTGTTTCAACATAAAAATCCGCTATTTTAAGATGTTTTCTTCCCATCTTTTCAATGGGAATAGTTTCATATTCAAATTGCTTGGTGTAAATAGGGTTCACACAAAGCAGTGTTACAAGGTTTTGAACCCTTCAAAACAAATCATGAAAAACTATGTTTATTTTAATAAACGATGACTTGAAGAGCTTCTTCTGTTGCTAACCGTTAAAGGTCAAAATCAAGATCCCTTTCAACAAGGCGGATAAGAGATGAGGCGATGAGTCACAGTGGGCTCATTTTTATGTAAATGTAAACTCACGTGTGTCAAAAACACATGCGTCCATGTTTTATAATTTAGCTAAGTTGAGTCTGTGTACCTTCATTCAATCCTATATTGGCGATACATAGGCATAGTCATATCAGTATCGCAGAGGTACAAAAGTAAAGCAATTTTAATGACATAAAAAAAAACACCAAATCGACATTATTAACATGCAAAACAAGCTGTATTTTTTGACAGAGGTCGAAGTTCAGCGGGAGCTTCTGTTAGCTCTGTTCCTGCTGAACCCAACAGCCGTTCGTGATATTAAGAACAAGTAAGGCTTTTTTTGAAATAGTGTAATATTGATGAAGCTTTACTGTAACAAGCAAGGTTGTGAAAGATCATTTTACAAGCCACCAGAAGAAGAAAGGAACAGTAATATGACTACCAAAGAGTCCATTATCTATTACAGTAACTATAAAAAAAATCAAAAGCCTGTAATGAGATTCTAGGTTACGTTCAAAATATATATAGATATTGTTGTAATACTGTAACCTAGGTTTTTGGGGTACACAAAAACAGAAACAAGTGTATGTGCACATTTGATAATATTGAATAATTATAATAATACAAATATTTGTAAGTGCTGTGGTGTGATAGGCAGCTGCGTAAGGCAGTGAAGGAACTGTAAAACATCGTACTTAGTAACTTTTGTTGAGAGAAACTTGTAGTAATGAACAGTTGTGGTCTTCCATCGTTTTTAAAACAGTTACAATCCCATAGAATAGATTTTAAAAAGATCCGTTCCAAATCTGGTCATTAGAATTTCACTCACAATAATGAAACAAAACTAGATAAAAAAAGAAAAAGTTACAATTGTACTGATGAGGTTTCGTGATATACGCTCAATCATACGCTCAACATACTCAAGAAGACAAGAAGATAACACCACAAATGATATTCCCTTCCAATTGATGACTCATAGATTTGTTCCAATGCCCTTGGTGTTATGTCAAGTAAAACAATAAAGCAGAAAGAAAGAAAATAAGTTAATAATCAACCTCTGTACACATATTACATCATATTTAATGAACGGATTTCAATATATAAAATGCAAATAGGATCTGCTTCAATTGAAAACTATTATTGGCTTGATATCCCAACCCTGTATTGTTTGTGTGCTACGGTACACGCCACAGAGAGACAAAAGCGTTTACCTTTTTTTTTCTTCCTTTTCAGTTTCATTCTCTTAACATACATACAAACATGACCATATAATTACATTTACAAAAAAAAGAAAGAAAACAAAACTTTTTTTGTATGGTCATAATAATAACCAAAAATAAAACACTCCACACGTACACTACAATGTACAGTATACAGAATATATATATACAGTATTTAGTAAGGGCCATTCTCTTATAAATTGATAGGGTGGCGGTGGTGGGTGGGTGATTGGGCGCTTATGGCGGGGCCTTATAAAACCAGGACGGCAGTGCAGTCGGCAGTTACACATTCCAGATCACATTTCAGACCAATTTGTGCTCAGATAATGTCTTCCTTCCACCCCCCACAATTTCCTCATCCTGTCGAGGAGGAGGAGGAGGAGGAGGAGGAGGGTGGTGCCTGGGAGTCTGCTGTTGTACCTCCTCCATCCCTCCATCCCTCTATTCCTCCTCCAATTGTGTCATGGCTTCCTCACGCCGGGGCCTGGGCGGGTGCTTTGATCTCCGTGGATACCCTCTTGTCCTTGTGTCCGGCGTACTCGCCGATGAAGGAGCCGTCCTCGTTGAACTGGACCTCCTGGTCGCCATAGTCCACCAGGCTGTCCCCACTCTCCCCCCCCGCCATCTGGCCGCTCAGCGAGCGCTGGCTGCCCTTCAGCGGCTTCTCGTCGTTGTCACTGCGTCACGCGCACGCACACACACACACACACACACACCCATGGGCACACACGCATGCACAGACGCACCCATAAACGCACACACGTAAAGATGTATAAAGGCACACACACACACACAGAGGAGAGGGATTGGAGATTAGAAATAACCTTGTTTCATTCATGGCTTCAATCTGTGTCTGCATTGGCCGTCACAGAGTGTGTGCAGGGGAGTGTGTGTGTGTGTGTGTGTGTATGTGTGTGTGTGTGTGTGTGTGTGCACATGTGTGAGGCTACAGGCTGGAACTGCTGAAGTCTCCATACCGCAGTAATTGGCATTAGCATTCACCTCTTGCTGACCGGTGTAGAATAATCACACAAACGCACAGGGCGAGACATTTGTAATTTGTTAACACCCTTTGTTCCTCGATTAAGGCTGACAAAGGGACATTCTGGGAGGGGAATAGTGGGGGTGTGGGGGGAAGAGGAATTGGGAGGAGGGAATGAAGGAAAGGGGAGGAATAAGGTAAGGTAAGGAAGAGGATAATAGGGCAGCGACATTAAACAGGATACGGATGCTAACTTTGCTGGAGTCCTATCAATAGTGCAGCCAAACAATGTGAAATACACAGAGAAATGGCAGCTAGGGGTTATTATGAGGTTTACTATAATAGTCAGGTGATGGAGATGTGAGTCATTATAATTCACAGACTGGGATTCATTGACAGGGGTGTGAGATCACACCAGTGCCATCAGATCAGATGGCATACTAATAATAGTAGCAGGCAATTGGCGGTTTCATAGCAGTAAGGCTGACACACCGTAACAAAGGTTATTATCAGAGTTTTATCAGCTCCTGTTTATGGGGAACATAAAGGGGGTTATCATTAAAAGTAAAAAAAAAATCCAATGGGAAAAAAAAAGTCTTTCAGATCACATTACCGCCTGTGTTTTAAATTCCCCATCATACAGCTACCCAGAAGAAGCATGCGGTGCAGCCAATTCTGGAAGATTATTATATAGAGATTTGTAGTGTCTGCACTTTGTGCCCCCCACACCGATTGGGAGGAATACACAGGGAGTCATACAGTGGAGGTAGGCAGTTATGAATTGGACCACTAAAGGATTAATGAAACGTGACCACATATTACTGCCCCGGAGATGAGCTGCTTTCAATTACACTGATTGGTTTCCGCCTCCTGCTGGTCACTGGCCAGCCGCACGTTTAGCTCAATTCCCCAACAAGCAGCAACGACTGAACCCAAGAAAGATACACAAATAATACAATCGTAGCATTCCTTTCAGGTGCCGGTCATGTAGCTAACTAGTTAGTAAAATTTAAACATTGACCATCACAACCTAGGCTTACGCTGCACGTATTAAACACAAATGTCTCTATTTGTATAGCAGGGCCGGTAATCGGTAGGGAGCACAGCGATGCTTATTGGTTAAACAGCAAAGGCTTAGTGGGGAATTTCAGTTGCTGTTTAAACCGCCTCCGTTTTATCGAGGCTAACTCAAATGTCACGTGTGTAACGTTCGGAGGTGGGGGTCATGTAGGTACGGTTTTCTTTTATAATGAGGACCATGAAGGACAGAATGAGAGAGAGTGAGAGAGTGAGAGAGAGAGAGAGAGAGAGAGAGAGAGAGAGGTTGCAACAACCGTTAGCATATCACAAAGTGATTCTATTATGCGCAAATGAGAGCGCTGTGGTTAAATACCCGCTCCGAGGTAGTTAGCGCTCACCTGTATTCACAAAATGTGTCATCATTCATGCCCTGGGACTCCACGTCTGGATGAAGGTCTTCTTTCTCCTTTACTGCTCGCGTAGAAAAAAAGAAAAGCATAATATGCGATGTTTTTTTTCGGTTTCCCGCAAGAGCTTCTGTAAAGACCACAACCCTGTAAGGAGGACTACAAGACAGTAGATCACCGTGTCGCCTTCGCTTCGCAGAGTCATTTTAATGTATTCCCTGAGATTGACTGCAGTTAATTTTGTTCAAGAGGAACAAAAGGTTTCCCAGGAGCCCGGCAAAGAGCAAACATGTCTGAGAGCGAGGGGCTTCACCCAAATCCGAAAAAAGAATGACAGTGTTTAGGTAATGTTCTCAAATGCTGAATAAAAAAATTAACAAATGAGAGAGACAGGGAAAAAGAGCTATGGAGGCTATGAAGGCAAGGGTGCAAAAATAAAGGCCTAATAAGAGGGATGGACAAAAAACAATGAGAAAGAAAAACAGAGGTGTGCGTGTTTTTTTATTTCCTTCTTTTCTGCTGACGAGTTTAGGGAGGGCTGGCCGGGCAACCAGCTGATGGCCATTAGCAGTGAATGATAAAGCTGGTAAGGGCTCTCCTGTCCCCAATAAAAAGAATAACATTAAAATACCACAATGCTTATGTCATCATTGCCGACCAGGCTGCCCCTGAGTAGCATAAGCATATCCTCAGCATATAGGCATAATGTCTTTTGTGTGTAGGCTCTACACGCAAAAAATAAAAGGCTGTCTAAGCGATACAGAATTCAAATGGTGGGAACAGGTTTGAATATTTACTAGTGTCACAAGCAAAAACATTTTAGATTTTTTGAATTGCTATCAAAATGGTCTTATTGGGATTCCTGTTGGTACTAAATACCATTCCATCTCATGGATTCCTGTAATAGCATTTGCAATGATCTGTAATTTCTTTCATAGCAGCAAACACCATGGAAATATAATGATGCTTAGACCATCGATTAATCAGCATTCAGGGGGCTTGTGCATGTGTGAGTTTGTGCATGTGTGTGTGTGTGTGTTTAAGCTTGTGCATGTTTGTGAGTTTGTGCATTTATGTGTGTCTGTTTCTGTGTGTGTATCCTTGCATGTGTATACATGTACGGGGTGCATGCATGTGCACTTGTGTGTGCGTGTGTGTGTGTGTGTGTGCATGTGTGCATGTGTATGTGTATGCATGTTTGCTTGTGTGTGTGTGTGTGTGTGTGTGTGCAGTTTTGTGACTTAATACCTACCGGAATACTTCCCTCCTTTATTTCTGTTCACAAAGCAGGCGATGAGCAGGATGAGTGTGAGCAGAGCGATAGTGGACATGAGGCCGATAAACCAGCCCTGTGTGGATATTCCTTCATGGGCATTGGCTAGACCTGCAGAGAACAATGACAATGGGTGACTTTGACTTGCCTCCGCCTTTTCATCGGTACACTTTGATTGTGCGTTTGGATATACAAAGCCCTATCAGATGCAGGCGGAGCTGGAGGGGAGTGGGGTGTGGACGTGTGTGTGTGTATGGGGGTGTGTGTGTGTGGTTGTGTGTGTTTGGGTGTGTGAGTGTGTGGGTTGGGGTGGTTGCCGCAGTGGAAACGTTCCAATATTAATATTAAACAGCTAATCCCCTTGTCTAATTAATCAAGCGCGGTAAAAGCCATTGAAATGCAATTCCTCACGGCGGGTCCACACACCACGGCTCAAATCAAACATTATTGGCACCAGGAAGAGGAAAAAAAGAAAAGCACCTTAAGCCAGCACCAGCACCTTAAGTCATCTTCAAGGGCACACCTGCACTCTACTCGATGAGCCATTGACTCGTCCCGCTGATTTTTGTCTGTTTGTTGTTGTTGTACCTTGTTTTGGATGATGCTTTTGGGAGCTTTCTCGCATCCCCACCTCACCTTTAGCCCCTGTTTCCGGCTAACAGCGACAGAAATAATAACAGTTGCATAGCCTATCACCCTTGTCTGTTCTGACATAGCAGCCAAGCCCTCCCCCCCCCCGACACCCACCACTTGTACTGTCCTGTCTGACCCTCCCCCCTGCGCCCCTTCAACGACGCGGGACATCTTGCAAGTTTTAACTACCTCTGAACTTCTCCACTTACCTTTACCTAAAGAAAAGTCGAGCAAACCATTATCAGGGGGTAGAACTCAAAAGAACTGGGTTTAATGTGCATATAAAGAGCTATTACACAAATACACACACATGAACAAGGTTAATGGTGGCCGGTTGTAAACCCAGAGTATACTGACACCCTGACACAGACAAATAAACCAGAGGGTAATATTAAGGTGATATGATTAATACAAGGTTTGTCCATATGTCATATATGCAATAAAAAGCTGAATCCTTGTGGACCCGATTGCAGGGCTGTAGTTTATATTTGCAGACATTTTAGGAGCAGATAATATAGACGAGGCAGGGACTGACAGAGTTGACAGGAGATGAGAACAGAAATGTTGGAGTAGAGGCTACGTAAGGTTAATGGTGCAACAAGGACATATATAAAAGCAGTATTCATCATTTCTTCACTTCTGTTGTGATTCATGATCAAAAGTAAAGAAATTGAAAGGTCAACGTAGGTAAAGGCTGTGAATTAAAATTACAAAGGACAAGAATAATTTGAAAGAAATAATGCTAGATACATAATTATGTTATGTATACGTATTTTATAATACATATGTCATAGTCCTAGGGGATCTTTCATTAGTTTATCTTTTTCTATGGAAAATATAATCCATCCTATCTATTCACCAAAGTATGCAGGATATTAAACAACATGAGCAAAAGTTTGTGTCCGTGGTCACAGCTGTCCGAGCTGATCAAATAAGCACAATTCCACTTAATTTTCTTACGGCAAACATGCAAATCCCCTCAGCCTGTCCTCAGCTGAAGTGCACGTATTTGCCCAGGTGATAATTCAGCAACACAAGGACAAACACCTGGCTCCGTGCGCCCTATTCTGATGAGTGCGCATGACATCACCGCAGCTAATCGTGATGGATTAGGCTGCTGCTATGGTAATACCCATTGTTGTTTGTGTTGGTTTACAAGCAACTTCCAATGAAAAAAAAAAAAAAAGGTCTCGCAGTCCCCGGCCTAAAAAAAAAAGAATATCCTAAAGGCTGATCGTCAGCCGCGACACTCTCAGACACTCTGTCACCGCCATCTTAATCCTGCCATTACACGTGGTGCAAAGCAGCTGCTCCCACAGCAGGGATTGGCTGGCCTAAAAGCACCCCCCCCCCCCCCTCCACTCTCTCTCAAAGTCACAAGCATCTTTGGGGGGTTGTGGTTGTTTTTGTTTGCGTTTTTTTGTGCCAGGGACAGAAAATATTGCAATCCCCGCCGCCTCTCAACAGCCTCCACTTATCCACTTATCTCAGGGTTCAGAAATACCTTCCTCCTAGCGAGAGCTTCCACACCTCCCCAAACTCTGTCCACAAGGACAGCTGTTGGTGGTTCCTTGTTAAATGGAACTTTAGTGTCGTCTTGTTCGATGTTGGTCGAGTTTACACCCCTTCTTGGAAGAAGGGGCATTTTATCCGCCTAGTTATGACCCACACCAACTTTGCGCTACTTTTTTCAAAGCTAGTACTGTCGTTGGCGTAGACTGACCAAAACATAGGATTTTACACCTGTTTTCTCAAAATTATGGTCTTATTGAGGTACTGACAAAATGGCATAGATGATGTTGTATCATATAATGCATATTGCCAAGTTAAAAACAACAATAAAACGATTTTGGGTTTACTGCCCCTTTAACTTGGTGTAGCAGAGGAGTAAGTCCTGAAATTAAGGACTGGTCTTGTGGTTATCTTGGAGAGAACGAAATGCTTTGTATTCAGACCCATTGGCATCCTCTCCCTTATTATTAGCTGGCCAGCGGTACTGTTTAAACATGTTTTAAATATGCAGTTGTCAAGCCTCTCCTTAATGAACCAAACCTAGATCCCTCCATTCTCAACAATGTCAGACCCATATCTAAATTACAATTTCTATCAAAAATAATTTAAAAGGTTGTGGAATTACTGAATTACAATAACACACTTCAGAAATTAAAACTGGTTTACTGGTTTCAGGGCCCTCCACAGTACAAAATCCACCCTGCCTAAAGTATCAAAAGACCTGCTTCTTGCTACTGATTCTGCAGATTGTTCAGCATGACAATGCCTTACTAATTGATGGCCTCAAGAATGGAGTCGGTATTGGTGGCAGAGCTTTGGCCTGGCTCACCTCATATCTGAATAACAATAAAGGCCTCAATATAGGCACTTTCTCTCCACCCTCAGACAATATTTCCTGGGGGGTCCCCCAAGGTTCTATTCTCAAACCAATTATTTATTCCATTTTCATGGGCCTTGAGGACATACTGCTGGATGGCTCAAAACTTTCTTCAATTAAATAATAACAAATCTGAAATGGTATTATTCGGCCCTCCCGATTCCACAAACATAATTACTTAATACCTGGGCCAGCTAGCTACCTACGTCAAACCCTCTGCCATCTTCGACAGCAAAAGTCCCTACCCTACTGTAACTCCCTATAATTTGGGAAAGCTTCCGTGTCACGCTTACAACTAGTCCAAATGCTGCTGCCAGGCCTCTGACTGACTCAAGGAAGAGGGACCACGTCACCCATGTTCCATCAATGACTCCCCATATGCTTCAGAATACATTTTACAATTATATTGTGTGGTTTTCCAAGCCTTGCATGGGCTGGCGCCTACTTATTTGTCAGAGATTATCTGCACTCCTGCGACCCCCATGGTCCACAGGTCATCTGACCACAGCCTCTTCGTCATTCCTCAGTCTATATTGAAGCTCAAGGGAGATCATGCCTTTACAGTTTCAGTCCCTAGATTAGAGAACAACCTTCCCTGCTCAGTCAGGTCATCAACAAATCAAGGTTAAAAAACAAATTATACTCCTTAAGTTTTTCAATTCTACTGACTGCTCTATAGGTAGATATGTGTGTGTGTGTGTGTGTGTGTGTGTGTGTGTGTGTGTGTGTGTGTGTGTGTGTGTGTGTGTGTGTGTGTGT
>JAOPJO010000025.1:19463646-19480076 GCA_027123675.1 Molva macrophthalma | reverse complement strand
ATGAGAAATTGTTATGCTGCTTTCTCATTTAATAGGGGCTTATATTTCAAAAAGAAACAATTTAAAATGCAGAAATAGCCACCGGTAGGTTCGGGGGGTATGCATCTATGCGAGGGCGTACGTTAATACCCACAAACAGAAAGGATACGAGGGCGGAGTGGATCACGTAGAACACCGTCACTACAGCGTTCTCTTGAGGGGAAGACGTGGCCCTGAAGACCCCCTGGTCCGCAGAGGAGCTCCCTTGCACTGATGTATACACCGCTCCACACATTCACAAGAGTGTGGCAGCACACACACACACACGCGCGCGCGACAACGCTACAGCGTACAACGTTTATCTGCATACATTATGCAACGGTCCCACTCGCAGGGTTCCCACGGGAACACGCCGAGACGCAGATCAGCGCCATGTTCCGTCCTCTGAGTTAGCGCTAGTTAGCCGTAGATTAGCGAGCGCTCGTCCGTACGGCACCCCATCCCACACGCGCACATACACAAAAACAAACGCACACACGAGCTTCACAATGTCATACCCTAACTTTTATATGCTGTATATTTTCAACAATGATGTATTATAATAAAAGACGATCGAGACAACGCACCACATTCATAGTTTGATAAAGACCACTTTGCACTTTTGCTTCTCTGACTCCGTAAGGGGACTTAGTACTTAACTAGCTATGCTGTGTCTATACTTCTGTCTGTCTGCCTGTCTGCCCCAGACTGATGGCTTCCCATAAGTCTCCCTCTCTGCCTCTCTCTCTCTCTTACTCTCTCTCTCTCTCTCTCTCTCATTGTGCCGCTCTCGTTCTCTTGCACTCTGCCACTCTCTCTCAGCATCACTTTCTATCTTGCTCCTATCTGTCTCTCTCTCTCTGCCTCTATCCAACATGTCTTTGTGTTGCTCGGTCGCTCCACGGTGTGCTGGGGTGGTTGTGTAGCGGTTGGCATCATCAGGACACAGATCTCCAGATCCCCTTCCCTCTCCCTGAACTCTACAGTAAACATCTACAGAGCAAACCCCCTGACCCCCCTGTGACCCCTACACCAGTCCTGCAGCGTGCCACCCACCGCCTGCATGTTGATCCCAACAACACTGTGATTCGCTGGCCAACACCGTGCCACAGATGCACAGCCTCGCCGCCGCCTCCGTCTCTCTCAGCGGGAGCACCTTGTCTTCATGTACGCGGTGCATATATTCACTCGGTATAACAGGAGGTGTACTAGCAAAGCTAGAACCTCTACAGCCATGGGTCCACGAGGCAGGGGAACAGTGGTCTGGGGTGCGATGTTTTAAATGTACTGGTGGGAGGTAACGTAGAGAGGTATATGTTACGGCCATATTGTGTATATAGATAGATCCTTTGGTGGACGCCAACAGAGCAATATCACAGAGTGCCACCAAACCACGGCATCCCCCTTGCTTGCTCCCATCCTCTTTAACCCCCTGAATGCACATTTTCTTCAAAAGGGCTACTACAGGATCAGTAGACTTGATGTCCAACACCACCCACTGGTTTATACTGATCATGGTTACGGTTGGAAAATCCCTGCAAAATGTTGTCGATGCGTGTCGTCCTTGAAACACAACCTTTATCGAGATACAAAAACACACAAAAAACATTGACCGTCTGCAGACGATAAAAGAGTTTGGCCAAGTGACTCAAGAGAGTTGTGGCAAGATAGCCTTTTGTAGAAATATTAACATTTGCCGACGGTAAACATTGGGGGGATTCTCAGCACCCTTCTTGGGGGGGGGGTCTTGGCATTGGCCCTTCAGTTCCTGGGCTCAGGGCCAGGCGTTTGCACGCCAACAGGCGGGGGCGTTTACCAACACAAGCAATACAGAGATACTGGCCGACTAATGCTTTCTGGAGGGACACATGAAATGTGTTGTTTGTCCTGAAAAATGTCTCCACACTCCCAAATCTAAAGCCACTTCTCAAGGCAATAGCTGCATTTGTCTGTAAGTTCACCCAAGCTGTCGAGCCAATCCTCTGTGAGAATTGTTGTGTTGTTTGACATTGAGTGTGTGTGTGTGTGTGTGAGAGTGTTTGTGTGTGTATAGGGCTGATTGTAAAACATGTGGGGAAAAAAACTGGCTCTGAGATTGTGAGCAATATATGGTACTTACGTAAACAATTGTATGCTACGCCTATGGAGTATCAACTGCAATATTTAGATCCGTGGGAACTTTTTTAGATTTGATTTTGGTTCAAACGATTTTTCTTCCATGAACTGGTTGACTTCACATTCCTGCAGTATTTGTGTCAGCCTGTTTCGTTTCAGAGGTACGGGCCATATCTCAGAAGATCCGATTTTAGCTTTTTTAATCACCAAGCTTGAGTGGACCAGAACTTCTTACTGAATTATATTTAGAGAAAGAGAAATAAAGTAACCCATTATCCTGGCATCTTATTATGCACGGTGGTGAAACCAGACCCACTGCGTCAATGAAGTGAACCAAAAGGAATCGTTTTAACGCCATCATAGAAGCTCTTCAAAGAGATATGTTACGATACAGTTGAGGTGTTCAACGGTGCATTGTGTTTAAAGTATTCATCAGTTGGAAAATGTTTATTATTTTTTTAACTGTACACAAGTAGAGTAGTAGTGTCTAAACGTGACTGAACTAAGTTGGGTTTAGACTGCTAGGATTGTTGTACCTTAGGCTTCACTGAGAACTGTTGAATTTGACCAAATAACAAAGGATGAACGTTGCTGAGCCTTTTCTCTCCAATCTGAAAGAGATCCCCACTCAGAGATTCCTAGCCATGCCATAGTCACATGGGTCTTACTTCTGGTCAAGCCTGGGTTTTCTGGGAAATGAACTGGCCCTTTAAGTGGAATCAATGTGTTAATGTTCCTCTAGCATTGAAAACTCCAGGACATGAGTGCTTAGGCTGAATCATCATCATCCACCCACCCACGGTGAGCAGACTTACCGTCTTAACACAATCCAAACATGTCATCTGAGTTTCCCCAAGAGGCACACTCTGTTTTGGTTTTGTACGAACCAAACTAAATGGCAAAACCCCATAATGTGTCAACCTCCACCCTCATAGGCCTATTGCATACGTGGACCGCCGCACAGGCCACAGCAATCACACATGCGCGTGCGCGCGCACACACACACACACACACACACACACACCGATCTTTATTCAAGCACAAAAGGGCACATGTAAGACAACATGCATGCGTGCATGCCGACTCTACTGAGACCATGCAGCGATGCCCACCCTGTGAATAGAAATAACTACAACTGCATGACGGTAAACCTTTACTGTGCCAGCACGTGTCTCTTTGATGTTACAAGTCCCGTTTGTCCCGTTTCTTTTTTTAAAATTCAAAGACTATGTATTGACTACTCATTGAACTTTATTTTTTAACAGCTTGTGTATACATCTGCAACCAATATGAATGTAGTGAGAACACAGAATTTGCATGAGAGAGTTATTTTCTACCGAGGTTGTTTCTTATCATTAATTGTACTAAATGAGGAATACGTGGAGCTGGAATGCAGCCTGATTGTGACCGGCTTCCTAATAAAAGGACATATCTGCCACAAACTGACTACGTCTTTCTCTCTGCTCACTCTTGTGTTCTGTGATCTGAGAATTAGGATAAATTATGATAAGGCTTTTTTGTTTGTGTAACCGTTACCTTAGAATGAGCCCTTTATATTTACATATGGAGCGGATTCTCTTTCACGGAGCCCACCACGTTTCTAACCCTAGCCCATACCGGACAAACGGCTGTGGAGAGGACGTGTTTTTAATTAAAAATCATAATTTTCCTTACTTGAAAACTATGACCTATACTTTCACAGACTAAATAGAAATAATAAATCCATCAAGGAACCTCATCACTTGACACTTGGCGACTAATTGGCCCCTTACAGGCCACCGTAGCTTTACCGACATCGTTGGAAACGGAGAGGCAAGAGGGGGTGCTCAGTTGGTTGCAATCTGCAACCCCACGACTAGATGCCACTAAATCCTACACACTGCGCCTTTAAGAGGGCTGCCTGCTGTGCTGCTTAAGGGGCTTTCAAATATAGCAATTTATAACTTATTAGAGATGAAACCATTGTCGTTTTAGCTTGATGTAACTAAATGTGTTTTCTGTTCTGTCTCTTACAAGCCTGAATATCTGGATGGTCTCAAGGTCTGTGTTGGCCACTGAAAAGGGGAAAAAGGAGTTTGTCTTTACGGTGAAACCATAAGGTATCATCCAAACCAGGTCCAGACTTTTGCAAGTGAGTTTTCGGGCATTACGCCACATTAAGCTAGTTGTGTTCCTTTGATTTTCAAAAGGTAATTTAGCCACAATGCAATTTTTTGCACTTATTTCATTAATCAAAGAAATGTAAATGTAAATGTCCAATTCAGAGTTGCCAAGTCATATGGTGCTCTAGATATTAGAATATTTTCAAAGTAAAAAATGTAATATGTGCCTTAAGCCGTTTTCACATTCAGCCTAGTACAGGGTTTATAAAATGTGAATGCTGTGCTCACGTTGAGAGAAAGACAGGTCACCCTTCAATGGGGCGCTTCCAAGATAATCATATACTGTCACCATGTGGTAGTAGGCAGTACTGCAGCAGTCCAGGACCGACTAAATTTACATTTTCTTTACACCCAGAGCGAAATAAAGACAGACACCTTAGTTATTGTTTTACAGTAAAAAATGAAACCAAAAACAAGACTTTATTAAAGAAGCATAAAAAATAAAACTCTTGATACATTTCTTATAACCGTCAAGTCAGCTCAAATCATATGATTATACAATTTTTCCAGCTCACGGTTAAAAGGTCCATAAACTTTCAAATAAAATATATTTCAATTTTAAAATTTCTTCAATAATTTTTTCTCATTTTGTTATAAATTGCCTATAGGTTGTACACAGAAATAAGGAAAATAAAAAATGAAAAATAAAAATAAATTTGAAGTAATAAAAAGGGTCACATTATTGTCTGGGATATTCAGGTAAGCAAATAAATTGTAAAAATAAAATGTGTAAAAAGTTTTTTTTTTCTTAAAAATTATTTGCCAGCGCCTGGTGGCTTGAAGACATGCAGATGGTTAACTTACAAATAATGATACATGTTCTTTAAAAACTACACTTATCGTCAATTAAGTCCTTTAACCTTTCCAAAAATGAGATCCCAATGATTGTATTCAGGGTATATACACAACGCAGGTCGGGCCTGAAATCTAGTTTGCTAACATGTACATTTTGGTAATCTGCATACAAAAAGAATTAAAGCAAAAATAGGAGCGTGACGGGGGAGGGAAGGGGGAGTGTGTTGCCCCTTACTGGCATGGCTCCCTCTCTGTATCTTTCTCTTTCACTGGAGAAAAAGACAAAGGTCAGAGGTCGCTAGTTAGCATGCCTCAGGAAACCCTGTTTTCAAACCTTTGGGAAGGGGGAGGGGATACTTTCAGTTCAAATAAGAAACCAAAAAAAAAAAACAGCCATCAATATGAGAATATTTGTACCTTTTTAAAAACAAGTAAGGCTCTGTACATAACCAAAACAACATTCTCCCATTGGCTAAAAAAGATCCAGAAACAGAATTTACATTAGACTCCACAGCGAGCTAAAACAAAACGTTCCCTCGAAAACGCTCCGCTTGGGAGTTTCCGGAGAAGGCCTGACGAAAGGCCTTGACACAGACACGCACAACAGTCATTATTTGCCTGTTTGTGTAGACACATCAAACCCCAACCCCCCCCCTAAATCCTGTCTAAATAAGTAGTGAGAAGAAAAAGATGCCAGCGTTTAACATTGGACCCCGTTTGTGGGAAAAGGGTTGTCAGTTGTAAAACACAGCGCGCTGCCCTGGCACGAGGGCGGCTGCCGAGAGGAACGAGAAGATACCAGCGCTGCAGTGCAGTTCAAAAAAACAAAACAAAAAGACACTGGTGGACCCACACCCCACCCCCCCCCCCACCCGCACGGACGTGGAACTACAAGTGTTCTCCTCGCTCTTCCTGTTTCAGTAGGGCTGCACCGCGGGCTGGTCCCGGGGCCACTGGTACAGCTGCCCCCTCGCCGTGTGTGTGGACAAACAAGAACCCGTTCAAGTCAAAGCACGCCTACATGTAAAACCCCTGGACAGCAGGCCTGCGGGACGCCTGCGGGACGCCTGCGGGACGCCGCGGCTCCTCCAGGCCGTAGTAGTAGTGTAGTAGTAGTGTAGTAGTAAACGGCCAGGGAGCGTCTGCAACAAGCACGCAGCGTCAACACCTGTAACATCTGGGCTGCGCACATCACCCCCCGCCCAGCGCGGTTTGTAACGGTTCAAACTGGGCCCCCCCCCCCCCCCGGGGGCGGCCCCGCCGCCGCGCCGGCCCGGGGGGGGGGCCGGGGGGGGGGGGGCGCCCGCCCCCCGCGCGCCCCCCCCCCACGGGGGAACCGAGGGCTGTGTCTTTCTTTCTTTCTTTCTTTCTTTCTTTCAGCCTTTGTGAAGCACTATTTCCCACAATCCTCAGCGTTGGAATCTCTCTGAGGGTAGGAGTTCATATAGCCTTCCCTTTACACTGGCTGCGACCCAGATCATTAGGTCAGGCTAGCCTAATTAGCTAAACATATCCCGAGCACACAAGCCAATTGATAAAACAAAGCACAACTTTTACGAAGGAAAGTGATGTTAACTTATGAGGCTGCAATGAGTCTACAGGGGGCCTATGTAGTGTTTCCGCAAAAATGTACAACAAATATTAAAACTACAAAACACCATGTCATGGCAGACAGGGTTTTTTTTCTAAAAGGGCTACAAATTAATGTGAAAAGGGCAGTTGTACAACTTCTGGCACTGTATCCTGTTTCCATCCAACAGCAAACCAGGCACTGGATTTAACTACGGCATGCCCCATCAGTTTTGCAACCCCTTTGCAAGTCTCCCAGACAAGGGCTTCCTCTGATCTAAGGCTGTTTGCCGATGCTGTCCTTTTTCGGCTTAGTTTTGCATCAGCTAAACAGTTATTCAATAGGAAACACTCAGGTCAAACACCAATGCATGAGTAGCTAATTGAATAATTAGCAAGAGAACAAAGGAATCAATTTGATTCTTGTTTCTCTGCACAGGGTCTGTATTCAGATGAAACATGCACCCTGAACTCTTCGACCAGGCTTTGCACGGCATTAACTCGAGCTGTTGGGCTTTAATGTCTCATTCTTGGGTTGTTCTCATCTCACTGGTGACCCTGCACACTCCCTCTACTACCCTCTCACTGCATACGCAGCTAGCCTATTCTCTGTCAGGGTATTGTGAGTTACAAATCCATACTTACTATTTAGTAATTTAACGGATGCTTTTATCCAAAGCAACTTGCTGTGATTTGTTATTAGATACATTGAATAAAAAAGCAAGTAGATGTCTGCAGGTATTGAGGATTAAAACTATAACCTTTCGTCTGGGAGACAAACACCCTTGCCTCTTTAGACTACCCTGCCCCCATATACACCCCACTGCAACCCTCTTGACATCATCACTGCAGCCTAAAGTCTTAAAGTCTCCATGAATCTACCAATAAATGAGTATGATTTTCCCCAGTTACAGTCTCACATTAGACTTTCCCAAGCATTATGTTGCTGAAAATGGATTACAATCAAATGCTAACAACGCAACACTAATTGGCTAGATTTACATTTTGGAAGGCTTTACAATCCCCATAAGCAAATATGTTCTCATTACCCTATTGTGTTGGCCAAGAGCCTTTCTACCCAAACACGAACACCACTTAGGTGGATTACATTTTGTTCAAACTGTGCTTGATCACTTGCCATCTAATTTGAATCCCTGTTCCTCCCCTTTGCCTTGTTAGGTAGTTTTTGAAACCCAACAACTTAAACCATCTGGTGGAAGGGGTGTATTCACCCAAGGCTTGACTGCAGGGGACCACGATGTCTAGCAGGGAAGTCAGGGAGGGGGTAGAGGGTCCGTTTGGCCCTATATAAGATCCGCACAAGAGGAAGCCTTTTGAGGCGAGTGTGGTTTAAGACCCCAGGCAGGCTCTTAATCCCAGCCCCCCTCCGGCAACCGGTCGCTATACAGCCTGAGTCTTAGGAAGCCCGCTGGAGGCTAAGAACTGCTCAACGTGAGAAGACCAACATGAACTTTGACCTTGCTTAGCCGATCCATAGAAGGGGAAAGAGGGAGGCCAGGGTGTAATAGGGGGTGGGTGGTTGGTGGCGCCCCTGGGGGGGGTCCATGTAAAGGGAATTGGGCTCAGAAGTTAAAAGTGGGTCGGGTGGGAAATACGGATGTTCTCAGATAGAGATATATGCACTACACTGCATTGAGTTAAATTAACTTCCTCTAGGCCCATCCATCCATCAACTGGACTGATAGTGGAAGCCATCGGAGACGTGAGATCTGTGCCGGAATGAGGCATGCTAATGGAAAACCTGTCCCATCCATGATCCAGGACAAGTTGCTTGATTTGACCCATGAATCTTCTTAGTCCACAGGCAATCAGCATTCAGCCGGCTCATTTACAGATATTTTGAGATAGCATGTTTCCGGATCCCCAGGAAACGGCAATCACAAGACAGTGTGCACAGGGCTTGGCATCTCAGTGAAATATTAACCTCTGAGAATGTTAAGCAATGTAATATATATCAATTACTATACTTAAAAAATAGAGAGGGAGTGATAGAAAGAGACAGAGCGAGAGAGAGCAGTAGGCCTATAGGCTTTCCAGGAAAAAGGAAGTCAGTATAAACAAGTGGTAAAAAAAAGACACTATTATTTAGAGATTACTACAGTAAGCTCTTTGGCTGGCACCATCAGCCTCTCACACACAAATGAGATGGAGAACGAGCGAGATAGAAAGAGAATGAGAGAGCGCAAGCAAGACAGTGAGAGAGAGACAGAGAGAGAGAAGGAGAGATGATGGTGCACACTGTAGTTTAATGTGTGAGCCTGTAATGGGATTAAGCAGATCCCTTGGTCTTGTCAGCCGGGATTAAAATATTCTCTTCGCTAAAGACCTGAGACAGGAAGCCAGACGCTTCTCCACACTTCTCTTGCACACTACCCCAGCTTGCTCCCAAAACATGGCGCTTCCTGTTGGCTCACCAGGCTAGCATTAACACAACGGCGCCGCTAATTAGCTTCAACCACTAGGCAGCGTTGATGCCCCGTAGGCTCTCAAACAAACCTCTGAAATTCCTGCACGTTTATTATTCAGTTAGTTGGGGTCCTTTGTTTAGACACTACAAATTCCATCCCAATTGTAGTGGCTCATTTAAAGAAAAATAATGGTGGGGGGAGTATCTTGTGGGCGTTTTTATATTTATTTTCTGTTTTGTTTCTCTAACACCCGCTGCTGGACTGGGAATAGAGATCGTTTTCTGACCTTTCTGGCAGCGGAAAGCACGATCAGCATTCTACAACAGGCCGGGGAATTCAATTTCATCCATTATTAAAAAACATAAATTCGGCAGCAGCCAGTGCCAAAGAGGAACAAGACACTGCATCTGATTAGGAGGCGGGAGCTACGCTAAACACCAACCTTGGCTAATTGAGATTAGAGCTCCATCTCCGTCTGACTCACTACGCATGACAGGTCAATTATAATGCCATTAATGTTTCAGGAGGACGGGGGTGATGTTAGACCCCTTGACTAGAGCTACTTCTCAAGTCCCCCCCCAGGAAAACCACTGCTCAAGAAAAGAAATTAGGAAGTTAGGGGGGGGGGGGGATGGGGCTGGGTCGGGGTGTCTTTGTATGCATAAGAGGGGACCATCGATCGATCGATAGGAGAAGAGGGGGAGGAGGTTATGAACTACAGAGGTTTGTGACCCGGCACTCCATGCAGCTGAATGAAGAACAACCCGCCTGACCCTGTTTGACACCCCCACCACCACCACCACCACCACATCACTACGAGGAGGGAGAGACAGAGAGTGAGAGAGAGAGAGAGCAGCATCCATCTTTGACGGCTTCACCGGCCCTTGACCTTGAGCCACTGTACGAGACAAGATGATGACAGCGTTGCAGTGAATCTTCTCTCTTCTCCGTTAAAACCCTCCTCTCGGCATTTCATCGAATGTCTATCTCTGTCTAGGGGAATGACACCGCAGCTTCTCGTACCGTACCGTACACTTCCAGTTTATTTTTCAAATGCATTCAAGACAAACAATGAAAACCACACTGTTGTTTCCAAAATCTAAAGTAGGAGCCATGGGTCTGTTCCTACTTGTGCATTCTGTTTTGTCGACTCTCTATGACTCTTGCTTTTTTTTGTGTGAGATATAAATAGAGAGACGTATTTTTTTATAATATTTACTATCATCTTTCTTCCCAGCACCAACACCACAGGATCACTTCCTGAGCAATAAATCACATTCTGACCTCTCTCTTCACCTTCCACCTAATTTGTGTCTTCTTCACCTAATCCTTAGAACATGTGTGTTCACTAGTGTGTACTAGTGCATAGATGTTAGAGACGGGTGTTAAAGTAAGCTATATGGTTTGTTTTTCTCTATCCACTGGTGCTTGCCGGGGAAAAGTATGAAGGTAATGAACAACATAATCATGATAAAGAAATCTCTTTGCCAAAGCAAAGGAGTTGCTATACTAGCCTATGGCACCGAAGGCAAGGCCAGTTTCTTGACAGACAACCGCATATGCCTCTTTGCGTGCGTACGGAATACATTGTCGTGTTATGTTATAGGGAAAGAAAAAATACGTACTGTGGCCTTGTCCTTTAACTATACCTATTTTGCTGAGCGTAGACAACATCTCCGCACATCATAACTTACATAAAGTAACTAACTAAATATTGTGGCAGAGACGGGGATGAACCATGCACTGGAGACAAGAGGGTGTCTCTTGCAAGCTGCACCTAGCCATGAATCTTGTTTCACGGATACAGCATGTTTGAAACAATAATGAGCAGCAGTGCATAATTTATGTGCTGAACTGCATTGGCTGTGATTTAAAGTCAGCACTCGGGCCACTACTTGGGCGACACACCGATAATTCAGGCATTGTGTCAACACAGTCTCATAAACCATGAAGCTCATATCCCATCCAATCAGAACGTTCCATTAAAAAAAATGATGGGAAACCAGTGGCTGGCACCTGGCTGAATCCCAGCACTGGGGTTTTTCTTTTTTTCTTCATCAAATGTTTCCCCCCTTGGTGAACTGGCCTCTTTGAAGTGGTCCTCCTCCCAGGACAATAATCATATTAGTCGCTTATCCTCTCAGAGTCACCAGCCGGGAGATGGATTCAGGAGCCGGAGAGAGAGAGACAGGGAACAGAGAGACCAGAGAGAGAGGGAGAGAGAGAAAAAAGGGTGAGAGAGAGAGAGAGAGAGAGAGAGAGAGAGAGAGAGAGAGAGAGAGAGAGACCTGAGAGACCAGAGAGAGAGAGGGAGAGAGACCAGAGAGAGAGAGAGAGACCAGAGAGAGAGAGAGAGAGAGGGACCAGAGGGACCAGAAGGAGAGGGAGAGAGAGAAACCAGAGAGAGAGAGGGAGAGAGACAGGGACCAGAGAGAGAGAGAAAGAGAAAGGGACGAGAGAGAGAGAGAGACCTGAGAGACCAGAGAGAGAGAGGGAGAGAGACCAGAGAGAGAGAGACCAGAGAGAGAGAGAGCGAGAGAGGGACCAGAGGGACCAGAAGGAGAGGATAGTAATATTATTTTGCGTGAAGGAAATCCCCAGCATGCTTCCACCCATCTCCCTGGTGCACGCCGTCTGACTGATGCCGGCAATTTACCCCTAAGAACCAAACTGTGCCGCAGCAGGACATGATCGATGGGACTTACGTCCAGAATCCCCTACTTCCATCAAACCCTTAGGCAATTTACTCTCTGCCAAATAGCAGGTTATTTTCAGATTTCCAGCCCCTCTACCCACCCACTCGCCCATACACACACACACACACACACACACACAAACACTCAACAGTAGCAACAGACAATTGCATTAGGAATAAGAGAACACCTCGGTCTCTCTCTCTATCTCTCTATCTCTCTCCCTCTCTTGCTCTCTCTTGCTCTCTCTCTCTCTCTCTCTCTCTGTCTTGCTCTCTCTCTCTCTGCCTCAGAGACATCGCTTTGCAGCAGAATGCCAGGGTTTCATGCTGTGCGAGCGCAGGTTCTGAAGGAGGAAGGTTCTGCTGGGAGTGTTTGTATTTCCTGTGCTGTGCGCGGGACCACGCGAGGTCATCTGGATAATGTTACTCATCCAAGACTACCGAGATGTTTGACATGGCCGTCGGATACCTGGCCTCGTTTCCGGCACTCTCCATCACACACCGATAGGGTTACGAGAGTGGCAGAGGAAAGTGTGTGGGGGAGGGGAGAGAGAAAGAGAGAGAGAGAGAGAGAGAGAGAGAGAGAGAGAGAGAGAGAGAGAGAGAGAGCTCCTAGTCTACTAGGATAAGAGAACAAGACACAGCTGTCTTTAGTGTGGAGTTAGGAGTAGAGGTTCAGGTTAGACATACTGAGGCTATCGTTCAAGGTTAAGAAAAGGAGAATGCCAGTGTAATTTGTGTGCAATTAGTCAAGATACAGCTCACTTTTACAGGAGATAAAGAAAAATATTAGGCTGTTTAATTTCCAAGCTTCATGAATTAGTTAGTTATTATAGAAATGTAGCTATGATTGAGATAAGGGACCAAGCATAAAAACGTTTTAGCCAGCTTAATTTCTAAGGGCACATGACTATTTAATTGTAACAAAATGGTCTTACATTTTTAATGAGGAATAGTGTTTAAAATGACATTGAATCCAATAGCTTCAACTTCTGAATTAATTCATGAAATATGACATCATGTGCTCTATAGCAATCTGATAAACTTTAGACACATTTCAAACACTCTTGTAGATTAACCAGCAAAATATATTTTATTTTGTGACACTGGCATATTCCCAAACTATATTATATACTTACTGTAGCAGGGAGATTTAATAAAGTATGCTTTAACAATGAAGTAACTAAAATAAATCTAAACATTATGAAACATAACATCTATAATTAACTAAAAACATAATTTCCTCCAGATGTTGTTTAAGCAAAGCCAAGCATGTCTACAATACGTGACTTTAATTCAAAATGTCAAAGGAACATATGCAACAATACACACTTCTGCATGACTCCTCAGAATGAATACAATTGTCCCAAAATACCCTCAACAGTGGTGCGCTTCACCACGGAGAAACATGGAGACACTGCAGTTGAAGAGAAAAAAAACAGCCCTCTCCTCTCTAGCAATGCGATATGTAAAATCCTGAATGAATCCCCTTTTTGTTCTCTCACATTGTGTGGAATGTCTGCCAGGGACCCTGCCATTGCACATGGAAAGACCAAAACATGGAAAGACCAAAACACGGTCCAGCCGCTACTATTCAAAGTAAAACACCACCACCCCCCCCAAAGAAAAAGGAAAACGTCAAGAAGACACTGAACACTCACCAGATAGACACGCATGTCCGGGGCTGCTCCGCCAGTGAGGATGCTACATGATTTAAGTCTTCGCAGCAGATAACATCCAACAGACTAGACAACACAGCCAGGACTTGGGACGTGTTTGACAATGAAATATATAGGAACAAAAAAAAAGAAAAAAAGAAAAGAAGACAGATATTGTGTGATGGGGTTTGTATGTGTGCGTGTGTGTATGTATGTGTGTGTGTGGGCTCGTCTGTTGTGTTTCACACACTTCGCCGGATACACACATTGAGAGGGGGAGAGAGACACAGGGAGGTTGCACAGACACATATGTTGCCAAAGCCCCTCGCTTGGCAAAGACCCTCATTAAGCTGCACTGACAATCATTCCCACAAAGCTCCATGTAAAGGCTATTCACGCCGCGTCTACAAAGAGAGAGGGGGGGGGATAAATGTGAAGGAATGTGAGCTATCGCGTAATATCACAGACCGGGTTTGCCGTTCAAGACGCTTGTTTCAACTCAAGGCTCACTGAAATGAAAAAATAAATATATATACATTGATAGGGATTAGAGGAACGACGACAACATGAGAGGGAGTAGGCTGGTTATCTGGGAGCTTGGATCACCTGCTGGGGGGGATCTGTTGCATTGTGGGCTCTCTCAGTGTAGCTTACTGCAATCCTCTTTTGGCAAAGAAAGCTCCTTAATTGTTTAACGGTGCCAGTGAGTGAAGTCTTCCATCTGCCAGCAGAGCTACTCTACAAGTTTATCTTTCTTGGGGAAAACAGGAAATCCTTGAGATGCCATTGAGGGGGAAACGGCGGCCGTTTTTCTTGTTGTTTGTTTGTAGAGACGGAGTAATGCTAAAATTACTAAGTAAAATTGGTAACTAAAATTGATTTAGGTGTTGTATTCGGAGATTAAGGATGTGATACAAAAGGAGCAAAATATATTGAAGAACATATCAGTCTTATTTCCTATCAGGCAAGAAAGGATTCACTCTCTCTTCAAATTTGGGGGTTAATGGATTAAACACGCGAACTAATGGACTCAAACAGGCCAAATTATGTTTTGTATGCCTTTTTCCTTAATATATAAGACAATGCCTAATCGTTTAGCAAGTAATCTTCTGTCAAGACTGGGAAAAGTATATTATTAATGTTAATGTTCTAATGTGGTTACATGGTTTAAATGTCAACCAAGTATTTGATCAACCACAAAGTAATTAACGACTAAAGTCTATGTTGGGTGCTATGAAAGGAGAAGATGGAATCAAATAATGCCAGGGTCTGTGGGGCCGGGTAATCAGTGGTGAGGATGTGGTATCCATGCAACATGAATGTCATGCTGCTGCTCAGAGACAGCACTCACGCAACGGCTCAGAGACCAGAGTGACCTGCTGGGGTCGATAGAACGAGAGAGAGAGCAGGGGAGATATGAACAGAGAGAGAGAGAGAGAGAGAGAGAGAGAGAGAGAGAGAGAGAGAGAGAGAGAGAGAGCAGGAGAGATATGAACAGAGAGAGAGAGGAGAGAGAGATAGAGAGAGCTATGAACAGAGAGAGAGGAGAGAGAGAGAGAGAGAGAGGAAGATGGAGAGATAGAGTGAGAAAGGGGGCAAGAGAAGGAAAGAGAGATAGAGAGAGGCTGAAAGAGAGGGGATAAGAAGAGAGAAAGGGGGGCTAGAGCAAGAGAGAGAGAGGGTGCGAGAGAGGGAGATATAGGACGAGAATGAGAAAGAGAAAGATAGATGGAGTGAGTGAAAGAGGAAGTGAGGTTGAGAGAGAGGGAGGTTGAGAGATATAGGGAGGGGGAGAGAGAGAGAAGAGGAGGGAGAGAGAGAAGGGGAGAGAGAGAAATGGAAAGCTTCAGAGACTGCCGATAACAGCCTTCTACCACCTAACAATAATGAAAAAACAAACTGTCATCCATCTCTCTCTCTCTCTCTCTCTCTCTCTCTCTCTCTCTCTCTCTCTCTCTCTCTCTCTCTGTCTCTCTCCCACAACACAGGAGAAGGGGTGTTGGGGATGGTGGTCGTGGTTGTGCTGCTGATGGTGGTGGTTGTGTGAAGGGGTGGTGGTGTTGGTGGGGGTTGCCCTGTTAGAATGATGTATGGTGTGGACCGTGCTCTGGGACTGGGAGATTTTAACTGGCCGGGGAGGGGGAAAAAAAGGCAGAAATAAACCCAAAAGGGGGGAGGAGGATGGTCATGCTTGAATTATGCTGATTTGTGTGGTAACCACCACCACCCACCACCCACCAACCACCACCCACCAACCACCACCCACCCCCAAAAAGGAAAACAAGTGCAGCACAAACATGCAGTCACACATAACGGGGTTATTACAACTCAGTGCAGCCGTCCTGCCGACATATTGTGCAGAGAATGCCAAGCCGAGCGTTTAAGAAGATTGTTTGCCTTTTAAAAGCACCAGATCGACACCATCAATACTGCGGGCTCTTCCTCCTATCTGGATCAATGTGCCTTCGACATAATTAAGCTATCAAGTTAATGAGTGCTACAGTGCTTTCATTAGAATTGCATTAAGGCTAATTCATTTATATGCGTGGCAGGCTGACAAGGCGTTAATTTCACCCTTCCGTGACTTCAGGAGATTACGAGGATGTTAAAAATGCATGGATTTCTCTCTCCATGTTCAACATGTCACCGGTTTTCTGAAGTCGCTTTTATTTTCTCTGTTTTTTCGCTCATTTTCAAATCCTCTATGGGGATATCAACAACCCTACCCCTGATTTTTTCTTTATTAACACATGATGTTATCAAAAACCGAATGGCAGGAGAAAGGGGGCAGAGGTAAGATAGGATTAAGGTTTAGATACCAAAAAGAGCCTTGTGTCCTTAAAAAACTTTAACGACACAGCCTACACCCTGGGCTTTACTTCCGAGTTGGGGGAGTAAGAGTCTTTTTACACAGGGAGGAAACAGATTGCCAAAGTCAGCAACAGAGAACACTCCCGGCTCTCCACAGCAGCCAAACCCCGGCCCCCCC
>JAOPJO010000025.1:19430058-19440722 GCA_027123675.1 Molva macrophthalma | reverse complement strand
CCCCCTACCCTCCCACGCTTCCAGGCAACATGATGGAGGGAATTACATCAACATTCCTCCATCTCTCCCCATAGGCCGGTTACAGGTGTCATAAAATAGAAGAAGAAGAAGAAGAAGAAGAAGAAGAAGAAGCGGGGGGGGGGAAGAAAAAGCAGATGAATATGCACGTTGCCAAGGGATCGCGCGCACCGGGGTGGCTGCATAGGAATGAATATTTCATGTAACCCAAACACCTTTTCCTGAACATGCAGACTGGGGTTTGCCTCTCTCTCTCTCTCTCTCTCTCTCTCTCTCTCTCTCTCTGTCTCTCCCCCCTAACCTGTCACCCAGCAATGAACATGAAAGAGGAGGTTTTATTTCATTTTATTTTGGTGTGCCACGATGGCACTCCCCGGCATGCCTGCGGCCCCGCGAGGCACAAGCTGTCAAGTGTAATTGCTTGTGCCGCCGAAAGCCTCAGCTGGAGTTCAATTAGGGCACTAGGTGCTTGCTAGGCTGCGTGGTTCTCTCGCCGTATCTTCCAGACACACCCGTGCATACGGTCCATGAGATCAACACTGCCACCACCACCTCCGCCGCCATCACCAGGTATCGCCCACTGTGTGTCTGGAAGGGCAAGCTATGCTAGAGGTTCTGGGGGGGATCACACATTGTGAGTCTGTATCGGGGGCATGTGTGCATGAGTGTGAATGTGCGATGAGGGAGATTCTAGGTCTGTGAGTTTGAATGTGTGCTTGGGTATGAATGAAGTGGTATTGGCCCTGGTGTGCGTGAAGGGCCAGCCATGGACGGTTGTGTTTATGTTGTGTTGTGTGTCTTTATCGGGGGAACTGGTATATAAGTGTGACTCATGAGTGCACGTGAGTGTGAAGCTATGCATGGGCGTGAGTCTGTGTGTAAGTGTGAACCTATGCATGGGCGTGAGTCTGTGTGTAAGTGTGAACGTAGGCATGGGTGTGAATCTGTGTGCACGTGTATGTTTATGTTTGTGACTGTATGTGCACGTGAATCTGGGCATCCAGGTGTGTAGCTCGGACTCATCGTGAGAGTCCGTTATGCATCAGCGCCCCCCCGCCGTGTTCTCGATAGGGGGATTACACAACACTCCCCCAGCCCCCCCACCCCTGCCATGAATAAAAGATAGCCCGGTCAGAGCCATTCATTATCGCTAACCTTCATCAATAAGCTTCCTTTAGTATTCCTAAACAATTATCTGACGCTCGCGGACGGAGGTCAGACGGAGCTCTGCTCCACCAAGAATTTCGATCCCGAAGAATGAGATAAAAATGTGCTCCACTGTATTGCATTTTGGGTACCTGCAAATCGAGTCAGGGGTAAGAGAAGGTAAATATTGCAACATGATGATAAGCAAAGCCGTGTTGCAAATATGCAAATAGTTTGCAACAACAAAACACCCAAATCCCACATCTATTTACTGTACATATTTTACACCTGCAATTTGTGGATATGGTGCATGGGAGGTTGTTGTCCAGACTGAATCTTGTTACATCTCTTTCTCTCCCCTGGAATAGAGATGCCAGGTGTAACCAGCACAGAAGGAGAATGGGTTCTCTGTGTGTCCCCCCGCTCTCATTGGCTCTACATTCTCCACCCACCTCCCCCACGCCTGTACCTCTCAGTAGACCAGGCAATACAGTACAATACAATCAGACACATCACACACACACACACACAAACACACACACACACACACACACACACACACGCACACACACACACACACACACACATAGCTCTGTGTCTGATATAACATAAACCTCCATTTCCCTCCTCCCCCTGTGTGAACTGGTGATAACATCGCCTGCCTATGAATATTTGTCTCTTTGCAAAGCCCCTCTATACTCCAAAAGGTATTGTAATACTTGCTATGTTTGCATACAAAAAAAAAGTCTCAGACAAGTACATTTGAAGATTTCCCCAACCCTAATCTATTCCTCCTCAAAAAAGAGTGGAAAATAAAAATACGTACACGTTTCAAAAATGTGGCTAACTTTGGTGCGGACAGTCCCATGTCCCATCAGCATGCTGTTGGGCTGTAGGGATGTGTGCCCCTTCTGTTGTAAATTCACACAGTCAACAGCGTCATGCTGCCAGTCACTAAATTATGATGAACGTGCCTGACCGCGGCGACAAAGAGCGCCCTTGTTTCTCGCACTTAGTAATCCGAGACATTAAAAGAAAAAGGAGGAGAAGAAAAGACAAAAAAGGGACCCATGAAATGTGTCAGATTGGAGCGGAATCTCAAGTGAGCCTCGGGGTTGGGGGTTGGGGTGGGGGGAGGTGGAGGGAGAGGCTCGCTGTCATGGACATGTAGGGAGGTGGTGGTGGTGGTGGAGGAGATGTTAGAGATGGTGGGGAGAGAGGTGCTGGTGGAGGTCAAGATGGTGGTTGTGCTGGATGTAATGGAGGAGAGAGATGGCTGGAGGCGGAGCTAGGGGTGGTGGTACAGAAGCTGGGCCGGATGGTGGTGGAGATGGTGGTGATGTTGATGGTGGTTGAGGGGCTGGGGGAGAGAGAGAGGCGCTGGGGGAGAGAGATGGTGGTGGTGGTAGTTGTGGAGATGGTGGAGGTGACGGTGGAGGTGGAGATGAGGGCGGTGGTAGAGGCGCTGGGGGATAGAGATGGTGGTGGTGGGCGAAAAAAGAGATGCGGGTGCTGGTGCTGGTGGTGGTGGACGCTGGGATTGTCCAATTACTGGCCGGGATTCAAATTGTTTGGTGAGAAGCATTCGACCTACTTCTGGACGACAAAGCATCGCTGCCCTCAATACAGAGAGAACTGGGCACCACGTGTGATTACATGTTGCCGAAGAGAGGACTCAATAAGTAGGACGTTGAAGAGACTTACCTGCAACTGTTCACTCTGTCTCCAGATACACAGAACTTATTACCATTACCATTGTTACTAAAAATAGATTTTGGTTAGATATTTTGGTAGATATAGTGTTATATAATAATACTTCACACTATACAATAATACTACAAGTGGAGTTGTGATCGTAAGGTCACAGAGTAATGTTGCTGTTGCATTAAGATGTAGACATATTAGCAGTATGTAGCAGCAAACAGCCATGCCATACAGTCTGCATTAGCATACAGTGTACTATTCTCACTGAGGTAATAACTTACTTTAAGGGCTCTAGTGTCTTTCACTCTGATCTATTCCAGCATGTTTTATGTCTACAGCTTTCTCATCTGCTTTTATATTAACTACAGGCCTAAGGTTATGGGCAGCACGATGTCCTCAAATATGGATTACATTATTATGATGTTTCATGCTCTTGATTTATGACGGCTTAGAAGGGAAGGTAAAGATAAAAGAGACTATGAATTGTAAAGAGGTGGTTTTAAGTAGAGCGGGAATTGAATATGGTTATTATTATTATGAAAGAGGCACCTTTTCACATATATATAACAAGACTTTGTTCTATGTCATGATAGCACGGGGAAGTATGCATATGGTAGATCTTGATTCATCTCAGTTGTTGCACTTTATGTCATGTGGGATGGATCTGAATGGCTAATAATCTGTTATTCTATTTCTGAGATGAAACCAAGGACATGTATTGAGGCTTAGTTATTTATATTTCATTATATTGTGTTTGGTTCTACTAATTCTGTTGTATTATATCCTGTTATGTTCTATTATATTCTATTCTCTTCCAGTTTGGATAGATGCCATTGAATTCATCAAACACGAGCAAGCTGATAATAGGCCAATAAACGACATGAGCTTTGACAATATTCATGCCTTTTTCGTCCGATTATTTTGGAGAAATAAACTTATTAATTCCAGATGATGTTACATCTGTTTGAGGCTCCGTCTTTCTATTATCTCAACGTGTATACAATGTAACTCAAATGTTGTTTTACCATACAATGTCGAAACAAACTATGGAGAGAAATTTATTTTAAAGCGACTGTGAAAATGTTCAATTTACTGTCACGTGTCAGGTGCCTCACCTGACAGCTATGAATCATACTGAATCATTTCTGATTTAGTATTCATCACCATATTTCGCTAATGCTACAATATGCCTGTGAAAAATACAGGGTAGGAAATATAGTGATGGCTTTTAATCTAATGCTTTATGAACACGAAGATCGTCACTGATCGTCACTCTTTTTACCAGCATCTTTCTGACTAAAAATAAAAAAATTAAATGCATAGCATATAAAAGAAACCCCATACATTCGGTTGCCTGTTCAACAGTTCACGTTCCCATCCTTTCAGCAAGTACGCACTCCCGCTCAGCCAACTTGACACATGTGGGCAAAGATGAAAAAACAAAACCAAAACAAAAAACAGGAAAATCCTAACCATGCACTACAATTTAGGGTCGAAGCTTGAGAAAAACGAGAAACTCACCGGTAAATGCAACTCACGTCGAGTAAAGCCAAAGTTGATTTTTTTTTTGTCTCTCGACCGCTGGATGCTTACGGCTCCGTGTGTGCGATTGGTGGGATGGGGAATGAGGAATGCCTGCGCGTCTGGATGCTATCGCGCCCCCCAGTTAAAAGTAATAGGGTTTCCTCCTCCACAAAGACGTCGAGAAAAAAGGGACCCTATCGCAGTCAATAGCTTTTTAGAAAACCATAGCAACGCAGGAAAAACCGTGCACAACTTCTCAACGTTGTGACCGGGTTAAAGCGCCCTCAGTGACAGGGACATTATTCCGCGCACTGAATGGGCAGGTTTTTTTTAGGAGAAGGCGGGGGAGGGTGTGTGCAATGTCCCCCGACCCTCCTGTGTAAAGATTCGTGTTGAAAGAGAGAAATTAAATGCATTTCAAAATTTTAAAGGATGCAACAAATTACACCGGATAAATTATTTCAAAATAACACCTGCTATCAGTAACCTGGTTAGTTGCATGTGTTATGTGTCAATCCTTCAAACCTATTCATGCCAATTCACACCAATAGTGAAGCATTTGAATGGACCAGATTGGGTTCCTTACCGGCTGTGTAGCTACAGTATACTATAGACTGGTGTGTGTCCCAGGGGAGTGTGTGTGTTTGTTTGTGTGTTTGTTTGTGTGTTTGTGTGTGTGTATGTGTGTGTGTGTGTGTCTGTGTGTGTGCATTTGTGCGTGCCTGCAGTGCGTGTGTGTGTCTAACCGCGTCTAACCGTGTGTGTGTATGTGTTCATTCTTGCGTGTGTGTGTGTGTCCCAGTGGTGGGTGTGTGAGTGTGTGCGTGCCTGTGCACGCACGCGTGTCTGTGTGTGTGTCAGCATGTGTGTGTGTGACAGCAGCAGGAATCATTAGAGGTGTGCGTCAGCAGCCCGGGACGGGAGGTCAGGTAGAAATCAAATTAGATTCTAACCTCAAACCTTTAACAGGGTGCCAATTTCACCAGGAGAATGACAGTTTGTTGCGTGCCCTTTCACGGGTGCCGTATTACACAAAAATAAAAACAAAAACTGAATCACTTGTGAACCCTTTTTCTAGTCACCTATGCTCTTAAGTAGGTGCCTTTTCAATGGACCTATAATCTTAAGTATAATTTTCTTAGGGACCTACCTAAAATACATCTATTTTTTCCCTGCAACCTATAGCCTAAAGTAGCTCCTTTTTCAGAGACAGGCCTTTTTATAGAGACATAGTCTAAAGTAGGCCCTTTTCCCAGAGATCTATAGTCTAAAGTAGGCCCTTTTCCCAGAGACCTGTAGTCTAAAGTAGGCCCTTTTCCCAGAGACCTATGGTCAAAAGTAGGTCCTTTTCCCAGAGACCTATAGTCTAAAGTAGGCCCTTTTCCCAGAGACCTATAGTCTAAAGTAGGCCCTTTTCGAAGATAAAGATCCTATTTCTAGAGGCCTATTACTTCAAATAGATCTATAGTCTAAAATAGGTTGTTTGTGATACATTTTGTCTTTTTCTAGAGACCTACAGTCTAACCTAGGCACTTTTCATTTGCAACACTCTAACCATTTGCAGAATTACCCCATCACCCCCTTTCAGTCAATAAGAACAAAGTGTGCTCAACCAATTGTGTGATTTGATTTCTGTGTTTTGTTGGTTCTTGCAAAAATTTGACTGAGCTCAGCTTTTCATTGGGATTTACCACAAATTCTCAATGTGTCATCATAACACATAGAGCTTATCTATCCATGTTACTTTGATATAGTGTTGAAAGGGATAAATACACCATTCACAGATGAGCTAGTTCCGGCACAAACAGCAGCAGATGCTGGCAAGAATGTCTAATTGGATCAGAGGCAGCACTCTCTCCAAGACAAAGGGCTCCATAAAAATATCCTGTTTCACTCATTGCTCACTCCAGCCATTATGTAATCCAGTCAGGGTCATTAGAATATCCCTTAATCTGATTATTTGGATTCTTGTCAATCTGTCCATTTCCGTTCTTCTGCCTAGCAGATTGAGTTCCGAAGTTTGCTGCTCATCCTCCTCCTCGTCCTCGTCATCCTCGTCCTCGTCCTCCTCCTCGTCCTCCTCGTCCTCTTCGTCCTCCTCGTCCTCGTCCTTGTCCTCATCCTCCTCCTCGTCCTCTTCCTCCTCCTACTTCTACTCCTCCTCCTCCAGCTCATCCACCCGCTCCTCATCCTCCTCTTCCTCCTGCTCCTCCTTCTCCTCCTCCTGCTCCTCCATCGCCTCCTCCTCCTCCTGATCCTCCTCCTGCTCCTCCTCCTCCTGCTCCTCCATCGCCTCCTCCTCCTCCTCCTCCTCTTCTTCCTCTCCCTCCTCTACCTCTGGACCGCATATTGAACTCAAGTTGTGAAAAGGCTATTTTGATATTCATTATCTGATTTTACGGTATTTATGTATATTATGGTGAGAAACTATGTGCCAACCATTGTTCGAACTTCTCTTTCTCTTGGTGTATGACTTTTTGCTAAAGCGGAAGCCTCCTTTTATTATAACAAAAAAACGAAACTACTACTTTGAATATTAACAACCGATTGTTGCTGCGTGAAACCATGCGAGTCTGTGTAGGTTGTATATCCAATAATAGTTCATTATTCAGTAAAATCCATTACAAGCGTACGACTTTATTAATTTATTCTTGTTTCTGTTTTGCATTTTGAATGCAGGCAAAGTAAACAACGTAAACACACACACACACAATATGAGATCATAGCAATGCTACCCCCACACAGCCGTGGCCAACCCTACACAGAGCCCGCCGCTCATTATGTACCACAGAATGTACAATTTCCTATGGATACTGGGTTAGCCCAAAAAGAATGAGCGGGTGCTGTCAAACTACGGTTTGAAAACAGAGGGTACCTCTGTCAGAGGTGTCAAAGTTCACGGGAGACGCATGAATGCAACCCCCCTACTATCGCCTCGCTTCCGCCTTGTTCCTCTGATGTGTGCCTCTCTCCATCTCTCTCTCGATCCATCTCTCTCTCTCCCTGTTTCTCTCACTCTTTCTATACGTCTCTCTCCCCTCTCTCTCCATTTCTCTCTGTTTCTCTCTCACTCTGTGCTCTCTCTCTATGTCTCTCTCCCTTCTCTCTCGCTGATTCCGTCTCTCACACTCTCACTCTATGTCTCTCTCTCCCCCTCTTCTCTCTCTCTCCCTCTCTCTGTCACACTCTCCCTCTATGTCTCTCACCCCGTCTCTCCACCCCTTGGTGCTGTGGAACATCACTGTGGGACAGAAATCCCCTCATTGACGTCTGCAGCGCTGCATAATGAGAATAAATGGGCTGGAAGTAAATATGCAGCCTGTTAGCTCAACTTGCTGCTCTATACCAGCCGTTTTCCTCTCTTTCATCCAACATTAAGATGGATTGCATTGCCAAATGTCTCAAAACAACGTTTCATGGTGCCCCCACCCCCCCTCCCCCCCTATTCAAAGAGTGGCTAAATCCAAGGTTCATTTTTAAATGATTTATATAATCCGAAGTGTAGCTCAGTACAAGATGAAAAGAAATTGAATGTGATTGTGTCACTGACTCGATTTTATCTTGTCTTTTTCTTTTTAAAATGACCATGAATTGACTTTATTCAAGTAATTATTTGTGTAATTATTTGTGTTTTTATAAATGGTACATAACAAACTGCTTTACTAAATTTGTTCCCTCAGTTTGTTTAACTGCACACAAAGGAGAGAGTGGCAACACGGTATTGTCAGTGGACATCGCGTTGGCGGGAACGGGCATTTGACCTTGCAAACCAGCAGTCTCTCTCTACTCATGTGGATCACAGATCACTGACCCCTACTTTCAAACTGCTCCCTCCCCATTCCCCACCCCCACCACCACCATTTGCTCATACTGAGCAAAACCGGACAGCACTTTTACTACAGTTTAAAATAGCCAGCCAAACCCTGGAACCGAGTGAGAAAGAGGAATATTATAGTTTGTATTTAAACTAGGAAGCCCAAAAAATGGAATAGAGGCTTTATGAGGGCCATGTTTCAAGCAGAGATGAATGCTTCATCGTCGTAGCTAGCATGAGAAGACTACAGGGACCTAATGAATCGGTTGGTTGGCTGTTAGCATACATAGCCCCCCTACAGTCAAACATTGATTTGTAGCTTTGTCATGAATGCAGGAAAAACGGAAAGTAGAGGAGAGAGAAAGAGGACGGGGGGTCTGGGGGGTCTGGGGAGAAATCCTCAAAACACCAAAGATACAAACAAATAGTTATTCTCTTTTCAATAGGTTGTCAGAGTGGAGTCAACTCCTGCTTGCAAACGTTGAAGCCACTGGAGAGAAAACACAATTATTTGCCTTTTAAATGGGTTTGCTGCCATGTTGTGCAGCCCTCACTGGCTGGTGTGTGTATGTGCGTGTGTTCATTGTTAAACCTCCTCACATGTTCCATAACACACTAACCTAAATATGACATGCATGCAAATACACACACACACACACACACACACACACACACACACACACACACACACACAAACACATGTATGCACGCACGCATGCACACACACACACACACATACACACATACACACACACACACACACACACACACACACACACACACACACAATCCCCATCAACACAGGAACACGTTGCAAACAGATTGCAAACACATTTAAACACGTTAAAGTTGTTTATAACTCATTGTTAATGGTTTCTGGGTCTGAGGAATGTATTGTGCATTATGTGTTTGCAATGTGTAGACCTGCATTGTGAATGCATTGTTAGAGTTTGTTATATTTGAATTTGTTTATCTAGTTCATCCTCTCAAATTCAGTGTTTCTTCATGCAGTTCTTCCTCTGAAATCCCTTTAATCTACATCAAAGTGCTTTCAAATAATACAAACATTATGTTAGCATGTTAGTATGATGTAGAAGGGACTACGGGCGGAAAATAGCAATTTGCTAAAAGCTTGTTCATTACATATCTCCTAGTTTTATATAAGGTCAATGTTCTTTTTACATTGTCTCTGTTCAAATAATGAATTAAAAATGTAAATGTGTAAGCAACAAATAACAGGTTTAATACATAATGTTAGTCTCAGTTTGTCCATACAGCATGAAGCCATTTTAAATAATATATATTTTTCTATTATCTCTGTATCCATATTGATACACCCACTGATACAATCCCTTCAAAGTGTGCGTAAACAATGGATTGCATAGCCTTGAACAAACACTTTGCTACAGCTGGATACCAGCTTGAAAATAACTTTCAGCCACATCTGCAAATTGGCCAGAAAATAGAAAGCTTGACATGGTGTTGCAGACACATGCCTTTGCATGCCTTTACCATGACACACACACACACACATGCTCTACCTCAGGAATAAATACATCAGTCACATCCTTGTATCACACTCTTTGAAGTTGGTTAAATTCACACTGTGAAGCTACACTACAATAACTACAACTTACTATTTAGTAATTTAGCAGATGCTTTTTTAAAAGGGAGCTTTTAAGGCATGGATTTGTTTTTGGAAACACTTATGGGCAGATAGGGTGTTAGGGATCTTGCTCATGGATGCATCCATGAGCTCATCTTGCTCATGGATGCCTAGGCTTTGGAGATTGGCAATCAAACCCAGAACCTTATGGTTGGGACTCAAACAGCCAAACCCCTAGAATATCCTGAAACCCTGTATGTTGAACTGGGATGTTATGCAAGTGGTAAAGTGTATCAACCCATCACTAATGAATAGCTTTACAAACAGAACAACCCTGGCTGCCATGTACTCCATCCTCCATCTCTCATTCCCTCTTCCAAGTCCAAAATAGACTTTTCCAAGAGGCCCTTCCTCACACCTGCAGTCATAAACCACAGCGCTTAGAGCCGTCTCTCTCACCTGGGTTAAACCCTTAACATCTGTATGGTCTCCCCCATCGGCATCTGTAGCACCCCCCCCTCCCACACCTTCCTTCCTTCCCTCTGTTTTCAGGCGCGGAGCATTCCCGGCGCACATCACGGCAGTACTGTTTTTTTCCGGCGGTGGTAATTAATAGGAGCAGCAGGAGCATGCTGGCAGAGGAGAGCGCTATCCCCCTGGCAGACGGTAGCATGCGTGGGACGCTGCATGGGACGCGCGCCCTCTCGGGAGACCCAGCGCTACCGAAACCAAACCCGTTACCGGGGGGGGCGGTGGGGTGTGCCGGTAGTGTAGACCGCTCGGGGGGGGGGGGGGGGGGGGGGGGGGGGGGGGGGGGGGGGGGGGGGGGGGGGGGGGGGGGGGGGGGGGGGG
>JAOPJO010000025.1:19392862-19406671 GCA_027123675.1 Molva macrophthalma | reverse complement strand
AAGCCTAACCCTCACTCAGACGCGGACATTAAATACATAGCAGAGTGGAACTTTCACATAGTGTTTTTGGGAGAATATACACATCATAAACTCGAGTATGAATCTATGGTTTTCATATTTGTTCTTATAGCTTTTTTTTAATTCTTGCAATGTTGTAGATGTCAAATGTAAAATGTCATAGTAGTTAAAACACGTGACTATCTCGTAGCTTTAGCAATAGTCTGCCTAGCCTAGTAAACGGGTAGGTAGGTAGACAGACAGTTAAGCAAACCAAGCACTTCATTCTGGCCGAATGAAATGATTAGACAGGCCTGTGACAGCCACAGATACCAGATTTTTTTTGTATTGCTGTCAGGACCTTAAGATAATTTCAACAACTAGGACAAAAGAATGCTTCTGAAATAAATAACTTACCCCAGCTTTAAGCAAAACATGCAAATGCTGTATAAAAAACGTATATATAAAATCCTTTAAAGTTAACCACAAATCGGCTCCAACTGTATTATTGAATGTGTGGTTTAAAAGACATGACGACCGACAGATGTTTTCTCTGTGTTCCACTGTGCTGCTGGTCATTTGATTGGAAGCGTTCCTTTGATGTTAAGAAGAGCCAGTGCCATCCCTGCTTTGCTCCAACATCATACATTAGGTTACCTTAATCAGTAGCAGAGAGAAGTTCAAATCACAGCACTTACAAGATGTACAGAAAATTCACAGAAAATGTTATCCTAAAATTATCCTTATAATGGATGTGATAAGTAAATTGTATCCAGATTTATTTTTCAAAGTAAAAGAACAACTCTGAAATACAAATATTGAACTGCACCGACACTGAAAACAGTCTCCAGGCTACACTACACTGTCTCCAGGTAAATTCAAGTTTGCTGAAGACCCACACAAACACAAACATTATCTTTAATGAGCAAGGAATGTTCTTGGCAATATAAAAATACATATTAACCCTTCATATATCTTGTGGAAGTTTTCTTTTTCATACAGACTGCATTATAAATGAAATGTATTGGTTCCCAGTCAGTGTACATCATTGCAGTGTGTCTTCAACAATTCCTAATAAGGAAGCCCTGGACACTATTTAATTTAATTGAAACTTTTTTGCACCGCTATTATGTGAAACACAAACAGCAAAAGAAGTCATTGGGCTAAAAATAACGTTGAATGAAAAATGAAATGAAAAATGAGCTCAAAAGTATGCTGGCTACAGCGCCACCATTTCTCCAGAGCTACATTATGTAACTGCAGCCAGAGGAAGCCAACACAATATTAATAAACACACACACATTAAACTGTGAAGTGGCATATCTGTAAATATTAGCTAATTTACATCATTTATATACCTAAATAACTAAGAAATTATACCCAGCGCTTTAATGGCTGCATAAAGAAGTAGCCGTTCTCGTTTTGTGTGTTATTATTGTTATTTATTTCAACCTCTCCCTGATAGTGTAACTGTACCAGTGGCTCCCAGCCTTGGGGTCGGGACAGGACCCCATATCAATATGGGAGATTGCTAAAGGAGATTGCTGACATGCTATAGATATTTGATGAGCTATTTTAGCAAACCAATTTTTCGTTTTTTTGTAAAGGTCTAGACGTCCTGTATATACAAACTGACTGCCTAATGATTTACAGCCACAAGCAAACTTAGCGCAGTAGAGCGATACGATTCCACTCACCGGGACATTGATATACCCGGCAGATGTTGTTTCGGTAAAGAAATATTTGTGTGGAAGCAGATCTATCCACAAAAGTTTGGGTTTGGGTCACAAACATTTTCAGAGCTAGAAATAGTGTCACAGGCAAAATCTGGTTTGGTATCACTGCTGTAAACTAATTTAAAACACAACGCATCGAGCATCAACATCGTATTGCTTCGTCCAGTGTGATATAAAGGTCAAGCATAGGGTCAGGGGTTACGCACACACACCTCCCGAAGCCATGTCTCCTGGATATTACAGAGGAGGGTTGGAGGTGAACAGACACACAGACTGGTTATGAGTGTGTGCGTGCATGTATGTGTTTAAGCCAATAGGAGGATATTAACAATGCACTAGATGGCGTATGAGACATCTCCCGTTGAACTTCCTCCCCCGCAGCAACCCCGCGATGATGAAATGCACTCCAGCAATAAATCGGCATGTCACTGACCTCTACTTTCCTCTATCAGCACACATTAAGGGTATATGGCCACCGGCGATTAGATTAGCAACGACTACCACTCGATGGCTACTGCTGCTCTTACGTTTAAAACAACCCCCCAGTCCGGCACGGCGATGTTTTCACCCAACAAATGCTCACGCTCCAACACTCCAACCATTTAAAGTTAATTATATTGGAAGCGGTTGAGATGGTGTAAAAGCAGCCGTTACGTTGGCATTCTTAGCGGACGACAAATGATGGCTCTAGATAGCATTAGCGACAATGCGTTTTTGTAGCTAAATATATTTTGACTATGCCTAAAGTGTGTGGGGTTTTCTTTGATTGCCAGATGTGTTGTTACTGGAAATATACTGGATGACATACCAGTCCTCCACTGTCCTCCCTGCCTCTTGTATAGCGGAAGCTCTGCCTGAGATACTCGCATGAAACAAGAAGTAAAACCTAAAATACAAATCCATAACTCTCAGACCAAAAAATAGGTCATGGCAGTGGCCACAAAGAGAGAGAAAACATTGAAGGCGCACAATTTCCACAGTGTTTGTTTGGTGGGGGTGTGCTGTTGCTGTTGCACGGCAGCCTTGTGTTCCAGGCTAGGCTGTTAGTTCATCATTTCAAAGCGCCGTTTCCTTTTGTGTGCCACATATGGCTGTGTGAACTTCACAGAGCAAACAGCCCTGTTGGTGTTGGACCACCACAGTACCAGGTCAGCCATTATCGACTGGTCTTCCCCCAGCATCCACTGGGGCCCCATGCTGCCTGTTCTAAATACACTCCCCTCTGTTTTCCACCACATTCCCCCCCCCCCACACACACACACACACACATACGCAATACTTCTCTGACTTTTGTTTCTACACTGGAACAAACCAGAATGCTATTTCCATGTCTTTGCTTGAGTTTCTCTGCCGTTGCTTTGCAGCAGGGATATTCATAGGTTCCACACTATTAACTCACAGAGTTCGGTGTCATTGATGTTGGAGTGAAAGACGCTGCAGCTAAAGTTCAATGTTTAAGTTCAATAAAAAACTTTTTTTGCTTACTTTGCTTCTTTGGTTAAGAATATATATATTGAACCTGAACCTTAACCTTTTAAAATGTCAACTGACATAAAATCCACCCTTCAGCTTAACAGCAATAAACAAACTATTATCTTTATGAGAAAAATGGAAGTGGTGAAAGCCTAGCCAATTGTGGGAGTAAATTGTGCGTGTCCTTTCCAAACCTTTGTTGTCGTCTTTATTTACAGACTAAAAATAAAAACAAATAGAAAAAAAAGCTTTGTCCTCTGCAATCGGAGAAACAGTTCCGCCGGTAGCCCCTTGTAGCATGTGTGCTGAGGGGCTAAGAGACTGGGCTAGCACATTAAGGGTTGGCCTGACAGTGTTTATGGCGCTGAGTCAGCAGCCAGGGACAAGTGAATTGACTAGCCTTTCACTGGTAATCAATCACAAACTTGGTGGTGTTATTCTCACAAGGCTAGCGGGCCTTCATTACCATTAAATAATTATCTGTGCCATCTAAAGGGAGGGCTCATCGACTTATCTCTGAAAATTATGATGAATTACAGATGAGCTGTTGTTTCATTTACCTGCATATGTTTGTGGTTATTTTCTTTGTGTTAGTGCAATGCTATTAATGTTTTTAAGACATGGTCAACGATTACACATCTTCTTAACATGGATTAAGCTATATTTAGTTTCACACACGATTCCTCTTTTTGAAAGTTTGCATTGATTTCATTGAGAGTTAACGTTTACATAAGTGACGTTTGATGATGCGTTCGAAAAGCAGATCTACCTTGCCATCTGACAGGAATGAAGACCAGTGCTGAATTGGTCCTTTCCCGTCCTAGATCTTGTTAAAGTCTGTCACAAATCATTGAGCCTTGTAATTGGTATTTGTACTCCTCTGCCTGTCATCAAGTGCTGTTTTCAAACAATAGCGTTTTCGTTCGAGTCCTTGGAATGCTTTAATTGATTTCTAGTAATCACTTGGGCACGCACCAATTCATTCAGGATCCCTAATGAAATCCCAATTGAATTTACATTCAAAAGGGTTGAGTCATTTCGGCAAGACTCCAGCAAATTGAACTCAGACAATATGTAACAAGTTGGAATTTAAGTTGTTTTTTTGTGAACTACACCATGATCAAACAGTCCTAGAAAATACAATAATTCTGTATTCTGTAATTGTCTGTTATTTTGTTTTTGCAGTGTTACTGTATTCCCTTCAGGGCAGTATTTGAACTGAGCGATCCTAAGAGCAGACACCAACGTTTCACTGAATACTCAAATATGTGTGTTCTACTAAATAATTAAAACGAAATAAAGGCATGTCTTTGTCCGTCAGTACTTTCACCAAATTTCTATTGTTACATGACAGTTATTGTTATTATTATAACAACCGACAACAACCATTAATGTCTGTTGGCATTTGATGGTTTGTTTTTTTAGCTTGGTTTAGCAGCAGGTGTTTTCCCAGGTGCTGAGCTAAGCATGACGCTACCATGAGACTTCATAACCTGTGGTATCAAATGGCACCAACAGGCCCTGGAGGAATCCTCAACAGCCCCTCGTCCCTCCGGCTCTGATGCGCTAAAAATGTGTGGCGTTAGCACTTAATAGAGCATAACCGGCATGGGTTCCTGTGATACCCTTTAACAGTCCTTTTACTTACACAGTACATTATATTCAGGAATTAAATGTGCTGTAGGTAAGATTTATGAGCTTTTATTTAAGTGTAATTAGTTAGAAATCCCATAGCAAACTGTCAGCTTATAGTGAGTGAAATGCTCTGTGAGAATATCCGTTTTGACTTGAGTGTGCCTGCTTATGTACAAGCCAATTTAAGTTTTAGCTACCGCTTGTAGCAAATTTCTCACGAATAAGGGCATCTCTTTGCTGATTGGTTTGGGGAATCCATCTAGCCGGTCAATCAGATTCGCGCACACAGTGTTATCATCTAAATCATAGTAGATGGAGGATGGAGAAATGTAGAAAGGAAGGGAGCAGAGAGGAGAGATGCGATTCTTTGGGTTGCTTATTATCAAAATCTGGATCTCTTCCACTCTCTCTCTCTCTACAAATCTCAAATCGTTCCTAGAGCACCTTTAAGCCACTATTAACTGAAGCTATAGATTGGAATGAGAGCTGTTTTGTTTATAAGGATACACTGATACACAAGGGGTGTTTTAGGTGGGGGCTCCATGGACATACTCGAATGCAATTAGATATATTTTGGGACATTGGAGACCCCTGAACATTACCAGTTCCCCCTTTTGCCCAGTGGAACTATGATAGATATTATATGAAATCAATTTTACTGGGGCTCATTAAAACCACTGTCTATAGAGAGGTCTGTTTAATAGCTTAAGCGGCGAAGTACAAATACTTGGAAATTGTGGATTTTCACAAACCATGAGAATGCTTTTGGCCCTGTGAGGCCACGCGGGTTTTCCGTATGAGTTTTCTCTTTAGAATATATCTTATTTTATAGTTTATCTAATGGCTTATAAAGGAGGCAAAGTGTAAAAGCTGTTAGGATAGAATATCCAATAGCCTAGTTATCTTCTTTACCCGTCTTTACTGTTGCATTACAAAACCACACTGTACGGTTTTACTGGAACTCTACCAAAGTAACTAACCACTTACTTTGGACGTGTTCTGAGACATCCTGGCAGAATGAAAAGGTACACAGGCCACATTATGTTCTTCTGAATGTGAAAACTAAATGGGGGGGAAAAGAGTGATTCAAGGAGAGAGAGGTCTGAAAATGAATGCCGGGTCTTTTGCAAGAAGTACCAAGGAGAAAGAATAGGATGTGACCTTTGGAGACACAGCCAGTGTGAAATCACAAACACGCCATCTCTACTGAGGCTCATTATATCTGCAAATGAAACGCCTAATTGCAAAAGAGGGCTTCAATTCCCATTTCTATTTATTCATTTTCACTAAACCACTGACCTGAGTTTTTAGGAATGAGAATAAACAGGAATAGTCACCAACTCATTGTGTATGTAAATATTCACAGTAGGAAACCTGGATTTATGATAAGGCTAAAGAGGTATATAAATGAAGCTGTACAACATATTTCATTGACCTTATTTACGGCACCAAAGAACAAAACTACTTCCCATCTTTTTTTGCTTTTTACAATGTGTAAGTGGTTTCAGTTTCCATGGGCAATCAATATTTTATAAACTTTTAGGGGGTGGCACTGAAAAAAAATAATTTGAAAGACATTACTTTGTGACAGTAATGTTTTTTTTGGGCAAACATATATTCAATTATAAGCACTCAAAAGTTTATTAAATCAACAAAAACGATATAACTGAATAATAGCAATGATACATTGGGCCTCATGTATTTAACAATTTTTAACAATTTATTTGCAATAATTGGTACTTTTATTTAGTGCATAGGTTTGGTGTAATGCAAAATAAATGATCCCAAGGGCATTACCCTCTGAGGAAACACACACTAGCTGTGATGTGGACTAAATACAATGGGCAATTTCACAATAAACATGCACATTATCCACAACATAGTCATGAATTAGGTGGCCGGCCAAACAAAGAGCAATAGTCATTCCTTCTCTCTTTCAACCTCCTTTCCTGTCCGTCTCCACTGTCCTGTTCATAAAATAACGTAAAATATAAAAATACAGGATTAGGTAGGACCTACTACTAATACAAATATCTGTGTATTATATATGTGTCCCCCCGATCCCCCCAAAGTGAATGCTCACATCGCCCTTCGACTTTTAACCCACCCTTTGCAATGGCCGAGGAACACTGACGCTGAAGGGCCCAAGGCGTTGCGTAGATTTCACTTTAGGTTCACAGGTCAGTCGTGTTGCTAGGGGCAATTCCCAAATGGGCCACGGTAATCAATGGAATCTTGAAACAATTCTCCCACTAACGGGTGAGGTCTATGGAGTGAGCAATATGCTCACCACTTCGAGAAACCAGTGTACAGATGACATAGACCGCATCAGCAGTATATTGAACACGCTGGAGTGAAGGGAGGGAGATAATACCGGAGAAGCTGTAAAGTATGACGAATAGATGTCTAATATTTACCGGCACCTTTTTAAGATGATGATAAGCCATTTAACATAGATATTCTTAGTTCTTAGTTGAAATAATCATGATTTAGTTATTAACTGCATGTTAATGATTAGCCAATTTACTATTAAGTCATTGATATGCACATGCTTTTATCAAAAGCGCATTGTGTTTGTTTACTCATTTCTTTATTTTTAGTTCAGTTCATGAGCAGGTAGGGGTTTGAGGCATAACGCTCAGGGAAGTCGACTGGTAGACTGCAGAAACCCCAACAGCATAGTATTATCCTCAGAAAAAGGGTGTATAATGAGAATCTCTTTACTTTTTTTATTTCACACAACTGTACACAGAGAATGACTGAACATGCCCCCTCAAAAAAAGCTGTTGCTTGTGGTCTGTTAGCCTATATCTCTCGGTTGGCGTATATACACACACACACACACACACACACACACACACACACACACACACACACACACACACACATCCACTTGTGTCACTGGGACACATAAAGGGACCTCGGGATAAGAAGAGAGAAGGAACCTGGAGCCATGGCAGTGAAGAGAGCCTGAAGCCAGGAAGGCACGGCAATCCTTAGAGAGACCACGGCCGGCCCAACCGCTACATAACACAACCGTAAACCTTGAAAGCGGAAAGGGGAAAGCAATAGACTCCTGCTGACTGCACACACACACACTCGGAACAACAGCCGATAACATAACCAGCATTGTTTTAAGACTGGTGGCTCAAGGGAATGAGCAAAGTAATGATTCATATTCATAAAAAATCCTTCATTTGAGTTTGCTGTTGTATTATTATTATTATTATTATTATTATTATTATTATTATCAGTGGAGGGCTAGAGTATTACTCACACAGCTGTGTTGTTACAGGAAAGCATAAATGAGATGGATAGACAAGCTTCAAGCTGTGATACGTCAGGGTTGTGTGTCATTGATGTCACCCTGCGTCTCGCCATTAAGGAATGAAAGTGCACGCGATCACATGAGCAGCTGGGGAAGGAGGAAAAAATGGGAAGCAGTGGGATGACTGTGTCCAATTAACATGTGTATATATGTGTGTACATATATATCCGTATTAATATATATATATGTTTTTGAAGTGAGATGGGGTACCTGGATGCAATATGCATCCATGCATCCCTTAAACCCCATGATCCACAGACCCTGAAGAAGCATTCTGCAGCTCGTCACGACCACAGATGATAGAGTAAAGGTCAGAGAGAGCAACAAAAGAAGATTAACATTAACATTACCGTTTTTTTGTGTTGAATCACGAATCGAGCGAGTGCTTTAATATTACGAATTCATTTCCCTCTTCGTTAATAAGGCCCAGAAAAATGGTAGACTATGGGTCAGGGTTAGTTATTAAAGAAGGCCTTGTTTCTTTTGTATTGAATCAAAACTAAGTACTCAGTACTTTAATGTTATTAAAAGATGGGTTCAGCTCTATTTATTAATATGTTCGTTTGCTAGACTTCACAGCACAACCGACGATTGAATTAATCCTTACCCATGACCCATATTATAACACAAAAAGTGTGAACTTTGCACCCTGTATCTACAAAGGCACTGCCAGATACTATGGTGGTCTATCAGAAAGAATCTTTTGCGCCTCTCTGCCATCTACAAAGACCAAAGCAGACGGGCCACCGGCAGCAAGAGAGTGTTCACCATCAACGGTGTGCTGGAAGTCATTTTGTAGCTTGTTACCCAGCAAACATCTGGAGGTTTGAGGTAATTGCAAAAAACAAATCCTAATCATTTGGGTAGGGTCCAACTGAAGGACCCCCCCCCCTCTCTCTCTCTCTCTTTGCTCCCCCTGAGGTACCCCGGTCCTGTGAGCCAAGCAGCTTCGGTTGCATCCTATTTAATCATTTAAGCAAATAACAAGGTTCCATAAACATACTGGCTTGGCGAGACGGCAGCCCAGCCTTAAGAAGCACAACACAAATCCCATACCACAACATGGAAGGTAACCTGCCACAGAGTTACATTCTGTATTTCATATTTCTTACATACGGTATTTCATATTTTTGAAATACAATAATTCTTATTTTTGAAATATATGAGATATTTCTTATCCTATTTTTAGAATACAGGTCTATCCAACACACAGCACTTTTTGACTCTCGATGCTTGATACGTGTTGACTTTAAGAATGCTTAATGAAGAGGAACATTTTGATTAATTAATTGAAATGTACAAACGCATATAATCCATTTCATTTCATAATCATGAAACAATTCTACCATTTTCTTGACTTGGTTCATTCCTTCCCGGGTCATTGGGGGCTGTGTGTCCTATCTTACAATATTTCTAATATACGGTATTTCTTAATAAAGAAATTTGGTCTATGCAACACATACGATTTTTTGACTCGTGATGCTTGATATGTCTTGACCCTGGGACTGAAATGTATCCTAGCCTACGACAGGCATAAACCAGGTGTAGGATACTTGTGCATTGTCCCATTGGCCTAATGTGCCAGTCCTTTGAGGTCAGATGAAACTGAATCATCCAGCAGGAACCAGGGTAAACACAGGGAAATCATCCAGCGGGTCCACAATCTCTACAGCTGCAAACTGTTAAGTGTTGCAATGCACCACGGTGCCAGCCCTCACTAAACTCCCAACCCCCCACTTCCACCCACCCCCCCCATTATCCACAAAATTAATAAAACATTGGTTAGCAAAAAATATACAATAAGCAACCATGGCAGTTATGAAGAAAAGGATGATAGAAAACAAACAAGTTTCATATTTAAATGTAGAAATAAGAACTGAAATACTACCTAGCACAGCTGTTGATAGCTAACTTTGTTTTGTACTTTTTAAGAACCCAAGAGTAGTTGTGACTAATTGGAAGAAATGTATGAATGGATCAATTGGGAAACCTATAAGATAAATAACTATATTGTAAACTAAACAATATTTTGTTTGAGTTATGTTTGAGCATAAATCAAATGCCAATTTGCTATCGTCAGAAAATTGCAATGTGGTTGAACCATGTAGTCCAAGTGAAGATATTATCTGTTTCATAAACTGAAGGCAAAACTTACTAATGAATTGCTTGAGTGACAGGTTTGCTTGTGAAAATGTCAAATTACATGTGCAAAAAAAGATTTGCGTAATGCTACGGGCATCCTTCATTAAAATGCATAAAAACATTGTTCAATAAAAAAGTACAATACAGTACAATAAAGCATGTTCAGGATGCTCGTATCAAAAACAAACACTAGGAAATATGCAAGTAAGACGAGTGCAACACAGCAACGCTGTCAACGAGGACATCAATATTCAAGAGAGAAGTTGTGAAATGTTGATTAGGAGTCGTGTGCGTGGGTGTGAATATTTTACTGTTCCATTAAAAAGGATTCTGCATCATGGCGGAGGGGGTATTGTCGATATTTTCCCTTAAAAAACACTATTCAGTTAAAATTATTGAATGACTTGAACTAAAGCAATGTTCAAAGCCAAGTCTAACCCCTGATTCTTAGAGTTTTATTTGATATGTTTTAGTGTCAAAAATTCTCTCGAAACACATCCAACTGGAATGTTGTGTTTGTAATGGAAATATATGAATAGAACAAAGACATTAGGTGTAAAGGTTAAAAGTTACTGGAGAAAAAATGAAGTGGGAGCTGCATGTGGCTACGATGTGTTTGCTTTATAGCCAGGGTAGAAAGTTTATTTGAGAAGCATTTATTTGCTGAAATTATCTTAACATCCCGACACCAAACAATAAATCCAATGTTCTTGACAAAAAAAGAAAAACATATGGTATCTGGGTCTGTTGCAGGCCTGTAATAAGACTGACCAATCATTTCATTGTGCCTTATTTAAAGAATTGGATGGCTCACCTGTCTCACCTATGCCCATGCACCCATGCCTAGCCTTGTGGATGACCGGAGTCATCCACAAGGCTAGGCAAACCTATTGCTAAAGCGAGCTGGTCTGTGCTCCTCTGCCCAACACTCTGCTCTCACATCCTCCAGCAGTAGTCATGCATTGAGTGCAATGTGTTTTGGTTTGGAGGGAGGCCTGCAAGGAGGGCTGGGATTTTTTTGGTTGGATATTTCAAAATCTAGCTTATGCTGGTTTTGCCTACCCCTGATTTAAACAAGGTTTCTTCACAAGTCAACCATTTTCTTTCCTTGTGAATCAGTTATCTTACGTCATAAGATAACTTTGTAAACTATAATATGTTCCAAAGTATCCTCAATCAAATGTGGTTTGAGTGGACGTAACCATGAACAACAGTAAATAAATCCCCGCTTAAGTTTGGAAATCACCAAAAGATCGAGCACGATATATAATTACAAATATACACATTCTATTACAGAAAACAAGTTTACAATGGTCTCTTATTTAGTCGGCCATTTGACACACGTAAAAGATAGAAATACACACTGTGATTAAGAAACACTAACTACAAAGATTAAACATAAACAAAGGTATCTAATAAACCGTGGTTGGCACAATCGCAACCTGTAAACAGATACAAGAAAGCCATTGTTAGAACATGCATCTAATAACAATATTGGAGATACACTGCATGGCTCCCGTCTCTGCCTCCCCTGGCGGCCCCTTAGGATCAAGGAAGGATGAAAGACCTAGCTATCTCCTTGGCATGCTTTACAGACATTCAAGGTAATTTTTTTGGTTGCGGTTTGACATAGGAAACCAACCCGAGAAGAGATGGGGTTGAGGAAACAGAGGTGTGAATGTGGAGCATGTCACAGCAGCAACAGCATTATGTTCTCGGTTCTCGGTGGTTGAGCAGATAAAGCCTTGTGCTCCTGTTGCTATTCCCCCTCAACTGTACAGGTGTAAATGATTTGCTGTAATTGCACATGACAAGTCAGGTAGAGGGTTTCTATGGGGATTAATTGGTGTCAATCATACAAGGGAAACACCCACTATGGCAGGATACTGTAGTATTACAAAGTGGGGAAACGACATAACAAAATGCTAAATAACAATAACAAATCTGAATAACAAATCTGCCGCCACACCACAATTATGATCACCATCATAATAATCATTATTATGAATTATTTAAAATCAAGATGAAGCACAACTACAATTGGCATCATTGATAACACCATTATAGGCATCAGGCAATTCAAAGATATGCATATTTGCTCAAAATATTACAATTAATTAGTTAATTTTAGTATTTTGTAATATTAGTATTATTAGTAATTTGTTGAAAAATGATTGACAGATATTGGCCCTGAGTGTGGGTGACTGTTCTAGAGTCGATCAGGACCTGATACACTAAAGGCTGCTGTAGGTCCTCGATCTCACCTTTATGACGATACAGAGGCCAGTTGCAGCATGTTGACAACACTGTGTCCTTTCTTCATTTCCTTCTCCACTTTGGAGTTGTGTAATGTCTGTCTATGAAGGGCTAATATAGCTGCCCAGTGCCCAAGCTTGTCTTGCTAAACAGGCTACTGGGGCTGTTGCATTGATTCAATAATGAGCAGGCTGAAGCTGTGAGAAAATCTAACAATCCAGAAAGAAATAAAAAGGTGTGAGAAGAAAATATCAATATTTTAATCATATTTTAGTTGCATGTCTTTTTTTACACTTTTCTTTAATACCGTGCACACAATCATCACATAGCGCATATTGGAGGCGATTTGAGGAAACATAATAAACGATTTGACAGGCATTTTAATACATAGGCTCTGATGAAACCAGCCGGCAACATCACCATCAGACGCGAGAGAGAGAGCGGTAGAGTGCGTGGGGACGGACGGACGTGGTGGAAAAAACCCATCTCGATGGCGTAGATTCGAGTGTGCGGCGCGTGGCGGCGCTTGATTGATTGTGTTGTTATTGCTAAGAACTCTCTTCCTGTTGCCTCCGGGACCCCTCTCGATCTATCTACTGTCTGTTTATGCTGCTGCTCATACATTTTACAGCGCACCACTCGGACCCACCGGGGGGGCTTAAACAATTGCTTTATTGATGAATTCTCCCACAGCACGGGAAAAGAGGACGTCACAGATGGGCTTTGGGTTGGAGGTGGTGGTGGATTTAAACGAAATGTATTCATGGTTTTGTACAAATGTGATATGACTTTAATATGGAGAACACGGATAAGTACAGCAGGCAGGTTGTATTTAATGTGATTCTTTGGGGCCGGTTTGCCTCCCAATTCATCAATAGCTGTGGATTTTAAAATTGTAAAATTGTACAAATTGAGCAGAATGAAAAATTCCATGAGCAATTGTTGTCATAGGAACATTATTGAAAAGACGGTCGGGTGCTGGCCTGTTTTATATGTACCAAAAGCACACAGAAACATGAATTGAACTCAGAAATGGACAGGCGAGGTCTTGAGGTTGAGACCTAAGTTGAGGTCATTAAGTTATTCTGCAACTTCTAATTTTAGGTAATCATTGGGCTGGTGCACTCCCCAGCAATATCCATCACTGGAGATTCTTCCCTTTGCATGTGTGTGAGTTTGTGTGTGTGTGTGTGTGTGTGTGTGTGTGTGTGTGTGTGTGTGTGTGTGTGTGTGTGTGTGTGT
>JAOPJO010000025.1:19251330-19265506 GCA_027123675.1 Molva macrophthalma | reverse complement strand
GGCATATATGCATATCTTTTTTACCATTATAAACCAAGGGAAGGCTCACCATGGCATCAAATGTACCGTTCCTATTTACGTGCTTTAACGTGAAGGTCTGCCCTAACATGAGCATGTATATTGGGTAGGCCTCATTTATTTATACTATTTGATGTCTTTCCTTAAAAAAATACTTTTAACGGTATTAGTATTTACCCCCTAACTTTCAGGGAAACATGGGAAACCAGTAATCCAGTAGAGTCCTGATTTATTGATATGCTACTTCAATATCGATCTAGCTTACTACGATGTGCTAGTATGGGTAAGGGGCTAATGAGCTAATATGTACTGTAATATGTATGTTACTTCATAACGTTACAACAATGTTCAACAGGCTCATAAAGTTATTTTGTGTATGATTGTTTTGACCACGGAAAAGAGCACTGGGCTAAACCACGATTAAATTTGCTGTATAAATGTATTTACAGCTGGATGGGTAGTTAACTCATCTAATGGTAATTTAGCATTATGTTTTTCCACCGGCAATGGTAGTGAAGTTAACAACTTTGATGATCCAACGCTTCTTCACGATGTCATCAAACTGCCTCTTTGGTTACTTTTAAGATTAAGATTGAAAAAAGATTGTATTTTCTTACACAAAATAAATCAATAGGCCTATAAAGCACAATAATCGTATCTTATCTTGTATTTAAACCCTGCATCTTCAAATGCAGAATATGGCTGTATCAGGTATAAACACGCCCAAGTGATTTCCTTGAATCAATCTGAGTTTGTTGAAAAATGTTGGATGAAGGCTGCAGGGAGTTATATTAGTTGGTAGCACTTTACAATAAGGGTACATTAAAGGTCCAGTGTGTAAAATTCCATGGCCCCCCTCAGGGAGCCACTAGACTCACAGAGGGTGCCATCAACACTTAAATTGATTGACTGTGATCACATATTTTGTTTGGTGTGTTTGTTATTTATTTATTTAACCTTTATGCATTCATTCTTTCAGGAAGTCTCATTGAGGTTTGGCGCCTATTTTGCCTGAGGAACCTTGTTAATATGTCCACTCGATGATCACATAGGTTTATGTATGTTTTATTTTATTGTTATTGTTATTATATAATTATTTTGGTAACTGTATACTGATGTGTGCATGAAACTGCAAGGAAACCAGTAGACTCACTGAGGGTGCCTGATTGCAGAGCCTCCAGTGAACAACCAATAGAGAGAAGTGGTGTCATCGCCTTCCTTACACTCGTAACATATACATTCTGCAATACTGACACCCGTTGAGTAAAAGTAATGCCAGAAAATATATGCTCTTAAAAAACACTAAATACATTTACTGAAATATTCATTCCTGCCAGGACAATTTACCAATAACAGTATAAATAGTCTATTTGGCTGAGCGTTATATAGAACCATTGGACTATAGAGTGATTTCTAGCAAAGTGGGTAAGTGTGATGATTGAGAGGCACCTCTCATCACTCACTGCTCGTCTTGCCAATGGAAAATCTCCAGAATGCATCCATTGTCCTCGCTAAGTCAGAGAAACCGATTTGGCACATGATTAGTTCCACTAAGGCCTGCTAGCATGACGCCTGTTGCTCTCCGATAGTGTTTTCCTCGGCCAAACTGTCAATTATGTGTGTTGGATGGCTTGTTTAGGGGGCTCGTTCCTGACAAGTTGCTGATAAGCTGAGCTATTACGCTTAAGACACCATTAGCTATACCCTGTTGCTATTTGGAAGGTGAACAGCAAGGAACTTTAAAGAAACGTATTGTTGCTTTTTCTAACAATCCTTTTGTTGTTCAGTGCCTACATTTAAAAATGCCATATTTTATTTAGTCGGTAGGTACTTTTATTCACAGAGTGAATTCAGATACATTGTATTAAGGAGCAGGTTTTGGGTTGGTCATATTGCTCTAGGATGCCTACAGGTAGGCTGTGGTCACTATTGATCAAACCCAGTACTTTTCAGCGGGGGGTCAAACACCCTGACCACTACGCTGCCTGCTCCCAATCATTTTATATCAAACTTTCTCACTTATTTGAACCTCCTCTTTTGTTCTATGAGTTGAACTAGCAAAGAACATGGTGCTGACACACACACACCCAAAAAACAAAAAAGGAAAATGGCTTGTGTCTCTTTACATAACTATGCACGGTTGGCTCAGTAGTTTGGGAGGGTAGGCGAGGGTAAACTGTGTCTGTAAGATGAGCTGTCAACACCGCCGTCACGCCGTGTTGCTTCAAGGGCTCTGTTCTCATTATCACCCGCCAGCTTTCACCACCGCTGCTCCTATCAGCTCTCTCCTCTACCCCCCCGCTGTCAACCTGGCCCAGGTGTGTGAGGCAGAGCCCGACCAAAAGGACTCGAGGCTCATCCAGCAACAGTTGACACAGCCAACACGGACGTCCCTTATCTTTCATAACACACACACACACACACACACACACACACACACACAGCCTGTAGCTGGATGAGTGTGCGTACTACAGGGCATCACCCCACCAATATTTACTGTTGTACCGAGCTTGCATTTTGTTAGCTATGCTCATGTCATTGAGACAGTTGGAAATTATTTTTAGATATAATTTGTTTCTTGGGTCTATTTATGATCTATTTTGAAATGTAAATCCTGAATTAAAATATCGTATGGCACCTTTATAAGGATTAACATTCGCATTGCTTTACATAGCGACAGCAGTGTCAAAAAGTAATCTTAAAAAAATAAATAAAAACAACTGATATGAAAACCTGAACAAAGTTTTCCACAACTCTTTTATATGTGCTATTGTGGGAATTCATCAAAGTGGTTTTCTGTACCCCAGCACTGCTGTATGCCTCTCTATAATATCCTCAATATAATATGCCTAAACTTTAGGGAACTTATGAAATGGTTGGAGTTATGGAATCATAGCTAGGTGAAAACTAGCATGTTTTACATGTTGTTTTATCCAACTCTTACATCTGTCTTGTAACTTAATTAGCAAAAATCACATAATGACTTATTTGTTAACTCGATTCAAATTTCTAATTGAAATCGAGTTTGTTTTTGCCTCCAATATTTTTTTTTCTCCAATGTTTTTTTTACGCCAATTAACTATAGTTGACCTTGGACACTATTTTTAGCTCTAACTTGCAGTGCAATGCTGACATTAAAAAATAGCAATGCAGTGATGCCATTTTTTTAAAGCCCTTCAAATTCTAATGAAATTATTTAAAAATGAAATAAAAGCCTTGTTTCAAAAAAACAACAACTCTTGAGTCACTGCCACCCACATGGTAGGCCCTGTGTCATGACTCAATGAGTGAATAAACATTCCCGCAATATTAAAACAAATGTGGTTACCTAAGAAAGATACCTGAAAGGTAATATTTAACATAGCATATTAACATGTACTGAACTACAATGTTATATATTCTATATCTACAGAAGATATTCATAATGTTTTTTTCTTTGCATTAAGGTTAATTATAAGGCGATGTTGTAGGTTGTCATTATTCTTATTCTAGAGACTTATGTAGCTCTGATTGGTGTACTGTGGGTCTGCAAGTGTTATGTCGGTGTTACTGCCTCAGAGCTGTTTTGCTTTGAAGCAAGAGGTATGCGTACTGTGAAATGTTCAAAATGTGCACATTTGCGCACTGAACCATGCATGTCATCCTGTACAGTATGTTTTTTTGATGGGAACCGTCACACTCCTAGTATACAGAGAGGGGGAAAAATCAGTGGTGGTGCTCGACATTTCTCAAGATGGAACGTGATTATTTTTTCTCCTCTTTCCTGTTTTTAGGAGTCTCGGGTGTCCTTGCAAAATCAGAATCATCTGTTTCTAATATTACACACTTGTGCCATGGAAACCTCTGTAACTAATGCATTATGTTAGTCCATCTGCCGGACTGCTAAAAGGCCTAGCAGAGGGGGAGAGCTGCCTCTTCACAATTTCAGAAGATAATTCTCGGTTGAAAGAAAGAGTGAAAAAAGGGATTTGTACCAACAAATCTTTATTGTATTTAGTTAATCCAGCGCTATATCGGTATGTATATGTGCTACTGAACATGGCCTAAAGCCTACATAATCCTCTCTTTTCGACCTTGTTCAACCTTTTTTCCCACCGTATTAGCTTGAATAACATAAAACAAAGGTGTATTGGTATCGGCTGATGTTTACTATCACATATTGGATATCGGCATTAAAAATACCATATTGTTACATGTTCTACAGTGTTGATAAAAAGCATTTCATGTTAAATAGTAGTTTTGACGCCTGACATCTTCGTATTTTTCCCCCATTGTTTGGCACGTTCCAAATTTAATTAGAGTATGATTTCCTAGGTCAATTGTTCAGGGTTTGGATGGATTTATTTTATTCTATGGAAATGTTGTTAACTTAGAGCAATATTTCACCCATCACGCATGTTTGGCTTTAAATCCACTTCTCCACCATAATGTAGTCCATGATCCACTTTTGATTTGTCGTTGATTGTTTTCGTACAGGAAGTATTTTAGATATTTCATATACATGCCCCAGTAAGCCATGTCCAATTGCTTATACAACTACAGTTAAGCAAGCTCCTAGCACAACCCAAAATCACAGAGTAACACTGTGAACATGGCAGAAACAGACTCTGGAAATTATTTAGATTATGAAGAGGAAAGCAACTTTGCCAAACCATATATATTTGAAACAGAGTATGCAGAACAAGATGCGGACAAGTGTCTGTAGCGGACAAGTGTCTGTAGCTGAATATCCTCAGATAAGACTGCTGTACTGAAGACAGTTTTGTCCAGAAACAACTGGAAAAGAAATGCAAGACCCCCTGGCAATCTTAGTCGCTAGACTAACTCTCACAAGTTAAACACCTTCTCCAGGCGTTATCATCTCAGGATGGAATGCCTGCATGGGGTGTTTCAAATGAGGCTTATTGGCGAGAGAGAGTGCGGGACCTCAGCGGGAGCGACATCTTCTTCTGTTACATGTTTTGAATATTTATTTCTGAGATTCTTTGTCCAAAAAGGATTCTCCTTGTCTTTGGTCTTCTTGACATGTTCTTGTTCTTCACGCTTAGGGGACTCTTAACCGGTGTACACAGCTCGTGGGTCATCCTGTCAAATCTTTTTTACAATTTCCATTTCAAAATAAGTATAAGATAGAGTGAAGGGTTTGTTAAAATGTTCATCAGCTATTTCAATGTTTAGACGAGAGCCAAATATATCACATGCTCTACATACTGATAATAACAGATTGGTAACAAGGGGATAGACTCCAGTAACAATGTTTTTTGGTTTTCCTGTCTGGCGATCCATCATCCATAGTGTGTGTGTTTTTTAACAGTGCTGGTGCTGTGGTGCAATTTCATTGAAACATTGCACAATGTACAAGCCATCTTTTTTGTTTTATGATGGTTTGAAGTACCCCCATATGGTCAAAACTGTGGGTCTTATTCGGAACTTAGATGGGTCGTTTTTGCAATGAGAGCACTCACAACGGCATATCTAAATATTTCTAACCGCTTATTTTCTACATCAAAACATTTCTTACTTATTTATGTTACTTCTGTGTGTTAATGATAATTCAAAAAAAGAAATGTATGCCACATTATGTATTTTTCTAGTTTTTCTAAATATTTTTTATTTTTTTACAGTATTACACAACTTGTTTAGTGTCACCACTGGATATCAGTGGTTGTGCTGATTCTGGTGATACATGATACTTGATCCATGGAAAAATTACCATTAAAGTATCCAGCGCAAGGCCATCATAATTATGATAATTAATTATGATAACACATTAAGATACGTGTAATTTCCATTTATGAAGGTAAAATACAGGATATATGCACAGAATTTCTTGGCCATCAATTGGCATGATGTTGGTAAAATGTTCGTAGGATACGGTAAGATGGAGGTAATATGCTGTAAAATGTGGTTAAATAAATTACTATAAAAAACAATATCAATCTGATGCAGGTAAGGTGAGAGCTCAAAGTACTTCTGGTCAGAGATGATTTATAATACATCTGGTATTGTCAAAACAGCCTTTCCAGTTGCCACCATCCCTACCAATATTCAAGCAGGATTTGAATGCACTGGAATCTGAACCTATAACAGGGAGATTTTCCAAGATTATGAATTTCCACCTCCTCCATTGGTGACACATTGCCCTGTTCCATCTTGCTACTAGGCATCCTGGCATAACACCAGGGCTTCTCTCCGCTAACCCTCCAGACCTCCTCTCTTCTAAACCTCCAGGCCTCCTGTTATCTAAATCTCCAGGGCTCCTGTTATCTAAATCTCCAGGGCTCCTGTTATCTAAATCTCCAGGCCTCCTCTCCTCTAAACCTCTATGGCACCCTTTCCTCTAAACCTCCAGGCCTCCTACCATCCAAACCTCCAGACCTCATCTCCCCTAAACCTCCAGACCTCCTCTCACCTAAACCTCCAGACTTTCTCTCCCCTAAACCTCTAGGCCTCCTCTCCTCTAAACCTCCTGGCCTCCTGTTATCTAAACCTCCAGGCTTCCTCTCTAAACCTCCAGGCCTCCTCTCTAAACATCCAGGCCTCCTCTCCTCTAAACCTCCAGGCCTCATCTCCTCTAAACCTCCTGGCCTCCTGTTCTCTAATCCTCCAGACCTCCTCTCCTTTAAACCTCTATGGCATCCTTTCCTCTAAAACCTCCAGGCCTCCTATCATCAAAACCTCTAGACCTCATCTCCCCTAAACCTCCAGGCCTCCTCTCCTCTAAACATCCAGGCCTCCTCTCTAAGCCTCCAGGGCTCCTGTTATCAAAATCTCCAGGCCTCCTCTCCTCTAAACCTCCAGGCTTCCTCTCCTCTAAACCTCCTGTCCTCCTGTTATCCAAACCTCCAGGCCTCCTCTCCTCTAAACCTCCTGGCCTCCTGTTATCCAAACCTCCAGGTCTGCTCTCCTCTAAACCTCCTGGCCTCCTGTTATCTAAACCTCCAGGCCTCCTCTCTAAACCTCCATGGCTACAGTTATCAAAACCTCCTGGCCTCCTGTTATCTAAACCTCCAGGCCTCCTCTCTAAACCTCCATGGCTCCTGTTATCAAAACCTCCTGGGCACCCGTAATCTAAACCCCCAGGTCTCTTCTCATCTAAACTACAAGGCGTAATCTCATCTAAACCCCCAGGCCTCTTCTCATCTAAACTTCAAGGCGTCATCTCATCTAAACCCCCGGGCCTCCTCTCATCCATCCTCCAGGGCTCCCCATATGTATGTAGCTGGCAGAGTCCAGGAGTTTAGTCCATCAAACATTCAACTCTTTCCAAAGGCTGGACAAAGACAGACAACTGACAGACACAACAAAACAAAGGAGGAAGGGTATCTGCAATGCTGACAGATTCCCCAGTTAGAGCAAAGAAAAACTGAGGCTGGGAAGAAAACAAATGAGCCTGAGACCTCATCGAGTGAGGATAATGTGCACTTTAACACCCACTCTATCTTTATCATAAAGACATAAAGTGTTCAAAAAATGAATGACAATGAATGAAATTAAATGTCATTGTAGGTCAATCCCCGCTACTACAGAGTTCAAAGGAAGGAATCATACTCGATACGAGAAGGTTTTTATTTCCACGATTGGGTACTGAGTAGGCCTACCACAAACCTGTTAAATGCATAGATCACAATCACAGTCGATCGCACGCTCCGCTCCTGTCAGAATCCTGACCTGACGTCACTGTAAGAGAGAGCACAAAATACCATTGTTATAGATATCCTGCTTTCTCATTACGCTCACCTCCTACAGCTGCGCTGTTCCCCCGATTGAGCCGCCTCGCCCCCTTGTTTGCAGCCAAGGCTGAGCCACGCCCCCTTCACGCCACAGTCATACGGGTTCTGTTCTGTTTATCGGTGTTACATCTTACACCAAGTGGTGTTATATGGGTAGAAAGTAACATGTAGCTCCCTGTCTTAACACCCAATAACTTATTTTGTGTATATTATACGGACCTTAAAACAACTCAGGTTACATAAAAAGTGTATCAACTTGTGTCTTGGAAAACTTTATCCTGATAATATCAAGTTATATACATATGAAAAACCTTGTTTACATTGTTAATGGCTGATTTAAAATGCATTTCTATAAATTCTCCTTGCTCCTAGATAGCTCCCTTCCTCTCTCTAATTGAGTGGTGTTAACTTAGTTAGCATTCGCATGTCCACTGCAGCCAACAAGTCTGATACTGAGGCCATGTCGATCTCCTGACTTCTTTAATGTGTAGATTCCTTTAGTTGTCTTGCATCCTTGCAGACATGTCCACTTCCCCCCATAGTGTATTGCAAATTAACTCTGTCTCTCCCGCCATGGCTGGTTTTAGCCATGGCCAATCCCAAACTCTCCACAATGGTCACACCCCTAATCTTTGTTTCCTTTGTTGTTAATGACCACAATGTGAAAGTTTCCCTTTAAGAATCATGTACACCCATGGTCTCATTGAAGATGCTTGCTTAATGCTCCAAATGTGTCGTCCCATGATTATGCTCTACTAAATCATATACTTGGCTGTCAAGAAGAGTCCTAAAATAAATACTTTTTCATCAACCTTTCAACAAAGACACACTTTCAACCCAAAAAATGTAATGTTACAATCTTCCCTGGGCCCCCCTATTTATGCAGTATTTATATATTTAATCTAACACGGCTGTTCATCACAAAAAGACATGCTCACTTAAATACTTCAGTCTCACATGCTAGACAAGCGTGTTGTGTGTTATGTTGTGTTTTTTTGTGTATGTGTTTTATGAAAGCATTTTTCTTTAAGTAAAAACACCTTTGAAGCAGTTGAAGCAGTTTCCACCATTTTTCATATTTGTACATACATACATGTTTGTTTCAATCGCTGATGAGTTTTTCCTAGCTCCTCTCCAAGACAGCCTTTGACAGCTTGTGCAATCAAAACAACTACTTCTCTCCTAACCGGATCATCCCAGGTATTCATTGCATTTTTCTCTCATGAGCTGACTTATTAGCGACACATTGTGCCTTCCACAGCACTGCAGGCGACGTTTGCTGTTAACACCTGTGCAGTAAAACAAACATGTATCATACAGCAATCTCACGTTGTGCCTATGGCCATGGTGGAGCTTCTGCTTACTGTCATGACAGATTGACCGGGGGTTAAAGTTGTTTTGGCTCGTTCCATCTGCTGGCCATATCCCGGGGGGGGAGACTGAAAGGGTGGCCTTGGCCTCTTCTTAGCCCCAGCGACCCCCCCATCCCCCACCAATGGCGCTCCTCTATAAGCAGGTTTTTTACACTAAGAAACACCTTGGAAGTATTCAGATAGAACCCTTTTGAACAGTTCCTTCTACTGTAGTGCCAACGTACAGAAGACACAACACACAAGTGTTGTGCCCCCCAATGAGTGTCTGATCTCAACAAGAACACCGTTGGGGCTGAGTCAGATCGTGACTTTGGCCAATATCGTGGACTCCCCAGGAGAATTCGCTGGCACATTTGAAAGCACCAATGCCACAGTGACAGCAGGAGGGGAGGGAGGGGGAGGGATATACTGTATTTATTTTTGTAAGTTCATCATGTTTCAATGGGACATGAAAGCGTGTCAAGAAAAAGCTATAATTCATCTTTGCAGATCCCCACATGGCCCTGGTGTCTTTGAAAAAGCTAAAGAAGCGTGGTGATGATTACCAAATGGCCCAGCACCAACGCATCACAGAGGGCCCCACCATAGAGGGCCCACATCACACACACACTCACACTGAAACTTTGATCCCCCGTCTCTTGCTTGACACCAAAGGAAGGTATAGAGAGGGTTTCGTATTAAAACACCCGAGTATAGATATATTTTCATGAAATCTCTTCTCTAAGCTGTCCAATAAATAAGCATACCTTTGGCACCTTGTCTAATGGCACAGTTTATTCCTATTACGACTCCTGCTGTGAGTCATCTAGCATGGGAAATGGGAGTGAGAGAAAGAGAGCTGAGGTTTGTGTTTCTCTGTAGTTGTTTTTGCCTGGAGAGATCTGGAGACTGAGTCATGGCATTATGATACAATTGAAAAATCATGTGCTGTTACAAACAAAGAAAATAATTATTTTGATAGGTGGATGGAACATACAAGCTATTCAGAAATAAACACTCTGTCTGCACATTATGGATGTCAGTAAGAGCAGAAAAGATGACACCCCACCACAGCTAGTGCACTTGCGTTGCACTCTGCTTGCCACACACAGTTATGTGACACTTGCTCTCTTTATTGAGAAACTAAAAACAGAGGAAATGTATTCCATAGAAGAATAATTGAATGACGGACGTAAGTATGAGATCTGTCATAAATAATATACAGGGTTACCATAACAATCAAAAAGTTTGTATCAAAAACTACGTGAAAGTATGAATGGTCTGCAGTGCGAATGCTCTGAATTTCACAATAGTGTGATAGTTATAGGTACTATGTGTAAGAATAAGAAATCCTTTCTCATTACTGGCCCCTTTGGCCGGTACGTGCACTGCAGCCTGTCAGCTTGCGCATTCGGAGCACTGGAGTGCGAGCTCCTGTGGGTTGAGACAATAACAATAATAAACTAATGTTAGTTGTAATCATAAATAAACGTTGTACAAATCATTATGAAATTCAATGACGGTAGTATAAATGTTCCCTTTTCTAAGTTTCTAAGAATACGCATCCTAACAACAAACTGCCTGTTGATGAACAGATAAATACTGAAATAATAGTTCTACTTTTTTTATTACATCATTGGACACATTAGTATAGTAAAGCACTTTCAGCATTGGATTCCAAAACCACAATTTTACCATTTACCAAGATCAAATATATTATTCATAAAAACAAATCATTATAATTTTGATCCAAATGTAGCCAAATCGTACAGAAGCACTTAAGAGACCAGCTTCAGAACTATTTATCCTGGATAACAAACAAACTTTCTTCTTCTTTTCCTTTCTTCTTTGACCTTACTGTTTTGCAAGGCCCTGTTGTTATAATTTACAGTGACCCTCTGCGGTTGTTTGCCATCACTGTTTGACCTGCATGGTTTGTTTTGGCGTATATTTACTTACTGGCTCCTTCCCATCGGTCACAAGCTAGGTTAGCACTTATTATTATGTGGGCGTTGTCTTAAGTCTCCTCTGATGCCACCTCATCATCCAACGTTACAGGGGGAAAACATTGTGAAATGTTAGGACCAGGAAATTCAATTCCATACATTTGCTGTTTGTATGAAAGCCTTCACTGAATAACTGCTGCTTAGACCCACTGACTAACTATGATTGATTTAGGAATTTAAAAAAAAATGCATTGTTAAAGCAGTTTTGAGAATTATATTAAACCGATTTTTCTGAACGGAAGCTCTATCGGGGATTTCACGTTTCATCTGAACTTTTGACCTTTGATAATCCACAGTGGAGTGTCTGAATATCACTTTACTTCAGTGTGCGATTATTTCCACTGTTTAACTCTGCGTATCTCGACATCATTGCAAATGAGAGAAACCAATGATCTTCGAGGCTTGAATAAAAGTTTGAATGAATGAATGAATGAATGACATTGGATGACATAAAATGTAAATATTCAAAAGGCATCACTATTTGAGGAATATATTTGACTTCAAGCCTGGCCAAGGTAATTCGTTGTAGGCAACTTGTTTAATATTCTACATAACGTATTCACTTTCAGGATTTAACTATTGGTTATGTTTGTAGCCTTATACGCCTAGTAAAAAAACACAACCACAACAACAACTTACATCCTATGAGAATGGGATGCGCCAGAAGTTTAAACACACGTTTCAACGTCATCTAGAGCGCGCAGTTGATCCAGTACTTACGGTAGAGAATTCTTCCACTGCCCCCAACCCCCAGCTCTCCTCTAGGAAGTCTGCTGGTCAATTAGTTTGGGTTTAGACACTACAGTGAGCAGAGATCTTGCAGTCACTACGTACGCGCTTCACCAATGAAAAGTTAAAATATTCCAGGTCCTACCGCTATTTGTGGGAAACACCTACCGTTGGATTGTTTTTGGAAGAAAGAAAATGGGATTTGAGTTGGACCGGTTTAAAGGGGCGGTGGACCCAGATTTCAAATGCAACCTGTGCAACAAAGTTCTGGAAGACCCACTCACAACTCCGTGCGGTCACGTCTTCTGCGCCGGCTGCGTGCTGCCATGGGTCGTCCAACAAAGCAGCTGCCCCGTGAAATGTCAGAGAATCTCCACTAAAGAGCTCAACCACGTATTGCCATTGAAGAATTTGATTCTGAAGCTGGACATAAAGTGTGACAATCATGCGAGGGGCTGCGAAAAAGTTGTGAAGCTGCAACATCTGGCGGAGCACGCTGAGATGTGCGATTACTCGTCAGCCAAATGCAGGAATAAAGGATGCAACGAGTTCCTCATCCTGAGAGACATGGATGCCCATATGCGTGAAGCGTGCGATTACAGACCGGTGGGGATATGCGAGAATGGATGTGGATTAATGCTCTCTCATAAAGAGCAGACACTTAACAACCATTGTTGTTTGCGGGCCCTGAAGGCGTTCAACAGTGCGCTCCACGGTAAAGTTATCAGCTTGGATAAAGAATTCAAAAAGCAATCGTTGAAGTCGAATACGAGAGAGAAGTCGCTGCTCGCACAACTTTCCGCTGTTCACGCAGAGCTTCAAATGACAGCGTTGAAATATCAGAAGAAATTTACCGAATACAGTACAAGGATTGAAGCGCTCACCAGGAGCCTCACTTTCCCATTCAAGGTAAGCGACAAAAGTTTCAAGCGTCTTTTGGCACGGGGACCAGTTTGTTTTCCCCGAGTCCACCCACATTTTTGCTGCCATTTGTTTATCTTGAGCTGACTAAATGTTTTTATTTGTTTTAAAGTTGCAAGCTTCAGTTGTAACGGTTCCACGTGTTGTTTTGTTTATTTATTACTTTATGTATTAGTCCTTAATCACATGTGGAAAAAACATATTTTTTCAAACGGAGCCTGCAGTTAAGTTTACAAGCGCCCAAAGAATTGTACTCAGGAACTTTGGAGGGGCCAACAGTTAGTTTCCTCCTCGCTGTCCCAGCCTTGAGACACGAACGTCAGCTGCGCTCTTGACCAGCTGGCAGTCGGGGGGGAGGGGCAAATATCTACTGCATTTCTGTACACACCAGGGTACAGTTCCCAATCGAATAGCTTTGTTAATAAGGGAGATACATAATTTTGGCCGTGAGATGATTTCGCCTTCCCAGTATGGATACGTTTCGTATCAACTGATACCTACACGTATCCCTATAGGGTAAAATTTGAAATGTGTTTTGCTAATTGATATGCATGCACTCCTATACTAATGGATTCTACATAAAAAATGCAGAAACTTTTAGGTCAGGTGATTGATTTGACCATAGGAGCCAGTTTGACGTGCCATCCTACACTCATGTTATGATGCGGTTTGCCTATCAAGAGATGCAAGCATTCAGACATAAATTACATAGTAATATGCACAGCTCTCTGTTAATTATTAGTTTGCAGGAAATACACACACACACACACACGTTTCTCTGAAAACATACCCTAGCCTTTTTAAGATTAGGAGCTGTATGTATTTTTTGTTGAAATCACGTATCTTTATTCATTTACCTTTTAGATGATAATAATAATAAAGATACAACCATTGCCTATAGTAGCCTATCTGTTGCATTATATCTTAAATGTAGTTGCAGTGAATGCAAAATAAGACATAAAACATGACTTACACTGTTGAATAATATGAGGACATTCTTAGAAAATACTCTGACGACAAAGAAATCCACAGACTAAAGTAAAGTAAAAGGATGGTTGGTGAACCATGAAAAAGGAAAAGGAAGGACGATGGTGTTTTCTTCTCTCTCTGGGGAAAACCGGTGTGACACAGAATACACAGAATGACACAAGTGGAATTAACTGTTGGAGCCAGGCGACATCCAGACTGCCTCTTCCCTCTTTAAACTCTCCGCCTCACTTCATGCTTTTACAGCTGATCCCTGCCCAGTGATTTAACAATTGTCCTTCATGGCCTAGTTCCTATTCCACGTAATGTCAGCTTGGGGGGGGGGGGGGGGGGGGGGGGGGGGGGGGGGGGGGGGGGGGGGGGGGCCGGGCCGGCGGCCGGGGGGCGGGGGGGCGGGGGGGGGGGGGGGGGGGGGGGGGGGGGGGGCGGG
>JAOPJO010000025.1:19165557-19178933 GCA_027123675.1 Molva macrophthalma | reverse complement strand
AAATACAATATAAGCATACCACTTCCCCTATTGAAGGCTACCGAGGCAGAGTGCTTAAGGCTCTCCAAGAAAAGGGGAGGAGGTTTTGTCTTTGGGGTTACGGCCTTCGAGTAGCCCTCTGGATTCCTGGCAGCTAGGTATCATGTGAGCGGGCCAGCGAGGAGAAAGGACAGAAGAAGAAAACACAAAGGCGCTTGTGTTCCTAGCAGCTGATGTGTGACATCACAACGTTCAGTTAACGGCGACTGGGCCGAACGACTTTTTCGCAGGCTTACTGGTAGTATTTGAAGGCTTATTTCGTAATAATGTTAAAAAAGAGATGATTTGGTTTGACACCTGAGGGGTCTTTCTGTTATTTAAGGGTTTTCTTTTTTTTTCACGTTTAATCATTTGAAAAAACGATATTGCATACTTTGTTCAAAGTCTTTGCATTTCTCTCATGGGTTATAAACTGATTTTTTAACAAGTTGGTTTAATAATTCACTTCTAGGTTCACTTTGGTTCAGACTGCTCCAGTAAAAGAAAAAAAATGGCCTCCCTTTTCGGTGTTCAATTATTCAAAGCAGATTGCAAGTGGAGAAGCTATTAAGTTTTGTTGTAGAAGTGAAGGCCGTTTGAGATGATCCAATTATCCGTGAGGGTCAGGCCTGGTTTTTAATCCTCTCCGCACATAACCTCTCCAGACTTCAAATTAAAAGTCATCTCCTGTTCCTCCCTCCTCCCTCCCTTTGGCAGATATGAACAGATACTCTCACACATAATACCACACACTCTAAAAACCATTGTGTGTGCATGCCAAGGTCTGTTTACATTCCTTTGAGATAATGTGGACTCCTTCCTTTTCTTCCCCCGCCTGAGTGAGGTAGTTAATACAAGCATATCACAATACCCCTGAGGCGGTTAGATATCACGATTGGCTCCCGTAAGCCGAGTTACAAGCCCCGCAAGGAGCTGCACAGCTATGCTGTGAATTTGAATGAATGCAACCACTGCCAGAGGCGCAAAGATCAAGCCGTCACCGGCTAATCAGAGGGGGGTAATCCTGAGACGCGGTCTAGCGTGTTCGTGTTCCAGATTTGAGGGGGATGCGGCGAAAGGATAGGAAAGAGTATTGACGAGCACTAATAGACCTACAGAGTTGATATGGGGGTTATAAGTAGTGTCAAATCTCTCATGCAGGTATCCTATACAAGGCAACACATGAAGGGAAACCCCTTGTGAGCCAGACAGTACTTGTAGCTTCTCAGGTTGCCATCCTCACACTGGGTTGAAGCCATGGTCTACCTGTTTCTAGCCTCTCAGTGTAACGCTTCACGTCCCAGCGTACTGGCTTAGTGTTTGATGTCTTTACATTTTCTGTGAAGTTATTAAGTAGACGCTGAGTGGCCTCAGATTTCAGACCCAGGTCTGGGTTAGGAATATTGCTCAAGGATGCCTACAGATGGCAACACACCGCACAGACGTCTACAACACCGTAGCAAACAAACTCTCTTTCCCCCCTTTTGTGAACGTTCGGGGGCTTTCCACTAGAAATCAACATTAACAAGGCCTTATTACATCTCATTGGGTCTGACTCCTGCATTACCCGAGAGCAGAGGACTTCCACGCCGTGTGCACTCCTTTGACATCGCTGCACAGCGGACTAAAGTGATCACACCAAACTTAATTAGGGCACTTTTTCTGTGACACGCTGGCTCTTTTTTTTGTTTAAATTAATCTGCCCAGGTTAACACGTGTGCCGGCTCCAGTCTCCAACGGGAGGTCAGATTTTCCCTCTGATGAGAAATGACTTGGTAAATGAGTTGACTAAATGAGCGCTGTGCCACGCGCCCTCTGCTAATGACCCTGTTTAATTAAAGACAGACTCCCTCTGATTAAACACTCATTCCGCTTGCTCCGACGGCGACCCTATGAAAAATACCAACGACAGGCACGATTAACTTTTCAAAAGAATTGTTGCGTCTGCTTTGTAAATTGTTAAAAACGCTTAACGATTTAATCTCAGGAGAATGCAATAATTGGCCATTTAGAACCAAAGTGCAGAGCAATGTAGAGTTATGTTTCACATTAAAGTCAAAGTAGAAATGTCATGTTTAACACCCAGAAAATGTTATGTGTGTGTGTGTGAACACCATGAGTGTAAAAATCCATGCAAACAGCCAATTAGCCTCTCCATCAAACTATCAAAAAGCACCTCGTCTAACCGCACACCTCTCCTCCTGTCTTTCTCTCTGCCTACTCCAGCTGAATGGGAAGGACCTGTCGAAGGCCACCCACGACCAGGCGGTGGAGGCCTTCCGCATGGCCAAGGAGCCCATCATGGTCCAGGTTTTACGCCGCACACCCAGGCCAAAGCCGGCCGGCGCGGGTGCCGACGCCCAGCTGATCGACATCAGCACCCAGACGGACATCACCTTCCAGGAGATCATGGCTCTCTCCAAGCTGCCCGTCTCCAGTCCCACCATGCCCTCGCTGGAGCAGTACCTGCTGCCTGAGGAGTGAGTGACAGCTGGGTTAGGTTCTTAGGTTCCAATGTCCACAGTCTACCTTAGGGCATTGATAGGGCAATATGCTTAGGTTGTCAACTCTTCTCAACTTTATCCCAATTCACTCTTAAGTCGCTTTGTATACAAGCTGATAAATGACTAAAAACAAACACAAGAACAGCTCTGAAGTGTGATCATTAATTACAGAAAGAAATATTGCCCTACTTTGCACTGCTATTTCTACTTTGTATTCCAGTGAAATGAGCTCATTCAAATTAAACAAGCAAGGGTACCTGCACTTGCCCTAGTTTATTCATCAAGCACTAATTCACAACATGATTGACAAATCATGCTTGTTAGCACACATTCCCTTCGATTGAGATAAGAAGCACCCTTGAACCACTGGTATTTCTTGAATACTTGAGTGTACTACAACATTCTACCCACACTCACACAAACCTTACAAGATATACAAACCCAGGTTAAAAATACTTCTACAGTAAGTCTATCTTCAAGCCACAAGACACACACACAGCAGACAGATGATTTCCATTTCTGCCCAAATGCAGTTAGTCTTTTTGTTCAGTGGCACAATTGGGATTGATTTCAAATGATCTGCTTTAAGTTGACCAATTTAAACCGTAAGTTGCCCCATCATGAACACATGGTGGAACCTGACACCCAATATGTGGTAATGTAGTCATTCCAGACCGTCCATGAAGTTCAGTGAATGGGTCCCACCGGGAGAAGAATGGGTCCTCTGGGGACACTGTCATTCAAACATCTGAACGCGTCCGTTCATTTGGATTTGCATGCCGACTCGAGACTATTTCTCTATTGTTTCTACGACGTCTTATGGCCCCCGAGAGCCAGCGAGAGAACCGCTGGAGGTTCCTACTCCTCAATTGCCAATTACCATTTATTTAATTGATTTTTCAGAGTCAAATTAAAACACAAAATGTTAATCTTCCAATTACCTGAGGCCGCAGCATCCTTGGATGCCAGACCGGATTCTTCAATGAGCTCTTATTATAGCGCTCGTTTTCACTTCATTTTCAATTAAGTGGTAAAACTCATTCCAGATTGACAATAATGGGCTTTCTTAATTTTCCTTGTCTGTTCTGCAGCAAGATTTGCTGTACCACTCATACCACATATGAATTCAGTACTTATTAACTCAGTACTTATGAAATACTATTATAGTAAATATGTGTTTTGTATATCCTGTATCTTATCTGTTTCTCTTGCCTTTTCCTAGGCATCCTCCGGGACGTGCATATTTTGACCCCAATGACTTCCTCGAGGGCATACACCAAGAAATAGAACGAGAAGAGCTGGAATATGAGGTAAATTGACTTTCATTCTCTCCCTCAGCCTTTCTCTCTTCCCTCTCCCTCACTGTCTCTTCATGGGACGCCATATGTCTACCTAATGAGAGAACACATTACAAGATAACAAAGCTACATTGGCCCATCCCTGGAGCTAGCTGCGCCGCAATGTCTCCAGCCCAATGGCTCTTCTGGTCACCGCCGAGGTCTGTCTTCTTGATAAATCACAATTATTAATAACTCTGAAGCACCAAGCCTCAGCCCCAACCTCCCTACTGTAACAATAAAACCTAGCAAGAGATGTAGGCCAGACAGGAACCAAGAGGAATCGCTTATTTCAGCAGATGCGGAACGGTGACATCATTACTCATGATTAGTGACATCGTCTACCAGAGGTGGGGGTGGGGGCTCTCATCCCTTTAGTGTGTGAGATGAGTTCCCCGCTGGATAATTAGCTGCTGGTTGGGGCGTCAGTGATGGATCTCATGATGCACGTTAACCCCAACCAGACGAGGGGCCGGGAGGAGGAGGAGGAGGAGGATTGCATCCCAGAGATAGCAACCACGTTGGGCACCAATCTCTTCCTCAGCAGACCTCTGCTGACCCCCCCCATTGCATGGACAGCGTCAAGCCCCCCCCCTCACCCCCACCACTGCTTATCAATATCTGTCTGGGAGTCATTGTTGCTTTAAGGAGATAAGTGGAGTTAGATGAGCCAAGGGCAGATGCTCAGCAGAAGGATACTCCGTCGCTGGCCTTTGGCCCTTACCCACTCTCCTTGTTTGGAGACACTCCATCTCTGGGACACTGATCAATGAGAAGAATGGCGAGGGTTGCAGACATCCAGCAGATGTTCGTTTGTTTATCTCCGGTTTAGAAAGCTTTATCAGTCCAATGTATCCTTAATAACTTCCCTATTCCTTCAACAAGCAGCCTGTTGTTTTAAGGGTGGTATTTCCTTGTTAGATGTTGTTCCTCCAAGATCAGTGACCCTTTGTACCTGACCATAGCTGGTTTGATTAGCATAATACCATTATGCAACATTTAAACAGCTTGCACCGGAGTGCACAGAGTCTCACGCTGGTCTGGAAAGCAGCTGGTGGATATAAATGGCCACTGTGAAGTACCCCAGAGGTGTACTGTGGGTCAATTTCTAACAAATAAACGTCATTACGAACTTTTTCCTTGCTCAATGGCTGACACAAATCTTCTATACCTTTTGGAATATAAAAAAGAAAAATGTAATTATTGTGATTAGTTAGTGCATTTTTCTCGTCTCCCCTTTGGAAACTTTCAGTGGTGTGGGATATTGTAAGTATATTTAGCCCTCTCCAAACCCCTCCATTGACCCCTGAACAACCAGCTGTGCTTGTGTCTACGTCTGTGGCCCCGAGATTACAGGTGTATTGACAAGTGACAAATGGGCCCGGGCTTCCGTCTATGGTACTGGTGCTTTCTCTCTCATGCCGTCACCCTGGGTTCCTACTGAGAGACATGGCGGCTAACACCACGCCATACGGCTGATAGACTCATTACGATGACTGATGGAGCACCGCTGCTCTCTGATCCCATCTCTCTACATGGAGTTTTTGAAGGCGTAGGACGTAGATCCACGCACGCGTATTTTGGAGAAGAATGAAATACATTTCTGTGTGTATGGTGGCGTTACTTGGATTTATTTTGTTCGGTGTTGTTGTTCTTGAGTTTTTGGTTGTTTGTTTGTTTTCAGGAAGTGGATTTATACAGAGCCAATACTCAGGACAAGTTGGGCCTGACGATCTGCTACAGGACCGATGACGAGGATGAGACCGGGATCTACGTCAGCGAGGTAACAGTTTGTCATGAACTCAAACACGGACTAGCAGTGACAATAGTGTCGTAGTATGTAGAGGCATCTCTCAGCCACAAAGTCTTCAGCTGGTAATCTCTGATCCAGAAGTTCAACATAGCCGAACTTCTGGGGGGAGACTGCACTGTGCCTGCGCTGGAAACCAGCAAGATTTGAGCTTGTCTGCCATCAGACTTTAGATGCTAATGTAAAGTCTGATTTGTGAGATTATTCAGTTGGTAACTCTCTGGTTTCCTGCATCCCTCTGTTTACCACAGATTGACCCCAACAGCATTGCTGCAAAGGATGGCAGAATGAGAGAAGGAGATAGAATCATTCAGGTAAGGTCCCACCAGCAGCTGCATATGGGCAAGCTTAAACTCTGAGGGGGGAATTGTTGTAAGTCTTTGGGGCTTCGCTGCAAAGAGGTTTGGATCTCATTGCTCTGTGTGTATGTGCATCCAGATCAACGGTGTGGAGATCCAGAACCGGGATGAGGCCGTGGGTATGCTGACCAGCGAGGAGAACCAGAACATCTGTCTGCTCGTAGCTAGACCCGAAATCCAGGTAGTTATAAGGAAGTAACACCGGTGTGTTCACTTCAAACAGCCTACCAGGTGGTTGAAGTCCAATAGGGAGGTGTATAGGTTGATCTATCTGTCATACATCTAGGACAACATTTGATTTCTCTATGGGACAGATTTTACAAATTAGAAATGGCTTGTGAGAGCTAATCAATTTCCCACCTTAAACAAGAAAAGTCACAATTCGTGAGGTTTGAAAATTAACACTTTTAAAAGAAGTGTAGTGGATGATAGGCTTGTAACACATATTCTGGTTCCCCCCACTGTGTAAGCTGGACGAGGGCTGGATGGACGATGTCCGGAACGACTTCCTCGATGAATTCCATATGGACATGTTGGAGCAGCAGCATCACCACGCCATGCAGTACACCGCCAGCATGCTGCAGCAGGTACACAATGCAGAACGGAGCGGTCACCCCATCAGCCCACCTTATCAGTGGACTGATGGGTGCATTGGCCCAGCCTGTGTCATTTATGGGTGCAGATTGGCCCAGCCTGTGTCATTTATCAAACTGGACTTTCTTGTAATAATGTTTTAATATCTCAATGGGCAACAAAATAATGTTATCATTTTCCCTGTTAGTACCAGGTCATACAGGTCATGCATAACATTGTTTATCTCAATTCACCCATCATGCTGAGCAGTTCATATTTTGGTTGGCGGAGGCAACCTTCCCCTTGGTTCATCTTCTCAGCCACAGCTGGTTTATCATCACTACTAGACTATCACTATGTATTATGCTAAAAGCAGTTATTGTTAATACAAACAGTGGTCAACTGCTCCTGATCCGATCTCCTTGTTCCCCTGCGCTTCCAGAAGAAGCACGAGGAGGACGGCGGCACCACGGACACGGCCACGCTGCTGTCCAACCACCACGAGAAGGACAGCGGGGTGGGCCGCACCGACGAGAGCACCCGCAACGACGAGAGCTCGGAGCAGGAGAACCTGGGCGACGACCACACCACGGCCTCCAACACACTGGGCAGCTGCCGGAAGCTCACCTACAGCCAGGACACCCTGGGCAGCGCCGACCTGCCCCTCAGCGGCGAGTCCTTCATCTCCGGTGACTACGCCGACACGGACTTCCTGGGCATCCCCGCCGACGAGTGCGAGCGCTTCCGGGAGCTCCTGGAGCTCAAGTGCCAGGCCAGCGGCTCGGAGGCTCTGTACTGCCAGGGGGGCCTGGGGGCCGGGGGGCCGGAGCCGGAGTGCATGGACAAGGAGCTGGAGCTGCTGAACGAGGAGCTACGCAGCATCGAGCTGGAGTGCCTGAACATTGTGCGCGCCCACAAGATGCAGCAGCTGCGGGAGCAGTACCGCGACTCCTGGATGCTGCACAACGGCGGCTTCCACAACTACAACACCAGCATCGACGCGCACCGCCACGAGCTCTCCGACATCACGGAGCTGCCCGAAAAGTCGGACAAGGACAGCAGCAGCGCCTACAACACCGGCGAGAGCTGCCGAAGCACGCCGCTCACCCTAGAGCTGTCCCCGGACAACTCCCTGCGGCGGCTCGGAGCAGAGAGCCAGGCCGGCGCGTTGGGCTCCAGTGGCAGGGTCCTCAAGCCCCATCTGTCCCCCGTGCAGGAGGCCGGCAGCCCCAGCCGCACCAGGGCCTCGGCCAAGGACCTAGAGGAGGGCCTGGAGGCGGAGGCCAAGGAGAGGAAACCGGGCGAGAGCAGCAAGGCTGGGCGGGGCTCTCTGCTGCCCAACCCCCGCTCCCCCTACAAGCACGCCCACATCCCGGCCCACGCGCAGCACTACCAGAGCTACATGCAGCTGATCCAGCAGAAGTCAGCGGTGGAGTACGCCCAGAGCCAGATGAGCCTGGTGAGCATGTGCCCCATCGCGGCCGACGACGCCGACGAGCTGGGGCCCAAGATGGAGTGGAAGGTGAAGATCCGGAGCGACGGCACGCGCTACATCACCAAGCGACCCGTGCGCGACAAGCTGCTGCGGGAGCGCGCGCTCCGCATCCGCGAGGAGCGCAGCGGGGGCATGACCACGGACGACGACGCGGCCAGCGAGCTGAAGATGGGCCGCTACTGGAGCAAGGAGGAGCGCAAGCAGCACGCCGTGCGCGCCAAGGAGCAGCGGCAGCGGCGGGAGTTCATGAAGCAGAGCCGCGCCGACTGTCTGAAGGAGCAGTCGGCGGCGGAGGACGGCAAGGAGCCCAACATCATCGAGCTGAGCCACAAGAAGATGAGCAAGAAGAGGAACAAGAAGATCTTCGACAACTGGATGACCATCCAAGAACTGCTGACCCACGGGAGCAAGTCTCCGGAGGGAACCCGGGTGTACAACTCGATCCTGTCGGTGACCACCGTCTGAGCTCCGAAGGCCAGCCAGGCTGGTTTAGGGGGTTGGGGTTGGGGTGGGTGGAGTTGTATTATATAATGACGGAAATGTAATGTACTGTAGATAAAACACTCGCTTTGGGGGGGAGAGAGGGGTTCCTGCCTCTATTCGTTGTGTGCTTTGTAAATAGGAACCGAGAAGAGCCTTTTTTCTTGAAGGAACCGAGGAACCGCCACGATGGCCTGGGGGCGTTCCGCCGAGGTGTTCCGTTGTCGGGTTTGTTGGACACAGACATGGATGTAAGGCCGACTTTGCAGAATATCTTAAAAATGCTTACAATAATCTTTTCTACCTTTTGCACTTGCTCTTTTGAATATTATCGGATCAAAATGCAATATTCAAGTTTTGAAAGGAAGTGACACGGACAGTGTGCCATTTTAAAAAAATATATATGGAATGCCAACATTTACACGTTTTTTTTTTTTTTTTTTGCTTGGCAGTTATCCTTCAACAGTATTTTACTGAGGTGCATAACGTAATGTTTTGAGAAATACGATGCTATTTTCTTGCAAGGTCTAACAGTTAATTATTTCAATAGGAATTTGTAAATAAAAAAGTGCAAAAATACAAAAGTTGGGTTTTTGACTGTTATAGAACACCATGGCCAATGGCGCTGTTTTTTTTTGTAAATGTTTTACAACGAGTTGTATCTCATCTGTTACATATACTTTCAACAACAAATATCCGCCGTTATTGTTGTGTTCGTGTAGGTTGGGGAGCACATTCCTCCTGTCTTGTCTTAAACATGAGTTATCTCTGTTTATTGTTTATTGTTGATGCACATTGTAGTCGCTTTTTGATTTCGTAGGGCTACATATATATCTGGCGAAACAGCTTAACGAATCCTTTAGTTAGCCACCCTTTTTTGCTGTCCTGTAAAATGAGAGAAATAATAAATTATTGTTTTATATACGATGAGCTTTCACACGTTGGAGGTGTTGTGATGTGTTATTACAATGGGAGCATGGTAGATCGTGGCGGCATGAAATAGAAATGGTGCAGACAAAATGGAGGTCTTCTTTGAGTGTGAATGTGTGTCATGCCTTAACTTTAAGTGGCTAATCTATAAGACACTGGTTGGACAGTTACTAGACATTTACTAGACAGATTGAATGCCTCGTAAAAGCCCAACAGATTCATTGATTCAATTAAAGTTTTCATTCATTCTTGACTTGTCTTTTAAACAGGTTTTAACGCAAAATTACAAAACTTGCATTGTTCAAGGTAATTTGTATTCAACCTCGCAAACTCTCACACTCACAGTATAAGTTAGAATATCAATCGGAGATGTACAGTTCTTTTTCATGCTTTGAGACCTGAACAGAACCCCAATGTGACCTACTTTCTCCAAAATACTAATTCTGTTTGTCTGTTGTCAGGGCATTCAGGCGATGGACCTATATTCTTAACATTTTAAAAACCAGTCTAATCAGTTGAATGAAACGCCCTCTCTCTAAGCCATGCACGGTCGGTCACTGAACCATCCACAAAAGGAAAAAGAAAAACCACACTTGGAATAACGGTAGATGATATAGAACTCAACAAACACCCAAAAAAACGTAATCAACATGCAAGGTAGCATGTTTTACTTATCAAGTGTTTTTAATGATTTTAATGCGGGGAGGGGAGGGGGGGGGCTCCATGTTGTGCGTGCTTGTGTGTGTGTGTGCAGAGGGGTGGTACATCATTGGGAGGGGGGGTGGGGGGGGTGTATGATTATGATAATGAGAGTAGCCAGGGTTGCGAGCTCTGCCTCTTCCTCTATGTCTTCTCCAGGGATAATTGATTACTTCTCTTTAGGACCCCGGCTGAAACCCAAGGCGCCTGTGATTTATGTGTCGAGTAAAATCCTCTGGACACACTCTTTAACTGGGAGATAACAATATGGCCTAGCTAGGAAAACAGAAAAGAATGAAAAAAAAGAGAAGAAAAAAAAAGGTTTTGCCATTCAATTCAGGAATGTCACCCACCACCTATTGTGTGAGAGAGACGTGTTGATCACGTTTACACAGCAGCTATATATAGACATAGATGGACACGTATAGATTAATTTGGAAGTCGCTTTGGATAAAACAGCCTGCTCCATGACTAAATGTAAAAACTATGTTTTTCTGTAATATTTGTGTGTATAGAGTGGGGCCCTCTCCTCCTTGGGCCGAGCGTGCCTCATGGGTTAGGCCCAGAGAGAGGGACTCATCTATTTCAAATGTCAGGAGGGAGAAGTGGCTGACATTCCAGTGCTCTCATCCATTAAGTGATAAGGAAGAGGCTCCTCTCTCTCTGCTGCGCCGCTTGGTTTTATCCCCCATGAAGAGGAGGCCGCCGAGCCTGATCAACTGCTACGGCTTTTTATTCTCTCCTTGTCCAAGTGCACGGACAGCTCTCTATCGGTCAGCCAGCACACCTTCCTAGCTCTGGCTTGTCCCCAAGAGGTACAATAGACATGTGCCATGACAAAGAATTTGTTGCACTGGTAGTGTCACAGTTTGCGTAACCAAACATAACAGTGGAATCTTGTGAAATAGATTTTTTAGGAATGATTGGATAACTTCATGAATGGCATTGTTGTGAGGTCCCCATGAAGTTTGGTAACACAGGAGCCCTCCATGAACACAAACCAATTGCTTGTTTGGGATTGTAGATTGCTGTTGATTTATTTTTCTTTCAGTCTTGCACATTTTGGAGTAAGATTCGTAAACCCAACTGTTGCCACGGCAATGCAAATTCCCTCATCTAAAACAATCGTTTCACTGGCTGTCGTTTTACTTCTGCTACCTGCAGAAGTAATTTTCTGACTGAAGACTTGTAGATGAAACCACACTAGCTGCTGGATACACAGACAGATATGCTGACTGTATGCTGCTGTATTTGGGGATATTTCAACATCAGTGCAGAGATATGAGGCCATGGCGTGGATCATGTTCATACCTGAATACTAGACCCTTCGGTTTGAAATTAGACATTTGCCTGCTTGTTTCACACAGACATCACCATATTGAGCAGGGTTTTTCTGAATTTTCTGAATACGATGCAATTACGACGTAATTTCATAAAAAAATATTTTATTGAAATTTTACGACCACAATGTGCAAGGCTATTGGACATGGATCACAGCAAATATTAGTTGCTGATATAAGCAAAGTTCGGTCTTCGTTTTCGTCCATCTTCTGTTCAACTCCTTACCGCAAAACATATTTTTATGATCTTCAGGTTTGAGGTTTCTTCACATCTTGCACTCTGTAAACAATGACCACCAACACCTGCACATCTTTGTTAAGACGAGAAGATACTTGATTTAGTCTAGAGTAGGCTAAGTAACCTCTATCGCAAGACATGTTGGTTTTCCTGCCAACATTTCATCCGTGTTGACAGCTAGGATAGATGAGAGGCACGAACGCTAACCCAACCTAATGTATCACACGAATGCATACATAAATTGAATAATAAAAAAGAATCAACGTCTCATTCTGATTTATCACAAGCATAAGATGAAGCAGCGGAGCGGGCGTTACAATGATGAATGACGTGTGTGTGTGTGTGTGTGTGTATGAGGGAGAGAAAGATAGAGAGAGTATGAAAGATATGTTGGGAAGATTAGATATGACAGGAATTTGCTTGTCCCACGCTTGCTTGTGCTGCTCCGAGAGACTTTGAAATGCAGACGTGTTTTAAAACGAGACGACAGCACTGGCATTGAGAACATACAAGTGTAAGATGGATGGTGTTTCATTACACTTCATATTGTAGTGGTGGATCCAGGATGATGGTTTATTTTTCTTCTTCTTTCCAATCATAATGCTTGTTGTTTTTGCGTGGGGGTGGTTGGGTTAGTCCGGGGGTAGTATGAAATCTGAATCCGTCGTTCTTCTAAAGCACAAATATTTACTTTGACTTTACTTTTTCTTTCCCCCTTGACTCATTTTAGTGCAGGATTTCAATTAGCTGACATGGTTGTCATTAGTGATGGGTGTAATGAGTGATGTGTGTGTGTGTGTGTGTGTGTGTGTGCGTGTTTGTAATTCAAACCGTGAGGTCATGCGGAAACGCCAGGTCAAGCTCATCCTGTTAGCTCAGAGCATGTGCAAAGGATCCCTGCAGGTATCGGTGACTGGTGATGAAGGACTTCAGTACAGACTCCCAACTGATCCTAGTTTTACTCACTCTGACATAGTACATTATATTCTGTGTCCTGAATCAAGTATTTTGTACCTACCATCCCTACGGAGCTCAGCACCCAGAGGGTGAAACACATTTTACAACTAGAAGTGTTTACAGTATCTTATCTTCGTAATATAAAGGTGGGATCACACTTTGGATTGCCGTTAAGTCCACATGATAAATACCATATTTCAAACTATATATATTTTCAAGTTGAGTATTACATTGGAATGTATCTGAGACATTTGTTGGCCAGAGTCCAACTAAATAAAGTTATCCCTTTTAACTACTGCGTTCCTATAATTATGCCCGAGGATGGCAAATCAACCCCCCAACCACCTACCCTCCCCCCTGCGCCCAATGGGTCAGTGACTCGTTGAATGCCACAGACAAAAATGTCTCTAACTAAGTATTTGACCCTTGAACTTAGCGCGGTCCCATTAGGGTCAAAGGTCATGCTGGCTTCTTTCTGTTCGTTTCCCCTGGCAGGGGCCGTAACTCAGTGGATGGACCATCCTCTACCCGCCTCCCCCCCCCCCCCCCCCCCCCCGGGGGGCCCCCCCCCCCGGGGGGCCCCGGGGGCCCCCGCGGGGGGGGGGGGGGGGGGGGGGGGGGCCACGCGGGGCCCCC
>JAOPJO010000025.1:19149179-19163970 GCA_027123675.1 Molva macrophthalma | reverse complement strand
TGTGTGTGTGTGTGTGTGTGTGTGTGTGTGTGTGTGTGTGTGTGTGTGTGTGTGTGTGTGTGTGTGTGTGGAAAGACTCAGAATTAGAGAGAAAGGAATACTACAAGTTAGTTATTATAAATTCAAATGTTACAGCAAAAGCATTTATGGTCAAGCTCGACTGGTAGAGCATGAAATGAAGACCGCCAGGGTGTTTGATTCCAACTACGGCCCTCCGTGCTCACTATGTATTCACTCACAGTTGTAAAACGCTTGGGATAAAAGCATCCAGTAAATGGCGCGTATACATTTACATTTGCATGCATTTCATTCTCAACATGTGAACTCAACCACTCTGCATGAAAAACCTCCTGATCCCCACTTTCCAATGGTGGTGATTATGAGAAGAAAGAAAATCCATCATAGCAATCACTGTGATAAACCCTGGTAAATATCAGCAGTCAGTTGCTGCGTTTCCATGTGCTACAATTAGTGTCTGTTGATGGGTCACTCTCCAGGGTTTAATTGCATCTCACTAAAGTCCACCAGAAGAATAGATTAAAAACGAACAGAAGATCGTAATCCCTTACATCTTCCTCATGATTCACACGTTGGCAAAAAGGGGGTGGATTCCAACAATTAAGCTGTCAGCCAGTCGAGATGAATCACATGAGAGACGCGCGAGAAACCTCCCCTGTACTTCCAGTATAAATCTGCGATGGCATCGGTTGGTTCTTAGAGTGTGGGCCAATTACCATACTAATGTATAGAAAAACTCTGGGTGTGTGTTGTGTGTGGTGGTTAGGAACTCTTGTTTCCTACCTGTATTGATCCAGCGTTCGAGAAGGCCTGTTATCAGGCCTTCTGATAGGGCTGCTGAACCGGTGCTCTTAATGAAATGCGCCCAAGGCTCATATTTTCCCTCCATTGAGCTGTGGCGCGTTCTCAACAGCTACACATCACCTTTATGTTCTCCCAAACGAGAGGAAGATCAATACATCCTTACTGACCTCCTTCAAACACTCTCATTTGTCCATTTGACATTTCTGAGATTTAAGGAAGAAGTAAAAAAAAGCCTATTTTCAAGGAGCTCAAATAAAAGTCCCCTGGTAGATTTCCAGACAACAATACAATGAGATGTACACCATGTCTACCAGCTACCAGCAAAGAGTCTGGTGGGCCAGTATCCAACCACATGCAATTGCTTTAATTGCACCTTTATTGGTATCCCCCCCTCCTTTACGGTCTTGTGAGACCAGGTTGTAGGCTGCCCCTAAAATGGCTTTAAAAACACACAGGGTTGTCTTAAACAAGACATCTCAGTGTCATTAGACAGAGTGGCCACAGGCAGATCGAGCCCAGAGTTGCCAAAGTGTTCCGTGAAAGCTCATTGGTTCAGAGCACTTGTACACAGGACGTCGTTACTTTCCATTCCTGAGAAGGAATATGTCTTCCTATAAGTAAGAACAATAGATTTTCTGTTACACACCTCTCTACACAGGACTTTCTATACAGAAAAGCCTCAGGTAATCGGAATGTCTTTTAAGTGGGTTTCGATGTGCGAAACCTGATCTAACTACTGGGGAATTCAACCTGGCTGAGGCCTCAGGTCTATACGCAGGGTTGCAACCACAAAACACTGATGACTTTCTCATAACAGATGAACACATCACTTTCATGAACATCTACCATACCCCCTCCGTAAACGCTCTACACTCCCTGAAAAAAACACCACAGCTGCACACCACCGCTCGGATTGCCTCTGCAATATGAGTCACCCAGCTCCAATTAATACAATACAATCATTTATCCAGCTATACTGACACGCGCACACAACGACACGCTTCTGACCACATCAACACTGGTTATCTCCCTGGAAGAAATAACAGGCGAATGGACAGACTGCCAAACAGACAGGCGACAAGATAGGTGAGAGAAGTGACGCGTGTGAGCCGCCTGGACTTCAAAGCAGGACATCCATCCAGCCCCACGCCCCCGCGCCGCGCATCACCTCAAAACGCCTCCCTCTTTGCATTTCATAGGGCGACATGGTATTTCTCATGGTGCCTTCTGCCTTCAGCAGCGTGTGAGACCTAACCAACCAATCACCCACACAAACACGGACACTCCCTTGTACGGTTTTGAGAAAGAAGTCGGTGCCTGAGGAGCAAACCATAGAGGGGTGTCAGTCATTCGTTGCGGCGGCCGGGCGTTGGAGGGCTGAGGAGGGTTGGAGTCGGCTGGTTGCAGAACAGCAGCGCTTCACACTCCCGGACCCTCTCGTCCTTCACTATAGCGACTGTCTTTGTCACCTCAGCCTTCTGGAGGGCCCCTGATCAAATAGAATAACAAGAACAATAAGTAATAAATCCTTTGTTGGGCTATTTGTTTATCATTTAGCAGATGCTTTGATCCAAAGCGACTTACAGTTCATTTATTTATATACATGTCATTATGGAGCATGTAGGAGTTAAGCTCAGGGGTGCTTACATGTGGGAATGTGGTCATTGGGATTCGAACCCAGAACCTTTCCCAGAATAATCTGGGTGTCCTGCACTATCCTGCCCCTGTAATTTGTCATTTTATACTGCTCAACTTACGAAAGCCCTGTGTGTAGATGAGATGTTTGTAGAAATGGCAGAATGAATGAGGAATAGGTGTTGGAGAATCTATCTAATTCTAATGAGACCTTTGGGAATCAAACTGACAGTCCATCGATTGCACCAGGTAAGTCCTACTAAGGTTGTGTTCTCTCTTTGAACTTCATCATAGGTCGAAATGGGTGTTCGGAACCCTTTGTTATTAGCAACGGAAATTGTGCCATAGCAACTATTTGGTTAGTGGGTGAAAGATCCATGTGTGAAAGATCTGTTTCACACCAGAATCAACTAATCCCAAAAAAAATTGTTTTACATTACAATAAAGGTAGGTCCATGCAGAACGGGGCTCATTGGTGGGACTGTGGTGGACTAAGTCTGACAGGGTCGCAGTGTGTGGGGGTAGTTTTAGAGTCGTGAAAGATAGAGGGCGTCCTGAATGCATGGATCACAGCCGGCACTCAAAGAAAGCCAAGGCCTGGCAACTAAGTCTACATCCCAGTTGTCAGGCACTGACAGCAAGGGATTAAGCCTAGCAGGGAGACTAAACACTACCCTCTATTGGATGACATGGAGATATGCCTGTGGTGATATGCTGATCCCAGCAGCGTACTCTGCTATTGTGATTTCAATTTCAAGGCCAAAAGCTCCTCTAAAATTATTACATTTTTCTTAGCATTGTCTGGATCTTTATGAATGTGGTAAGAAAATCTGCCCTGCGTGTGAAGTTTGCTGAGCAGTTGAACAGCCTTTACTTGGGTTGTGTAACAACCTGGGTAAAAGTTGATGGACAATTCTGGTGAAATTTCCCATGGTGATTTAGTTTTTTCCCCCCAGATTCCTACACTCACCACCCCTAATCAAGCCAAAGCAGCACCTAAACATAACTCTAACCCAAACCAAAAACCAAACAATCCTTAATACAATACCTCAGCTCAACCTTTTCTAACGCATCATTGGAAATATTCTCCCAAAATGTCCATATAGCTAGTTAGTTAAACTTCTAATTATCTTCATTCATAGAGTGATTTCTCTTGAGTACTCTTCCCGAAATGTCCAATGCTATTAGTTCTAGAAGTCCATCATGATAATAGGCCGAAGAAGAAAAAAGGAACTAGCAATTAGCTTGATTTGTTATGCAATACTCCTCGCCGATCTTCAATTTATTCTCCTTTACGACGTCCTACTCATGGGCTCAGTGGACCAGCATGGGGTCCAGTCATGACTTTGATAAAACTACACAGGGAGAACAGAGCGGGCCAAGTCTGCGCACATTTAACAAATAGGCGTAGAAATTAATTAACTTGGTACACATGTTCAAACTGTCATGGTGATTGGGGAGCTGCGCAAAGCCTCATACGGCTTCCCCTGAAATTGTTATCTCAATTGAGTTGATGAGTCCACCGGCCATGCTTTTGAAAAAAGGTGCTACAAGTTCATGCTTTAACTGCATGGGGACGACCAGCTATATTACAGAACCAGATGGACTGCCAGAGATTCTAGTTTTGGGGTATTTTACTATTAGGTCTGTCTACCGGGCTTGGTATAGTAGTAGGATAAAATTTGGGCCAAAGCAAACATTCTGCTGATTCGGCATTGATCACTGCACAATAACTGTTGGTAATTGTGCAGGTGAGGTGAGGTGGAAAGGTCAGAGGTCATCCTTTCATGCGTGTGCAGCAAACAAACAGTGAGAAGATGAATCCTAATTGTTATGACATTAAGAAGGCCGGACAGAAACATGTCCAGTCATGCCTAGAAGGTAGCTTTTTCTGTAGTATTGAGTCTTGATTCTTCAGATAGAGAGTACCTGACCAATCAACATATTGTGTGAACGAGATGAAAGAAAGTCAAAGACAATCAAAAGCATGACCTGTAGCTGGGCAACCAATCAACCTCCTGTATTTATATTGTGCACAAAGCAATGAGCCTGTGTGAAATACCAGCTCTAAGGAAATACGCTATACTTTATCATTGGAAATCAAGTAGTAGTATCTACTATTGCAATAAATCAAGTGTTATAGAAGAATAATGCCCAGCCAGTTTAAATATTGTTCTCATCTCAGGAAACAATAACTTAAACTGAAAGGTATTGGATATTATGAAGTTATGGTGTTGTGGTTGCTGCACAATTATCTTGTTTGCGTGCGTGTATGTGTGCGTGCGTGCATGCGTGTGTATGTGTGTGTGTGTGTGTGCTACAAGTAATCTTATCTATGCACTTTATAAACAGGACTCATTATTATAGATTTACAGAGCCTCTATTTCACCACCAGGTGTGAGGGCAAATAGTCATTACAATCTCTTTCAAAATCAAACCACATCACAAGTGGGACTTTCCACAAAGATGTATGATGGAGAGATCAAGTCCAGCCGCCACACCCAGTGGTAAAATATGAATATGAACCCTCCAAGTTTAAAACAAATCTCGCTCCATCACTTACTTTAATTCACATTGAAGACCCTGAACAAGAAGCTGTGCCACTAAGCAGACAGTAAGGGACAATCAGACAAGTCTGCCAGATAGATCTCCAGGTCAGATCCCTCTCCTCTGCATATCCAGTTGCATTTAACAAAGCAGTGGTGAAATAAATCATAAGTCATTTGATGCAGAGCAGCAGCATATGTTTTTAAATCCCCCCAGTGACCCACCATCTTATTTCCCCAGAGATGGGACTTCAAAGCGGGGTAATGTTCAAACGAGGCCTCCTGTGGTCCGCCACAGCGTGGAACAGTCTGAATCCCCCGTGGTTTCCCTACAGATCATGTGAGCAAATTTCAGCAGTGGAGAGACACCGCCTGTTCGCTGATATTTTAAGCCGAATTTAAGATTCACCTTTTAGAATACTGGTGCTGAGAAGGAGCAGTATGAGAAGGTCAGGGACTCTTTAGGTATTTGTCGATGGACTATGTGCCTAAAGAGACACAAATATAGTCTTATCATAAATAGCTATAAGTGATGTTCAACAGAAGTGGGCTGACATTTAGTTTTTTCTATTTTGAATAGGTTTATGAATTTGCAGCGTTTTCTGCTTGTGTAGTTTCATTAGCCTAGGAACGAGACCAATCTGCGAGCTCATGTTTTATTTGCTCTGGCATATGCGTCTGGCCCCCGTCCCATTCTGCGCCTGTTGATAACGCCCCTTGGAAATTGAAAATTAACCGAGAGGTTCCAGACTAACGGGCATTTCTGAATTGGTCTGGCAATACAAGGCTATAGTTTTATATCTCACACACACACACACAACTTGGTTGAAGCTTTTTTTTTTTTTTCCCCCAATACCAGAGCAATGCAAACATTCTTGGCATGGGTAGCCCCAGTAGAAAACAAGCCCTGTTAACCCTGGCTGCAGTGTTCATACCATGTTCTACCAACAGAGGTAGTTTCCTCACATCACACCGTACAACACTAGAACATCTTTATTATGGGGCTGGTGGCTAAAAACGGAACTGTAGGACTGTCCATAAACATAAATTGATGGGATTGGGGGGGGGGGGGCATGAAAATGTTACAGGAATTATGCTGGTTGGTGCCATTTACAAATTAACCTGCCGTTTCCAGCAACCAGCAAGACGACTGCGTCATTGAGCTTATGAATCCATCAGGGCAAATGAATAATCAAATGAGAAGAACAGGGATTCACAGAGGTTCAGCGTTCACCAGAACCAGTTTCTGACCCTGAGGGATGTATGTATAGGAGCGTCACATTATGGACAAGCATGCAAGACCAGACAAAAAGTATTAAAAATGTTAACATTTATTGCTGTTTCTGAATACCACATTGAAATCAGGAGCATTCAGAGTATACACAGAAATTATACTATTATATATGGTTTCACAAAGGCAGTGAACACATACCGTATTACAATCTACAAAAATCTACTTTACAGAAATTTAAAATTCTAAATATCAAAAAGGTACAGCTGCAGAAACAGGCGTGGAACTGTAACCAGTGACTGCTCTGGATATCCGTGTGTGTGTGAATAACATGGGGACATCACAAATACAAAGTAAGCAGAAAGTCCTCTTTGTACGTACAGCTGGTTTTGGACATTAGAACGGGCAGACAAAAATCACAATAATAAAAATAAAAAAAAACACTACAAAAAAGAAATGATCCGATAAATTAGAATTATAGGGTTGGGAAGGGGGGCTTTGCATTCAAAAATGTATATACCTTACAACAGAGGCCTGCCAAGGGCATTTCAGTAGCATTCTTCAGTGGGGTTTGGATAACGGATCATAGACAAAAATAAGGTTAGTTATGCGTAAAAAGTACACGATGGGGGAGGTAGGGAAATGCGTCTTCCGGAGATATATATTTATAAAAAAAATGCATCCTCAAGTTATGATGGCACTCAAGGGAAGCCCGTGGTGGTGGTGTGTGCTTCAGTCAGGAACAGTTGATGGTGCTAGTAGATCTTTCCTGTAAGCTCAAACTGCAGTGATGGCTGGAGTGGGGTCTGTTCCCATCCTGTGGCCCGATAACCAAGTTTAAGTCTTCAAAAATGGACCTCTTCCATTTTATTCGGTCCGAAACAGCAGGACCATTTAAGGAGGGGGTGGGGGGGGGGGGGGGAGAGAGAGAGAAAAGGATAAAAGTAGCAGAATAACACGGTATCCGAACTGCCCAGTGTTGAAACAACGACAACAAGAAGATAACTATCCAAGGGGGTCAAGGTTGTCAGAACGCACAACTCAGAGACAAACGACCTTCAGGAAATTTTTAAATGAACAGAAGAAGTAAGAATAATTATATATATATAAAAAAAAACAAAAAAAAAAACTTTCCGGTAAAAAAAGAAAACAAAAAAAGGATAAAAACTTCAAAACCAAAAATGTATTTGTATGCCCACATTAATGCCAGACTGCATTTTGGAGGGCACGCCCACAAAAGCAAGACACGGCGTTCGTCTCAATTAGGAGACAAACTGCCCCTCATCCCAAGCTGGACTCATGGACACACAGGGTTGTTGTTTTTTTGTGAATGGTCTCGGGTTCAGGATTCTAGTCTAGTCCTGGTCCATGGGCTCGTCACTGGTCCCAGTGTTCAAGCTAGCGCCCTCTGTGGCGCCCTCTGTAGGGGGCTCGGGTGTACTGCTGGAGGGGGCAGGGGCTCCCTCCTCTCGGACCTCGGCGGTGTTCTCCTCCACCACGCTGCTACTACTGCTACTGCTGCTGCTGGTGGTGCTGCTGCTGCTGCTGCTGACCGGGTCGCTGGCGCCGTCGTCGCTGTCCCTGCTGGTGTCGGGCCCCTCCTCCGGGTTGCCGGCCGGGGCCTGCTGCTCCGTCTGGTCCATGTCGCTACCTTCCTCCTGGGAGCCGCACGGCACCTCCCTCTCCGCCTGCTCCTCGTGTCCCGGGTCGGTGGGCATCTCCGCCTGCGTGCTGCTGCTGGGCTCTGGGCGGGGGAGAGGGAGGGAGTTGTAGACAAACGGGTTCAAGGGTTTGACAACTTTGGTGTCATAATTCACCGACTAGCACACCGGTGAAGATGCTGGTGATGATAAGGTGGTGACGAGTCACAGGGTCCTAACCAAAACACTGGTATCACTTGGTGATCTTATCAGTTATACATAAAGTAATTAGGGCTGTCGGGTCCTGGTCAGTTGGTCGATATGCACGTGTTCGACCAAATTCTCATTGGTCGGACAATCGCTGGTGTTACTTTCAAGGAAAAAAGTGCCAACTAATGCCAACTAAAGTGCCATTATTTTTCAGGAATTAACATTAGTTATGAATACAATTTATTATATGCTCCGTAGTTTCTGTTTTAATAATCATATCGTTTGATAGACTATAAGACAGGGAGGCCTAAACACCCCGGTTTTCACAAGCTAGTCGTAACTACTGAACATTCACTCGGCTCCAAGTCGAGTCCAAGTCATCGATCTGGCTGCATTAGATCAAAAAGATGATAAAAAAGTATGTTAAGTGTAACGTAAGTAAAAGTTTGTAGGCATATCATCTAAAATCGTAAGGCATACGTTTTCTTTTTTTCTATGATTATACATATCAGAATTGGCACCTCAGCAAGAATCGCAGCACCATTCATTTGGACCCATTATATTAAACAAAGAACAAAAATAAAATATAAGATATTCTGCCGTAACTGAGTCAGACTCGGACCAAGAGTGGATCTGAAACCCAAACAGCAGTTACATGATATTTAGGCTACCAGGTAGAGTAGAGTGATCTGTGGCCGATTAAGTTAATCTAGAGATAACGTACAGATTTTAACTTCTAAAAAAATGTCCCCCATTGACCAATCGATTGGTCGTAGAGTTGGTCGAATTTCAGTCTACCAAGATTCTATTTGGTTGACTACAGCCCTAAAAATAACTAAATAGCTTTAGTGTTTTAATCAGTACACCCAAAGTATTCTTTTATATCTAGCAACATTCTGCCACATTGCCCATGGAGCATGGCCCTTAATTCTTTGTACAAAAGTGTGTATGACATCTACCTAATTAGGTAGATGTCAGGTGTGGTGGCGTACCATCTACCTCCGAATGGGTCAAACTCAATACAAATAGGTTAAATTTGGTTTAACTCTGCTCAAGAGAACCCATCATGGAAACATCCTACCTTGTTCTTCGATTGAGCCCGCACTGCTGGAGGCCACGTTGTCCTCCTCCTCCTCCTCATCTTCATCCTTCTCCTGCACCATAGCTTCGGCCTCCTTCGAGGAGCATCCCGATGTGTGCAGATCTCTCAGCGTATCAGACTCCTGCTCGTCCTCCTCCTCGTCCTCATCTTCGTCGTCGTCGTACTCCTCCTCCTTGTTGAACTTTAGCCTCTTCACCTCGTGCTGCTCCGACTCCATGTCCTCCTCGTCATCGTCTTCGTCCTGGTGCTTGTTCTTCACGGAGCTGCCCAGGCTGCCCGACTCCGACACCTCACTACAAAACACATTTTAAAAAGGGTTTGAGCCAGAAGGTACGAATGTCTACAGGCGTACAGGGGTGCGCCGATCACATAGTTTTGATTCCGATTGATCGTATTAATAAACCACTGTGTCACCGGGTATAACCGTCTGCTGAGTGGATTTAGAAGGGATTTGGTAACAGACGTGTTAAGCAGCGATCAGACAATGAGATGATTATTTTAAAAAAGAAGCACAGCCCTAGCAGACAGGGTTAAAGTACTTGACTTTCAGTTTGGATTCGAGTCAGTGCCCTAATGTTGGGAATGATTTGCTAAGAGGATATGAGATTCATTTGAAACCACACAGCCAACCCGTTTCTTTGGGGAAACCACTTTACCAGTGATAATCATTAACAGTTACGTCACATCTGGGACCCATTCAAAAATAACAAATCTTCAACTTCATTTTACTTGCTAATCATGAGCCAGAGGCTCATTATTGTAATCAAGTGTCTCCAGTAAAGTGCTGTATAAAGAATAAATTGCCTTGAAATAATCCATAAAGGGGTTTGGGTGAAAATAATTCCACAGAAATGGAGAATTTCACAAATCCAAATTCATAGTACATACCTTATCTAGCCAAGTATTTGAAGGATAAATCAGTATCCAACAATGGCAATCAAGGATCTTATGCGTTGAAGGGTTTCCCACAAAACCAGGTTTAGCGGAGGGGTGCTTCAAAAGATCACAGCTTCAAGACTCAAGTTCTTAGTCAACATCGTGGGTTTAAAAAATATGAACATCCTGTGCATTATTATAACCAAATTAAACTGGATATAGAGGCTGCTGTAGACAATATTTGAATATTATAACACAATTAAAGGCTACGCCAGTGAAGGCCAGCGTCAACAAAGAGGACTTATTAACAGGTGGTTCATTCACAAATGTGCCACAAAAATTAGAGTCACTGGATTGAATGTCCACAGAACCATGGTGGGGCAGTAACTGGTTCCCATTGGCATAATACAGGGAGAGAATCACTGTTGCAACACAACCTCTTGTGTTGCCCAGTACCTGGACTCTTTGTCGTCCTCCTGGTCCGGTTCCGAGTCTTTGTTGTCAGTGCTGTCCGGCAGACCGTTGGCTGCTAGTGAGCTGGCCAGCGACATCTTCGGTCGGTTCAGTGGTCGCGGAGTCCCTGGTCCGTTCACTTTCCTGACAAACGTAACAATAGAAACACATCAAGTTCAACAGAACTGCATAAAATAGTCTAATAGAGGCACATACAAAAATTGTTCAACAAGTGGAAATCTTTATCAGAGTGTGAGAAACTCCTGGAAATTTATATCGTTAAAGGATATTAACTATTGTTGAGTTTTGGATGAAGCAATTGTCACCCAAAAATGTTTAAATCATTGATCAATCTTTTCAATACATCACTGATTGTTAGAGCAGTGTGTACAGGTGTTCTAAGGGTATCAAACTAACCAAAAGAAAAGAAAACTCTAATTTAAGGTACATATCTTGTGAGTCATCAAGATTACCTCTCTGTGAAGGCAGACGTGTTCCCTGGAAGCATCACTCCATTCATTCTACTTATCCCACTGCAGCCGTTTTTCCTGCAACAATTTGCTTGTTAATAAATCAACCCCTTGATGCATTACCAACAAGTTCATTATCATGTTCTCAAATTTACCAAAAGGGATTTTAAACACCACTTACTCTGAGGTTGGATGTACACAGCTAACCACCATTACATTCTGCACACAAACAAAGATGAGTGGACAAGGTTTTAGATAAGAAATTATCAAGAAAGCTATTTATATATCGCTATTTGTTGCAAAACCATAAATACAAATAGAATGCTTAGAACACAATTTTATAAAAGCACAGATACATTTCAGACTGAGGTACAACATGTTCAGGGTGAAAAAACAATTTGAATAATAAAAACGCTGAAGAGGACACACACCTTCTCTATACCTCGGAGGAACTTATCTGTTCCTGTGTAGTTCCTCTTGGGCTCTGTGAGAAGCTCGCACAAGCGCTGGATGGTGAATGGGATTCTGGAAGCAGACAACAACAGGCAAGCCATACAGACATGAAGAAAACCCTCCATTGTTTGCTCAAAATATGCAATGCGACATGACCCATTCAGGAAGTAGTGGGTGCCTTCCATTTTTTATGCGCGAGATTGAAATTTAACAATGGATCCTCGGTTGGAAATACATATAATAAAAACGTGTATCTATAGGGTTTAGGGGAATAAATTTGAAGAGGGCACTTTAGATTTTCCCTCGTTATACTGTTTTAATATTAATAAAATGTTATATATTAAGAGGCTAGCATATAAATAATTCTGGTTTGGAGACTATTCCCTTTCTCCCCCACTTAAGAGTTTCTACACTTTCTCAAGTGTCTGGCTTGTTTAACCTCTACTTTGAGTGTTTGGCGGATAAAGAGCAGTAACAGGTGGTTACGATGGTTGGTCTGGTCTAGATTGAACATTAAAAAGGAATTAGTGGCGGCATTTCTTTAACAATGTTTCAATCATAAGGCTTCATATGAGGTTTGGAGACGATAAGCATACCAAGTGAAGGAGGTCAAAGCTTCGAGAGACTCCAGCAGAGACATGAAAGCCAAATTAAATAACCAATCACATCTCACAACACAGATCTTGAGGACGCATTCTTTGTGGACGGAGTAAGGCTCAAAATGTACAGCCAACATATTAGCACTTGGTTCCCACCCACTGTCACGTAAACAAACAAGTAGCATTAAAGTGTTTTTGTAAGTGTTTTTCTTTTCAAGCCATTGCTGGACTTAATACATTTTATTCTCCCTCAGTTTAAACTACCCAGTGACTAAGGCAAGGCTCTTTACAATAAACAAGTTGATAATATTAGGCAGAACATCTTGCCTGTAGTACTTTTAAATAAGCACTTTTAAATAAGCATTTTTAAATGTAGCATTTAATTTAAAAAAAAAACACCCCAAAATAAACCCTGATAGCCACTTTAAACAATCAGTTGCCCTACCATCACTTAATATGACGCATGTACAAACTGGGACAGACGTATGCCAACTTCCAAATACATGTCTCAGCGCAGTGTACAATTACTATGCAGCAAAGGACACGAGCGGCTTTGTACCTACCCATTATATGCCTTCACTATCTTCAGTATCCTCTCCTTCATATCCTCAAATGGGATCGACTCCACGTTGGGGTTGGCGGGGCCTCTCTGTTCGGGTACTGAGGCCCTGAAGTCCTCCATTACCTTCTCCAACTTGAACAGGAAGTAGTTCTTGAACTGAGGCCATTGAACCCTAGAGGAGAACGGTATAGACATACAGGACCTAAGTCCCCCTTTCCAGTGTTTGCATAGCTACACTTGGGAGACAAGTTTTGGTAACAGTTGCTCACATGACATAGGCAGACAAACCGTTTATAGCACATTTGAAAAGTGACTTAGTGAAGATTTCAAACTCTGATAATGAAACATGTTATATGATGCCCTCTTCACGGATACATTTTTACAGGGGGTTACAGTGAGTAATTGTTGTGTAGTAAATGCCACCATGTCCTCTAGTGAAGCCTGTAAACACTGTAAAAATGTTGTCAGACATGTAGGATAGGCATCTGCATTTGTATCACCATTTGTGCATTATACACTGCCTTCAGAAAGTGCAGAACACACCAGCAAATGGCAAGCGTTTACATAGCACATTCTAATTTGCATTTGTAGAGTGCTCATCTAAAACAATGTTTTATTGACTACGCTTTTCAACACAAACCAATTGAGGCATTACAATGTTTCTATGTATACCAGAAAGAAATGTGGAATTGTTAAAAAAAAAAGAAACCTGTTTTATTATAATTGAATAACAAAAGGTACACAGTAAGAAAGGCAATGCATGGCTAAATACTTACATTGAACTTTTCCTTTTAAGTTCGTTGTAATCAACAGGTAGTCTGTCAATGATGTCAGTGGGACTGTGGACACTTTTTTTTCTTTGCTCACGATAATCCTCATTTAAGTATGAAGTGCTACAAAACTGTTCAACATAATTGCTCAACGGTAAGGTAAATACTTACAGGGTCTCTCCGGTCTTGGCAATATGGCAAAGAAACTGCTCCAGAAGAGGAAAGGTCTCTTGCTTTCCTTTCTTATCGAAGTCTGCAGAGTAAAAAATAAAATAAAGCCAAAACGTTAGTAAACAAAGAGCTAATTGCCCTCGATATACAAGTAGATGGTTTGAATTGTTCATATGGAATGTATCTATAACTGTTTAAAGCGAAAATAATTTGCTTTCAAGTAGTCACTTAAACAGCTATTATTACATGTATGGCAGGGTATTATGCAAGATGGCTAAATAACTAGGTACAGTCATAATGTAATTGACTGTTTAACAGTACCGGTGACCCATTACAGGCTGGTGTAGTAAGTGCTATATATCGGTTAGTAGTACATCTAGTTTACTAAAGGTCGGTATTCTGATCATTTTAGTTGGCTAGGAAGATAGCTAAATCAACTGGTTTAGCCGGCCAGCAGTAATGTCCAATAAAGTGTAAAATAGACGACAACAGTCAGGATCTGCCTCTCGTCAACCGAAGACTATCAACGTCACATTTCTCAAGTGGTCGAAGTCGTTCAATTCACGACAGGAATGTTTATATTCAGAGGAAAAGCCGATTTTTTTCTCCAGATAGCGTTAGCTACATAGCCTAAGAGGCTAATATCACTGGGTTGTTTCCGTAAAAGGGCTCGCGAATTAGCATTAGCATTAGCCTGACACTGTGTAGCCAGACAGCTCGGCTAGCTAACATCACTAGCCAGGCAAGCTAAAACATTCGTAGTTTTTCCATTAGGTTTATCCATCATAGCAAACCCAAAAATCAACGAGTCACCGGACACAACATCTACCGATATTGTTTCTAATGACCTTTCAGCGCTTCCTGAAGTGAGTCAATGTCCATCATGTCGTCGCCCCCTGACAATGTTCTGGATGCAGACGGCACACTGGCGGCTAGCGGTTAGCTGCTGGGTGCTCCAAGTGGAAGAGGAAGGAGCATTTTAATATGGCGCTAGTGAGGTCACTGCCTGTGCACTCACACAGCTCTCCCTCCTGAGCTCGAATGGTAAACACAGAGAGACGGGCTCTTTTAAAATATGCCAATGTAAGATAAAAGTATATAATTTAACTAAGTTATTGTAATTTTGTGATGGTGTTTAGATTCGTTCATAGTTATCTACGGTCTAACTATTTGATCTCTCTCTCTCTCTCTCTCTCTCTCTCTCTCTCTCTCTCTCTCTCTCTCTCTCTCTCTCTCTCACTCTCTCTCTCT
>JAOPJO010000025.1:19126011-19138766 GCA_027123675.1 Molva macrophthalma | reverse complement strand
ACACACACACACACACACACACACACACACACACACACACACACACACACACACACACACACACACACACCAGGGTGTAAACTAGAAATTACCCTTCCACTTTTCTCATGTCAAGTACTCGTCTCAAGTGTTCCTGTTTTTAAAAGATTCACATTGTGATTAAACAGAGTTAAAAGGCTAGCCATTAATATATCAACAGGACCATTGCACTGTCATCCACATTTTTCCGCCTACGAAAAGTTCCCCACAAGCGCATATATAGAAAACACACATTTAAAATAATCACGCTGCGATGAACCGGCCTGACTGCTAACAAGATAACCAGCCATTAAAAAAACAAGCGGTGAGTGCAGCGGTGAAGGTGACTCCAGAGCGTGCAGACACCCAGGGAAGGGAGCGACAGAACGTGATGCATTACGCTCCTGATAAAAAAGGTTCAAACGCCTGAACGGCATGAAGAGTGACTTGCGCAAGTAAATCCCCTGTGATCTTGATGTCATTCGTCACCCAGCAGGGGAGGATGGGTTGGAAGGAGGATGGAGGACAGTTTAACGTGTTCCAGCTAAAAGCCCTGCCGAGAGACTTCCTGGGCCTGGAAGCCTCTCGCCGCACACTCCCTGCAGTGTGTCGTGGTGGATGACATCAAGCTGCTGGGATTATCATCCGCTGATTGATGACACTGGACACTGTGTTTCTCTACTAGGAATAACAACTCACCCCCCCCCCCCCCTCCCCGCCCTCGCCTTTTTAGATGGTTAAAACCCTTCCAGAATATGTAATATGAGAATATATCCTGGCGTCTGACCATGACTCTCAGTGGGAGTACTTACCCCTTTCTCAAAGCGGGAAGCCAGGGGGTCCTCAGCGAAGATGTGGAACTTGATCTTCTTGACGCTGAAAAGCAGGGCCGATTTGACCATGGTGAGGGTCTCCTCCAGACGGTTGCCACAGGCCACCACCGCCAGGTGCATGACCTCCTCGGCGCGGGCCCGCCGCGACCCTGGCCGCCCGCCATTGCTCTTTAGTCTACAGTAAAAAAAAAAGATGAATGAATGACAATAGAATCTCTCAGAGCTGGAGGAGCACATCTTGGTTCTAACTGTCAATCACCCCTTGTCAACAGGGTCGCCCTTTGAAGAGGGGCCCTGTCGCTTCCGGAACGTGCCGCGGTACTGACAGTTCCTTAATGGGTTTATGAGGACGGAGGCAGCTGAAACGTGAGGACGTGCTGCCTCAGAGGCATTCCAGACAGGGCACATCACCACAGTCTTGACAAACATATGTGACGCACCCCCACAATAATTCCTCAAAGACACCACTCTCTGCCTGTAATGTTCCCCAAACAACCCCCCCCCCCCTCACTCACAAACCTCTTTTCTGCATTTCCCACAAGCTTCAAGGCTTTGTTCTCCCAAAAGGGAGACAGTTCGAAATTAAAGTCTTCAGAAACAAAACTAGTTAAATTGACACATACTGGGCAGCAGCACAAAGCACTGAGCCACCACCATGGAAAGCAGATCATTGGAACATAATTAGCTAGTCCTTTGTGTACCTTACAAGCTGTGCAGGAACTATGGCACCTTAAAATAAACACTACCATTGGCAATGGACCCATATGGCTGACAGAACAATAACAATAAACAATAGAAAAAACAATCCCCAAAAAAAGGGAACAAAACCATTACTTCATGTACAAATATTTTAAGAAAAAGACCAGATCAACACACTCCCTGGGCAAAAAGCGAATGAAAAATGTTGACGTGCACGAAAAAAAAAAGACAGAAAGATAGAGAACAAAGAAGAAGATGAGGGAGAGTAAAGTTGGACAGGTGGACCCTGGGGGCGTTTTCCAGACGTGCCACGTGGTGTTCTGCATGGCTGGGGACGGTAATGAGACACTGATTAGGATGAATGAGAAGGTGCCGAGAACTGTGGTACAAACCCAAGGCCCATTCAAGGTCGCCAACTGCCACCCCACAGTCCCCCTCCCCCTCCGTTCATCTCCCGCATGTGCTGAGAGGTATCCTCTTCTTACAATTGGTAACAGGCAGACAGAATGTCCTGTTTCTATTGGCTACTAAACGGGGCATGTGCTGTGCAGATGTGGCCGTACATTGCGAAACTCTACATCATCATCTGGTAACGGTCAGTGTCGTAGGCACCAAAAATATTATAATTTATTTTCCAATTTTTTTTATTTTCAAAAGGGGATACAGAATGGGCTTTATATCATTCGGATGTAATATCCTGTCGAATCGGTCGAATCGTTCCTGGATCTTCAGAGAGACGAAAAAAGCGGGAGTGGGAGGGGGGGAGGGGGTTTGAAGATTAACTTGATTTAAAAGACCGTTTGAGTATGCTTGCCCTCTCCAGAGAGAGATTGTACCAAACGTTTAACTTTAATGCCTACAATATATCAGCTGCGACTGGTGATATTTGGCGGGGGTGGGGGGGGCTCCATTACACAGAGGACACTATTCCAAGAGATGACAGAACACAGGGGGCATTTAAACCTTTACCCTGACCTTGCTACCTCCATGCCCTCCCCCTTACCCTCCCTGGGTGGAGCAAGCGAGATTAAAACCTGATCCAGGGTCCACTTGTCACTCCAAAGTGCTTCTGATAAGACATAAAGGGGATTCATTGATGCTCTGGTTCCCGCGTGGTTCAGGATGTTGTTGGTGTTAAAGGAAAAGCTCAATTAAAATGAAAACACTGTATAATTACTTCATGTTAAAAAAGGTATTCTGGCATATGTTGATAAACAAATTAAATCCTTTGTAATATAGGCCTAGACCTTCATGTTTCAAACAATGTAATAAAATGCAATTTTCTTCATTGAAAAACACACGATGGGCCATGCTGATGTTTAAACAGTCAACACTGTGGAATATGTCTATATTTTTAATTCATTACCAATATTTCTTGTTCCTTGGCAGCCCAGTTTCGTTTGTTGTCATCACAATGCCTGCCACTCCCTGCCCAAGCCTATCTTAACACGTACAGCTATAACTGCCATCGCGCGAGGGCCAATTAAGTGTCTCTGGCTACATCAATAGACAGTCCCAGTCAGGGAGTTATGGTATTGAGTCCTAGAGGGGAACATTTGTATAAGTGCCTAATGTCCTGGTAATAGAGTGAGTCGGTTACCCTGAAGCCTTTTATAATTGATGCCGTTCGCTTCCAACACCACTGATGATGATGACGTGATTTGAATATGGTTTGATAGGATAGTTACAGGGACAGGATAGTGTAGTGGCTCCCTTCCAAAAAGGTACTGTGTTCGATTTCCCCCCCCCGCCTCATTCCCCACAGTGATGCTAGAGCAAGATGCCTAACCTAGTTGCTCATTAATGACATGAATCGGAATTCAATGCTAGTGGATTTGGATAAAAGTTTCTAAATAGTAAAAAGTGATTCATAAAAACAGAAGATCATTGGGGGGCCCTGGTGACCACCACACCCATAGTGTCTTTGCAGACAGTGTGTCTCTGCAGTCTCATAACAATACAATAAATGATGGAAAGTTATTTTGGGGGACAGCGGCTGAAGCTCACCCTTGTATTTTTGGCCACAGGCACAGGAAATAGTGTCATGTGTCCAGAGGAAATGATAGAGCCACCATGGGGGGTTTGGCGCAATGTGGTTTAATGTTAGTTGTGCTGAACAGGAAATCAGTCTACTGCTGAGATTTATATAAACCAAGTGTACATTCCTCCAGTCGAAAAAAAATAAGCATTCAGATGTTCTCTGTGATGGTATTAATTATTTCACTTCCTTGATGGCTTCGAAAAAAGCAATGTCGGGAAAAATGCTTTAAAAAATGCTTTAAAAAAAAGAAGTGAGTTGCATTTGTTAGTCGTACCAGCTGCATTACTAGTAACCATCTTTTGTTTTTATGACACAAGCTAACAGACTCATCACAAATTCTGGCAGGAAAAACCAAAACAAAATGGGGATTCGATTTCCATTCCAGTTAAGTTGTATTTTAACTAGAGGAGGTCATGTACAGTGGTGAGAGCTGTGTTTTTCCCTAATCACAGCACTTCTCCCTGTTGCATATGCTGTGCCAAAGACCGTTACGTGTTTTCCGTGGTCACCGGTGACCCTCTCACCCCATCTCCCTTATCATTGGCGTGCACACTCGCTTGTGTGAGAGGACACTGAGGCCTGAATGCCTGGATGGCGTTTTATCTGCTCCAACAGTCTCCACAACATCCAAGAAAGAGGCTTTCGGAATAGAACCGTCCTCCCTTCCCCCCAGAACACACTTTGTTCTGTTACATTATCGTGGCATTCAGCCCAGAGGGAAACAAAGAGAGGGGCTGGGTAGGAGAGATGTAATTAGAAAAAGGTGGACATGTAGTAAAATACAGGAATAGCCACGTCCCATTGTCCGCATGGCTGACAGGACTTTGATGTGGTGTGACTGCCTTGAGTCAGTGTAGTCTTGGGGTTGCCATTCCTTATTATCGTCCACAAACCAATACAAAGCTTGTCATTCACACACATCATCATGCAGGCCTAACAATTAGGTAATAAATCAATCATAAATATGAACGAGTGGATGCTTGGTCAATTCATTTTTCTTAAAGGCTAGATCCATTCTTCCTATTCATTATTATTATTTATATTACTACTATAGTTGTTGCTGTATTTTAAGGTGACCCCATGTCTTCACTATCAACAAGAGATCTAGCCTACTTGATATAAACCAGGTCAATTTATTTGGTTGTCCGTGGAGAACTGGCTCTGATGTGATAGTTTGCAGTCCTCCTTAGCAGGGGGAAAATGTAGCCAACAACTTGATGAAATCAGTAATGATCTCACCCTGACCATGAAGGGAGGGGTAGTTGAAGCCATGTTTATTTGCAAGTTGTTTTTAAATCAGCAGCTGTTCCCTTGACAGTCCTATCAGTTGCTTTCCAGTGCCCTTGAGCATTAAATACGCTACACATGCTATGCTATCAATGGCAGAGAAATGCCTCGTTGAAGAAATTGCAAAAACGATTGTCCAGTCCTTTTTCATTAGTTTCGACTAAAATGAACAGAAGCACAGAAGGTGAATTATGGAAGGATTGCCATACTTATCTGTTCAAAATGGTAACAGCATGACAACATCTCTCAGCACTGCAAATGAGGATGCTAAAAAATCCTCACCTCTTTGTATTAACGTTTGCCACTCTGTTGATACTGTTCCCATTCTTTCGCTCCTTGGGTGCCTCTCCTGCAGCAACATTAAGTTCATGGTGATTTCTGTATGTGAACTTTGATGCTACCTTATGTACAAGTTGCGATGGGGAAGATGGAGAAGAGTTGTCCTCTTTAACTTCTTTCAAGAGCTGATCGTCTGCAGAATTTCCACCGAAAAAGTAGAAAAGTAGAAAAACTCCGAAACACACAGCGATTACAAATAGTTTGCAATGAATTCGCATTGTGAGACCGAGATCGGGAAGTTAAACGAGGGAAAAAAATCTCCTCTCATGGCTACAATTCGCGAAAAACATAACGAGTTGACATTTTAATAGCTCTCCTCGACTGCATTAGCTGCAGACGACATTGAGTAAAGATGGATTTAGCGCAACCATGAAACATTTCAAGCGGAGGAGTGGCTTGCTCACTTCCCCGTAAGTCTCATGATAGACGCGCCGTGCTTTTCTGCGCTGTATTTAAATAGAGGAAAATATATTACACATTTCTAGAGATACCGAGATGTTACACAGCAGACTTTTTAGTTTCTTTTCTTCTTTTTTTTTTACACACACTCACATTAACACGTTACTGTCTGCAAGAGCTTTGCATGCATACGTGGTGTCAATTAGAAGCCACTCTTCATATCCAAGAAAAACAGACACAACAGGAAACTCTGCAACAGGTGTGGATATACATAATAGCAACGATTCTATAATAGTATGGGATAGTATAGTCTCTATACTCTTTATTAATTTAGGATAGTGTGTCTATGGTGTGACTCCCAGCCAAAAGGTGCTGGGACGGATCCTCAATGTTCACAACCTACATGTCGGCATCCTTGCAGTTACCTCTCTCTTTAATCACGTGTATCTGAATTCACTGTGGATTTTGCAGAAGTCAGTTTGGATAAACGTCACTACTAAATTACACTTTTAGTAATTCACATTGTTTTACTCTTCCATTATTTCATATATGATAACAAATCTCAATTGGAATAATGAATGATGTAGAACTCAAACACACATACTTATTCCACGTTTCATTCCTTATTGCTACCAAATATATCTGGATTGATCCCTAACGTGGTTTCTATCACCATTGCCTTGTTTGGGTTATGTTCAAATGTGGCCATTTGAAAATATTTTTGCTACCCCTATATTCGTTCCACTACGGTAAAACATGGACGTTACCATAAAGTGGTGCATGTGATGCTTGTTCCGAACATCCAACGCAGATTTCTACATAAAAAGATTTGTTTTAGGTAATTCCGTTTAATGATTTGCGTGTCGGGTTCTTTCTCTTAACTGTTCAAAATGATACAATCAGTCCTCGACTGTACAGTCCAAGCATTGTTAGTAATTCTACTAGCTGAGCTAGCCTAGCAGGCTAGTATAGCCACAACATTAAAACTTGATTGCTGGTAAACTCAGTTTAGATTACAGGCTAACATCGTTAAAAATAATAGAATGCCTCCACATTAACATAAGTGCTTGTATGTGATGGCGCAACGCTTTCTACAATCAACCCAATTATTGAACTGGGCTACATAAGTAGCTATAACAGTTTATTTGTTGACAGACCACTCACTGCTAATGTCAATGTGGCACACACGTGTGCTGCGCTGCATGTACCACAACACTAGAATAAGTCCGTCACCAGGTGGCGTTGTTTAACCAGTTGTTTGTTTCAGCTATGATTACAGTTAAGTGTTGACTATTAATCTTATGCTTAGTGTAACAACCCTTTAATTACGTTCCATATTTATCGCGCGAATGCGGGGGGTTCCCTATCGTTTTTCATCAAGGTCCAATTAGAATAGCTATAATTTTCCACACACTGTGAAATAACTGTTTACACCAACTGTCCTCTCTGTAGTCAAAGGCAGGCCATCAAAATCTGCCACTTTGTGTTTTGTGTGAATGACAAGCCGGGACACGCTTGATGAAGATCTACTGTAGATAACTGGTGTTAACCATGATCACTCCGGCATTCGAGCTGAGCCAAGACGGCCAGTGTCTGACCATCGTGGTCCGGGTGCCCTATACTAGGACCTCCGAGTTCGACCTGTACATCGATGGGACAGATTTGAAGTTCTACGCAAAGCCCTACTTCCTCAGGTGACCCTTTAGATATTAAGCAGTGTGGTTTGTGACTTTTTTCAGTTGTGTGTGTCTGTTTCTGGAGATATGATGTGTATTTTAAATGCCTTAATTATAATTTTCAGATTAACCCTCCCAGGACGAATTGTAGAAGATGGAAGGGAAAAAGCCACATTTGATATTGATAAAGGTAAGACATGATATTTGTAATTGATCAAGATAGACATGATGTTTGATATTAATAAAGACATTTGGACATGATTTACTCAGCGACAAACACAAACAATGTGAATGTTATTTATCCATTTTGTTTTATCCACTACATTTTACTTGTCTAATTATATTTTTTCCCAGTATTCCAAATTGAGAAACATTATAACCCTGCTGGCTTTCTATTTGACCAGGCTACATCCTATCTCTTCATAAATAACATCATTGTCAGATTTATTGATCTGACATAGATTAAAGAGCAACCAAAAACACTAAATCCAAACCACCGGACAAACACTAAGTACAACCAACGTAATTGGCGGTATTCATTATTATTATTATAAATTGAGCGACCAAGTAGCAATGTCAGCCAATCAGAGAGAGCGATTGCAGTGACTCATGTTACACACAGGATCATGTTTTCCCCTGAGGTCAGTTTTCGTGTGTCAGGTTTCTCTTTAAGGAAAAAGCGATGAACCCAGTACAGTATGGCCTCTTGTTGTTGGCATGTGAACTAGCCATGCCCCTGGCTGTCCAAATCCTAAAAAGAGTCTTGATACATGTGTCCAGTAGCTATCTGTAATAGATCCCCCGAGTGTCATTACTTTGTCAATCAGTCAATCATGCAAACGCAGCCAATGAACCTACCAAGCATGTTATTTCAATCTGTTGGAGGGGCCATTGGACTCATCTGTCACTGGGATATGATTACAACCCGCAGGCCTGTGTTTGATGGATTCAGAGTGGCAGCTAGCACTTAGCTTATTTCCTTTTCCAATATACACCAGTTTTGGGGTGTTATTCTCAAAAGCTAACAGAATACATAAATATGTATCCCATCCATCAGTCACTTAAAGAAAACACATAATTCCAGTGTCGTAAGCTTGTAGCCTGTCGGATGTTTCCTTAAATAAAGCCCATGCTCCCTGTTGTCTCCTTTTTTATGATCGCCATATTTTTACTTTTACAAGACATTGACTTGGGCTCTTTCTCCAAAGGAGTCCACGTTAACAGGGGCATCGGCAAGCGCAGTCTCTCTGACATCTCGTTGGCCAATTAGCACGCGGTGCCTCGACTAGCCCGCAGCATCTGCTTCTATAGCCGCTGTGCTAATGTGCATCCTTATTTAGAGATATAATTAGCAAACCATTAGGACCCCTCTTTTGGTGCACTCCAGCCTCATCAAGAGAGAGACTCACAGCAGCACAGGCAATTATCCCTACACCCATTGGAAAGCATTGTCAAGCGTTATCGCCCCGATACATTTACGCTAGGTCTTAAGGAGCTCCATAAAGGGGGTTTCTGTGTTGCATTGGAGTCGTTGTTTGGATTTGCTTCAAACTGTGTTCACTTCATTAATGATTTGTTTCTAGCAGCTACTTCATGTAGAAAGTGTAGTGACGTAGGAGGTGGTAAGGAAACCGGAGGGGGAAATGGCTTGATGCTATGGGTGCTCCTGGGTGAAGATGTGTGGGTTGTTGAGAGAGGAATTTAAATGTTGTGTATGAAAGTGAGATTATTCCTAAATTTAAAAAAGAGAAATTGTGGGAATATCAACATTTCTGGTATACTAGATGCAGAGAAGTCCCAATTTTATCAAACTTTGCATTTCCAGTTAAAACTTTAACAACCCAACAGTGAGACTACAGAAAAAGTAAATACAAATAACAAAGTAGTTTTGGGCTATTTTAATGAGGACCATCTTCATGATGGCCACAATGCAAGTATTGCGAAAAAGGGAAAGTGAAATCCAGCAAATGGTGGGAGTTACAGACCTTTTATCAAGCTTTTGATCATCTTTCAGAGATCTAGCAGGAACATGAAGGGAAAGAGTGTGAGTGGGTGCCATAAGCGTGAGTCACAACTCCATGATCGGTTCAAATTGCCCAAACGAACCATTTTTGGGCGAAGCCTGATGCTAGAGAGGGGGAGTTTTTAAATGTCAAACTTGCACATGAAGAAAAAAATATATTATGCCCTCATAATATAGATTTTTTGTATTAGGGGGAGAAAACACAGCATACAATAATTTCCACGTGAATTTTTGTTTGGGCGGGGTGTGGGGGGTGTATTTTCAATTAAGTTACTGGCATGAGAACTGTATTGGCCGGATGTTGTTATGCCAACCAAATCACTGCTGTGGCAGACTGTAACAGCAGCCATGATAATTATTTGCGGATTCCTCCAGGGCTGTTCACTCTCAAAGTCCCAAAGGAGAGTGCCGGGGAACACTTTGAGGGTCTCCAGATGCTGACCAGCCTGCTGGCCCCTAAAGGCTCCCGCTCGGCCAGGCCCCTGGTGGAAGAAATCAGCGCTGGTGAGGACCACGAGCCATGTCCCCTGTGTCAGTCTGTCTGTCTTGTCTGTCTTGTGGACACTCCTTTTAACCAGCCGCCCGACGGCACAGGAGGTCGTCAGTCATCCCTAATCCGCTCGGCATTTCAGAAGCCAGCGGAGCCGCTGCAGACGGACCCGGCGACGATGAGGGGGAGGATGAAGAGGAGTTTGACTGGCAGGTGGAGCAGGAGGTGTACACCGAGAGCTCCGAGGCGGAGCTGGCCTCGCTCCAGAAGTACGGCTTTGGCAACCAGAGGGCCGGCGTGTTCGCCAGGCTGCAGGTGAGCGCGTGCCAGGGGCCGGCGGCGGCTGCTCTGCCAAGAGGAGTCCCCGGGTCACGACTCTTGATTGATTCCATTATAGCACTTAATGTGGTTTGAGGCTGAGCTGAGAGACACCGCTGGGGTCTGTGTTAAAAGGAGGAACTCAGCGACGTGACTGACGTCAAAAACCCAGACGGCACCACGGCAGCAGAGCGGAGGAGGGCTCGGCGAGAGGCGGAGGGCTTGGATTTCTCCCCGGACCACTACCTGTGAGCACCCCTAACACGGTTTTATTCACCCTCCGGGGTTTTATTAATTTATGGTTAAACGGTTTTAGCCCCTAGCGCCGGGGAACACGGCCGTGGAACATGTAGTCGGTAGTCGCGTCGCCCTAGCAACACGCTGTAACAACAAGAGGGCAGCAAAATGAACCTCACAGCTCTTGAACACAAAATGATTTTGCATCCCGGTCATTTGGGTAATTCCTCCGTTTACCCATAGAAAATAAGTGCTTGAAATTTCCCAAACCATTGAACCATTTTGAAGAGTGAAGCCCATGAGTGCAGCGCTTAAAATGTTTTCAGACAAATCGCCGTGTCAACCTGCGTCATTCCATCATTTTGATCCCATGGCAACCCATGAATGGGTTGAAATGAAAACCCGTCTTCTTTCACCGAGCCCCTTTGTTCCTCGCTGACGTTGCTCCATCTCCGCAGGTCGGACCTGTTTGAGGATGACATGGTCCAGGGGCTGTTGCAGTTCAGTCCGTGGTGGACGGCGTTGAGCCCCTCGCAAGAGCCAGAGGGGGAGGCAGGTGAGTTGGCCCACCCCCGGCCCCATCCTACCCCAACCCCTGCTCTGTGACTTCTGCTGGGCGCTCATGGTTAAAAAAAAAAGATATATCATATTCAATGCCAATATTTATCACACTAAACCGTTGCTTTCCCTTCCTCTCCCTCCCATTCTTTTTCCTCTTACTTTTCGGATGTAGCAAAATACCTTTTGGCTATGCTGAGTTTTGGGATGTAGAAAAAGACTACTGGGGTTTACAAATTGACTTTAAGATGTATAACATACTTTTTGAATATAAAAAAGCCGTGTGTGCATATTCTATGGTCATGATGAGAATACACTTTATTGTACTCATATAGTTGTTATTTTCCAGGGCATTCATTAATACGGTTGGATCTTAATTTGTTAGGCTATAATTTGGTATAATTAGGTGCTTAAACAGAGCTCTTAATACCATACTTGTTATCTCTATTGTTGTCATATCTATTGTCAATGAGATAATGTCTAATTATCAAATTTTCTTGATGATTAGTCCTGATAATGGTATGCTGAATACAAATGTCCTTCCGAAGTTGTACTTTATTTTTTAATTCTCAGGCATAGAAAAAAACCTGAAAAAAAAACCTGCTAAATTATGGCCTGGCCAGAAGGTGGCATAAGGTTGCAAAAATAATCTGCAGATTCAGACACATTTCCTCATTATCTTTATCTCCAATTAAAACCATATTGATGATGGTTAGGTTTGTCATAAAAGTGGAGTTACACACTTAATAGGGAAACCCAGAAACCTTTCATTGTGTGTCAGGATTTCTATTTGAAATGCATATGAAAGTACCTGTTTCCCATGAGCTGGTCAGATAATAGGCTCTCTTACAGCGGCTGCGGTATCCTGTGAAAACAGAATACATCTTCCTTAACATTAACAACTGCCAACAACAGGCTGAAAAAGACTGTCTGTCGTCGCTGTACAATGTTATAGCTACGAGCGTAGGCTGGGACAGATGTTGTATGGAAACAGTACAATGGGAATTAGATAGACATTGTACCATTGTGAAAGTACTCTGCTGACCACACTACGACTTGTTTTAAATAAACTGCAGTCTGATTTGTCAGCTGTTCCTTGTGATTTGACTTGTGATCAGGAGAAAATCATTTGTCCCTTAAAAAATCTCTACGTTGTCTCGACCCATTGTCTTCTCCCCTCTGTCACTCCCCTTATCAACTTGTGATAGAGAGCGCAATTGGGGATTGCACTCTGTGTAACACACAGTGGAATTACCGAGAGCTCCTCCACTGCCAATTACTTTACCAGGCACACAGCTTCGAGCTCCGATTGACTGATGGTGCATGGATGTTATATAGTATGAGGAGGGTGCTGGGGGTGGGCGTTACAGCACATCAAACCGTCAGCGTTAACACAGGAGAGTGTGTTTCCTCCAGTGCTTTAGAGAGAGCCGCACTCCTCAGCCACCGGTGGCCGATTATTGAGGAGCTTCCATCACTCAGATGCACACGCCATTAGCTACAAACTGGGCCCTGCTTCAGCAGAGCATTAGGCTCTATCTATCTCTATCTCTCCCTGCCTCCCTATGTGACTCCCTCCCTCCGACTCCCTCACTCTCTTTATTTTATCTCTCCCTATCTCCCTGCCTCGCTCTCGCTCTCTCCCTCCCTCTGCCTGTACCCCCCTCTCCATTATCTCTCTCTGCCTCCCTCCCTTCTTCTCTCTATTTCACTCTCTTTGCCTCTCTCCCTCCTTCCTTCCCCTTTCTATTGGGGGGGGGGGGGGGGGGGGGGGGGGGGGGGGGGCGGGGCGGGGGGGGGGGGGCCGGGCCGTGGACGGAGGCGGGGCCGGCGGGGG
>JAOPJO010000025.1:19105771-19116158 GCA_027123675.1 Molva macrophthalma | reverse complement strand
TCTTTGTAGACCCCCCTCTCTCTTTTATATTTTTTTGACACACTCAGAGTGTCTCTCCCCTACACTCTCTCTCTCTCTCTCTCTCTCTCTCTCTCTCTCTCTCTCTCTCTCTCTCTCAACATTCGGAGCACCGATCAATGCATTTGCATGCATGCTCTGATTTTTGTAGGTTTTCAACGTGTGTGTGTGTGTGTGTGTGTGTGTGTGTGTGTGTGTGTGTCCCCAGACGTGCAGCTCCCTGCAGGAGGTCATGGTGATGTTTGGCCGTAGGGTCCTCTGCTACCCCCTCTACCGACACTTTGACCTGGTCACCATGGCGATCAGTGATGTTGTTCGCATTCTGCAGTCAGGTGAGACCCGGCGCGCAAGCAATCATGCTAAAACACAACGGAGTGGAGTACTCCTGGCTAAGTACCAGGTTTGAGGGCCTACAAGGGAACACCTTGGGCCACCAGTTGCCATGGTAATTGGTCCCCTGGGGTGCTTGCAACATTTGCATTTCACACCGTAGGCCAGCAGGTATCCTTTAATCAGTCAAAAGTATTGGAATGCTGGCACATTGTCTCGCCCCTTTTTTAAAACCAAGTTGTCCAGTGTGTGGAACACACTGGCCTTTGATGTTTTATCATGAGTTATATTATTGGTTTTGGAAAGAAATAAAACACAGTATTTTATCTGAATCAGAATCACCTTTATTTGGCACAGTACATTAGATGTACTAGGAATTGTACTAACTAGTTTGCAAAACAACAGTGGATACACGATGTACAATGTCAATTGGTGGGTGATGTGGGCAGAATGAGCAGATGGGGGGTTGGCGGAGGGGAGGGAGTGCGAAGTGGAAGGGGGAGATCCTTTGTGATTCGAATCTTGTGTTGGACACATTTAGTTGTCCTAAGAGTTCTCCGTTGAGAATCTATCCGCACCAATTCGTAGAGGGTGATTCGGAAGCCAGTTTTGGTCTGCTTCCAGTCTATTCTGTAGCAGCGCACACAGTGAAGACAACTCTGTGCTATGGGCTGGAGGCCGGACGACCCACACTGGCCTTCCATCCAAGATGGCATCCTCCTCTTCAGACATCATATCCAGTGTTGTGTTCTCCCATGTGGCAGCCTCTTCCTCAGTATGAAGAAACGTAGCTCTTACCTTGTGCAGCTGCAAACGCAGGGGAAAAAACAAGAATGAGACCACTGAAAACCACAAATGGGGGGAAATGTCAAGAAATCTACTGTGGTTATGATTTGTATTACTCTTCTCTTCCTTTGCCTTAAGCGAGCAGCGAACCTGCCCTGCTCTTTCTTCACTAGATTCTCTTCTTGGTTCAACCTGTAATTCTTTCGAAGATTCTCATGATGGGACTTGCAGTATCCTAGAGAGAGATGTTTTATGCATTACTATATGCAGCCTATAAGGCAGACGGGTAAATTGTAAAGCTAAGGACATTAGAGATCCTCCCTTATAAGGATAGGCCTGACTATCTGGTCACTGGGACTCACCTGTTACTACTCCAGGATCCACATCTGGAAAAGCCTTCAACAAGTCCTTCAATAGATGTGTTGTTACCCATTGGTTGTGTGGGGAAGATACACTGTGGAGAAGAAATGAATGGAAGGATTGATTAAAAGTTAATTTAGAATTCTAGGTACTGTTCTGAAACAATCCTGATGATATACCAACAAAATACATTTGCTTACCTTGTCTGTGGATCATATCTGAGCGTGTTCATTTCAGCATTATGCATTCTCCGCACAGCTTCCTGTAAAAAACAAATATTAGTACAGGGGTTAAATCAACCATATTATGGGATAAAGCAGATAAAGGAATGTGAATACATCAGAATGTGTAGCAAAAACAACAAGGCGACAGAAATAAACGTACCGAAACATATTTATTTCCTGCTTGTTTCCTTTTCGGAGCAGACTCCTCTTTTGTCCCTTTGGCATTTGTTGCTAATTGTGTAATAAGAGGTTAAAATCCACCAGCTTTTCGGTATCCAGTAACTCAGTGGCCTTTGTTGTTGCATCCTTTGTTTTGCCCACGCAGCCTCTGGATGTAACGAGTTCTCAATACAGAAGAGAAGTTAGATTCATTGTTCTTTCAGAAAGCAAATCTAATTTCTATTAGTAGTACAACTACATTTATCTTAGTCCTATTTGCTTATTTTAAGCAATATATGCAATTTCTCTGTGTACATTCCAGGTTATATAGTCGTATTTCAAGTGTAATGCAATAGCATTGGATGCTGCATTCAAGCAGATTTTCCTAAGAAGATTGACGAAATGTATTTGTTTTCAGTGTACCGGTAGTTGTACTGGTTTTCACATATATTTCCTAAACATATAGCCTTATTTCAAGATGATGGCACTAGAATTTGCTAAATGTAAGCCCATTTACCTACACATTCAGGAGAAATTCATTCTTAAGTATCATCTTATATCAAATATCATCTTTGTACCCATGACAAATATACTTGTTTTAAGTTAGTTCTAATATATCTGTGGGTTATTTGAGACTAGATATTTTTACTTTTTTAAAACATCTTGGCCTGTTCTGTTGGCAGATAATCTAGTTTAGTCTAAATCAAAACTCTGACTGTTGGCCCAATGTCTTGCCCCTCCTCTAAAAGCCATCCCCATTGGTCCCGTGTGTGGACCAATGGGGAGGTCTTTTGATTTATTATCATTAATTATATTATTATTGGTGGTGTTCTTTTGAGTTCGTAGGAAGATAATATAGATACAGTATAGTATGTATAGATACATACAGAATTATACAGAAATGAAACACAGTATAATATCTGTATCAGAATCACCTTTATTTGGCACGGTACATTACATGCAGCAAAATACGGGAAAAACAGGAATGAGACCACTGAAAACAACAAATGAGGAAAAATGTCAATGATTTGACTTACTCTTCTCTTCCTTTGCCTCGTGCGAGCGGCGACCCTGCCCTGCTCTTTCTTCGCTAGATTCTCTTCTTGGTTCATCCTGTAAGTCTTTCGAATATACTCATAATAGGTCTTGCAGCATTCTAGAGAGAGACAACAAAGTTTGGTTCATACTTACATGCAGCCTATACAGTAAATTGTAAAGTTTAGGACATTACACTTCCTCCCTAACAAGGATAACAATCTGGACATTGGGACACACCTATTACTACTTCAGGATCCACATCTGGAAAAGCCTTTGAAACGTTGTTCAATAGATGTGTCGTTACCCATTGGTTTTGTGGTGAAGATACACTGTGGAGAAGAAAGGAAGATTGAATAAACATTAATTTAGAATTCCAGGTACTCATATGAAACAATCCTGATGATATACCAACAAAATACATTTGCTTACCTTGTCTGTGGATCATATTTGTGCATGTTGATTTCAGCATTATGCATTCTCCGCACACCTTCCTGTAAAATTAATCCATGGGGTTAATTCAACTATATAAAGGGATAAAGCAGGTGAAGAAATGCCATCTCATCAGAATGTGCAGCAGTCATACAAAAACAAAAAATAAACGTACCGAAATAGTTATTTCCAGCTTTTTTTATCCTTTTCGTAGCAGACTTCTCTCTTGTCCCTTTGAGCTCTCTGATGTATGCTTCCATATTGTCCAACCGCCGAATAACATTCTGCATGAACGTTTCCTGCTGTTCAGACATCTTCTGAAAAACTTCATAAACCATGTTCGGACTCGGATGTGGAATAATTGGATGTTCCCAGTGCACAGGAGTAGCCTCCCTTCTCTGCTCTCCATCAGAATACACAAGTTTCCTTTTGCAGGCTTTTTTCAAAATTCAGCAGGATCAATCAACAGGATAGATGGTGCTACTTCTGTACTCGTCTGCAGTATCCAGCTGTGACTTGCTTCTCTTATATGCAGTTACCCTCCCTTGTGGGTGTAGGCTTTAGGCCTACACCCACTTCCCCGAACTGCCAATGGGGGAGGAAGAGGGGAATGGGGGCAGGCTTCAGTCGCCAGAGCATTGAGTATTATTAGCATTTGAAAGGCCAAGCCATCAGCTAACAACTGTGGTCAGGCGGAGTCCTGAGTACCTCTGTCTAACAGCTGTACTCCGACATTTGGGTCTGTTTCAGGTGCGCATAACAAAGGTTTTGCATGCAAATACCTCAGGCAATCAACAGGTTGGGCAGTTTACTTTGGCCAGTTATTTCCAAATACACCACTTTAACACACGTTGATGTGATACACACTCTTACACACACACGTGTGTATCACTTTGTTACAATATATGCTTGTTTTTGGTCTGACAAGATAGTTCTTCGTACCAGGCAGTTTTTATGTTATAGCATTTAACTTGTTTCAAGCTTTTTTGTCCTTAATAATCTTAAGAAGAGATTCTAACTTGTTACTGAGTTTTGATTACTGGTTGATGAGTAACCTAATGCTTGAAACTAGAATTACCAGAATTATAAAGCTGTTTGATCAACACTGACATGTACAGAACTGCTTTGTCAAAGTCAGAATGGTTTTCTTAAAGGATGTTATCCTTTTCAACTGTTATATTAAGAACAGATTTTGACCAAATGGAATGAACTGTTTTGTTGTCAATCTTACACACAGCACGGCAATCATGTAGACAAAATACAGTACAGAACATATCTGGGGAACACACTTCTTTCATACAGCAAGCCTTATACGCTCAATTCAGTTTTTTGCTCAGATCCGATTTTTTGTTTGGCTGTTCACATGTGGCCAATATCAGATTCCAGTGTGTACGAGCCACAGTCCGAACTGACCAGCATGTGCAAAATAACAATTCCAAAGAAGTCACATGCAGGGGAGTGAACCTGGAAGCCATGTATTCGATTCGGGACCACATATGAAAGTGGTCCAATTCAGAATTGAACAGATCAGATTCCATGAGATGTGTGCTGTTCGGAATTGGGCCACTTGTGCTTGCAGTGTGAAAGAGTACTAGTCATTCGAACTGTTGTGCAATTATATTATTATTATATTATTGAGCTCTCTGATGTCTGCCTACATATTGTCCAACCGCCAAATAACATTCTGCATGAATGTTTCCTGCTGTTCAGATATCTTCTGTAAAACTTCATAAACCATGTTCGGACTCTGAGGTGGTATAATTGGATGTTCCCAGTGCACAGGAGTAGCCTCCCTTCTCTGCTCTCCATCAGAATACCCAAGTTTCCTTTTGCAGGCCATTTTCAAAATCCAGCAGGATCAATCAACAGGATAGGTGGTGTTACTTCCGTACTCGTCTGTAAACTGCTGTAATCCTGCTGTGACTTGCTTCTCTTATATGCAGTTACCCTCCCTTGTGGGTGTAGACTTTAGGCCTACACCCTGGCTTCAGTCGCCAGAGCATTGAGTATTATTAGCATTCGAAAGGCCAAGCCATCAGCTAACGACTGTGGTCAGGCAGAGTCCTGAGTACCTCTGTCTGACAGCTGTACTCCGACATTTGGGGCTGTTTTTAACACACATTGATGTTATACACACACTTACACACACACACACACGCGTGTACATGTGTGTAACACTTTGTTACAATATATGCTTGTTTTTGGTCTGACAAGATAGTTCTTCTACCAGGCAGTTTTTATGTTATAGCATTTAACTTGTTTCAAGCTTTTGTATCCTTTATAATAATAAGAGATTTTAACTTGTTACTGAGTTTTGATTACTGGTTGATGTGTAACTTGCATGAATGCTTGAAACTAGAATTACCAGAATTATAAAGCTGTTTGATCAACACTGACATGTACAGAACTGCTTTGTCAAAGTCAGAATGGTTTTCTTAAAGGATGTTATCCTTTTCAACTGTTATATTAAGAACAGATTTTGACCAAATGGAATGAACTGTTTTGTTGTCAATCTTACACACAGCACGGCAATCATGTAGACAAAATACAGTACAGAACATATCTGGGGAACACACTTCTTTCATACAGCAAGCCTTATACGCTCAATTCAGTTTTTTGCTCAGATCCGATTTTTTGTTTGGCTGTTCACATGTGGCCAATATCAGATTCCAGTGTGTACGAGCCACAGTCCGAACTGACCAGCATGTGCAAAATAACAATTCCAAAGAAGTCACATGCAGGGGAGTGAACCTGGAAGCCATGTATTCGATTCGGGACCACATATGAAAGTGGTCCAATTCAGAATTGAACAGATCAGATTCCATGAGATGTGTGCTGTTCGGAATTGGGCCACTTGTGCTTGCAGTGTGAAAGAGTACTAGTCATTAGAACTGTTGTACAATTATATTACATGCCCAAGATGGTATTTGACTTGTACATATGTTTGGCTTTTGTTGCTAATTGTGTAATAAGAGGTTAAAATCCACCAGCTTTTCGGTATCCAGTAACTCAGTGGCCTTTGTTGTTGCTGTTTTTGCATCCTTTGTTTTGCCCGCACAGCCTCTGGATGTAACGAGTTCTCAATACAGAAGAGAAAATAAGTTAGATTCCTTCTTTCTTTCAGCAAGCAAATCTCATTTCTCTTAGTAGTACAAGTACATTTGTCTTAGTCCTGATTGCTTATTTCAAGCAATAGATGCCATTTTTCTGTGTAAATTCCAGAGTATATATTTCAAGAGTAATGCAATAGCATTGGATGCTGCATTCAGGCAGATTTTCCTACGTATTAAGAAGATTAATATTAAATGTTTTCTTTGGATCAGCCAAATGTATTTGTTTTCAGTGTACTGTACTGGTTTTACGATATATTTCCTAAACATAGAGCCTTAATTCAAGATGATGGCACTAGCATTTGCTAAATGTAAGCCCATCCGGGGAAAAATTCATTCTTAAATAGTTTCTTTGTATCCAGACAAATGTACTTGTTTTCTGTCTGGGCTCACTAGTTCTAAGATATGTGTGTTATTTGAGACTAGATATTTTTACTGAGGCCAAGCCATCAGCTAACGACGGTGGCCAGGCGAAGTCCTGAGAACCTCTGTCTAACAGCTGTACTCAGACATTCACGGCCCTTTCAGGTGTGCATAACAAACCTTTCCATCCCGAATACCTCAGGCAAAACGGTGGTGCGGTTTACTTTGTCCACATATGTCCAGATACACCACTTCTCACGCAGTGATACACACACGTAAACACACCGTAAACACACACGCGTGTTCACACAGACACACACACACACACACACACACACACACACACACACCAACCCACATAAAGCCACAGTGAGTGCTTAACCCCACAGACTGTTAATGACCCCCTAGAAGTCCGCCACACACCGACTTGTCGATAGCTCCCTTTGTAGGCTCTGGTAAGCTCTGTGGGTCAGGGCTTAACACTGCAGCCTCCGTCGGATCAAATAATAAACCACCCAGTAGGGCTCCGTCGCCCGCCACTCCACTGTGGGAGCACACTTTGCTCCAATTTTAAATAATCGATTATTTTTTGTTCTGGATTACTTTTCATGTTTTACACGGCAATAGGTTTCTTGTAATTTGCATCCAAACAACTTCCACTTGTCTGCCTGTAAGGAGTGGGCGACAGGATGTGCTTTTATCTATGTTATCTGTCTGTCTCCGGATTCTCTTTCGCTCTCGCTCTCTCACTTCCTGTCCTCTTTCTCTCTTCCGGCCCCCACCAGCCTCCCCCCACTCTCTCTCACTCTCACTCTCACGCTCAATTCAATTGAAAAAAGCTTTATTGGCATGAGAAACATTAGGAAGTCAAAATATAAAACGTTAAATACAAAATATATATACATATCAAATATTAGAATATTAAATGCTCAATATCTAAAAAGTAAAATGTGGAATACTATAAAAGGTCCAGTAGAAACAGATAAATTAAAGATGCACTGTACATATACTGTATTTACAATGTGGAGGATATGTGCAATAGTGCAATCATTGTGAACAGACAGAAAAAGTGAAGTTTCATATTTACAAAGGTGGGATGAGTCTGTTTATGGGGAGTTTGAGGTCCTTCTCTCATCACAATAGGTGACGAATCTGGCTGCTGTGATCGCACATTGTTGTATTTCTCCCAACAGATATGGCAGTTTGTTGTCATCTGCAGTGTTTTCAGTTTCAATCATTGCATGCCTGTGTAATCTGTGGGAAGTGTGTGTTCCTGATGTCTTGGTATGACTGGCAGGAAGTTAGGAAGTGTAGCTGAGTTTCCATTTGGTTTTGTGTGCAGTGGGAGCACAGTCTGCCTTCTCTTGGGAGCCAGCTCTGTCTGTGGCATCCCTTTTTGATGGCCAGGCTGTGTTCAGGCTGTGAGTCTGTGCCTGGTCAAGGATTTTCTTAGTTTTGGGTCAGTGACGGTGGTCAGGTATTCTGCAACTGTGTATTCTCTGTTAAGGAACAGGTAGCATGCCAATTTACTCTGGTTTTTGTTGGATTCTTTCCAATGTGCCAAATAGTTTTCTTATAATTTGGTTTTGCCTGGTGGTTGTTTTGTGTTGAACAGAGTCCAAGGACCAGCTGGCTAAGGGGACTCTTTTCTGGATGTCACTCTCTGTGGGTGAGGGCCTTGTTGTGGAGTGTGTTGCCATCACTTTCCTTAAGGTGGTTATACAATTTTAGCGCTCTCTTCTGAATTTGAATAATGATTGTATATCGTCCTAATTCTGCTCTGCATGCATCGTTTTGTGTTTTTCTTTGGACTCTAAGGATAGATTTGCAGAATTCTGCCTGTAGAGTTTCAATTTGATGTTTGTCCCATTTTATAAAATCTTGGTCAGTGTGTGGACCCCAGACCTCACAGCCATAGTGCACAATGGCTTCTATAACTGCGTCAAAGATTTTGAGCCAGATCTTATTTGGGATGTCTGGTTGGATGTTTCTTTTTATGGCATAAAAGGCCCTCCTTGCCTTGTCTCCCATGTCATTCCCGGCTTTGTTGAAGTTTCCTGTGGTGTTCATGTCTATGCCGAGGTGGGTATCATTTTTTGTTTGCTCTAGAGTAACAGTCTAGGTGGAATGTGTATTTGTGGAGGCTGGGTCTTTTTTAAATATCATTATTTTGGTTTTACTAAGGTTCACTGTCAGGGCCCAGGTGTGAGAGAAACTGTGCAGAAGATCTAAGTGCTGCTGTAGGCCTTCTTTGGTTGGGGACAGCAGCACCAGGTCAGCAAACATTAGATTTCAGTGTCTATTAGTGTTATGCCGGGTGCTGCAGACTGTTCTAATGTCCTTGCTCATTGGTTAATGTATATGTTGAACAGGGTCGGACTCAAGCTGCATCCCTGTCTCACACCCCGGCTCTGCAGAAAGAAGTCTGTGTGTTTCTTTCCTATCTTAACTGCACATTTGTTGTTTGTGTACATGGACTTTATGATGTCGTAGGTTTTTCCTCCAACACCCCTTTCTATTCATTTAAACACTCACAACTCAAACAACTCTCTCTCTCTCTCTCTCTCTCTCTCTCTCTCTCTCTCTCTCTCTCTCGCCCTGGCTCTGTCCTCCCTCTCTCTCAGCTCTTTTCCAGCTCACTCTCTCTCTCATTCTCTCTGTCTCTTGCCTCTCTGTCTGCCCTCTCTCTCTCTGCTCTCTCACATTCTCAAAAGCCATCATTGGCATGGAAACGTATATATTTCTCTCTCGCTATCTGTCTTTCTATTTCTCTCTCCTTACTCTCTGGCTCTTACTCCCTGCTTAATCTCCCCCCCCCCCCAATTCTCTGACTCTCTCTCCCAGTGTATTTATATTGTACTGTAAAACAGACAGCCCGGCAGCGCCGTGCTGCCAACAGGTCCCTCTCCGCCAACCAACACAACGTGTGTTCCAGCCAGGGCTACCAAAGTCATATTCCACTCCGCTGTGCACGAGGGAGAGGGAGAGAGAGCAGGGAGGAAGGGAGGGGAGAGAGGTGTGGATTAGCGGAGAATGGACTGTTGACTCTGATACGGTAAAGCCAGGGAATAGTCTTTAAATCAAAGCCCCCCGTGGGAAGACAAACCCTGGGCAGTGTAAACAGAGTCTGCCGTTCGAGAGCCAGGATTAGCCAGCCCGCCGTGATTCCAACACGTGTAAATGACGGCACATTAAAGGGCCTTTCAGCCCCCCAGATTAGCATTTCCATGCTTCATTAGGCGGGAAGATGAGTTGATTGGGGCAGGCGGCGGTCTGTGTCACAGCGAAACCGAGAAGCAGCCACCCCTGCCCCTTATCATCACACATTAACCGTCTTTCACTTTCGCAGTCTTCACCTCCCATTGCAAACCCCACAGCGGGGCGTGCTCTGGGTTTTTCACAGCTATCTTGACTGTTAATGAAGTGGTATCCTTGGTTATTTTAATACTGGGAAAAACTGACGAAAGCACAATTTATGACAGATGTCTATTTATTATTGAGTCATTTAGCAGACAGTTTCACTTCCTATTCTCTACATGGTCTCAATTCCAAGGAAGCATGAGGAACCCC
>JAOPJO010000025.1:19011419-19023718 GCA_027123675.1 Molva macrophthalma | reverse complement strand
GAGAGAGAGAGAGAGAGAGAGAGAGAGAGAGAGAGAGAGAGAGAGAGAGAGAGAGAGAGAGAGAGAGAGGGAGGGACCAAATAGGCACAGGTGTCTTTAATCATTAAGAGGGCTTCAGGTGTGCTGTTGCCCGACAGCCAATAGGAGAAGAGTCGAGAATTCTGCCAGATTAATCATTTTAAACCTCAAGACACACACATGCACGCAAAGACACACACACACACACACACACACATGCAAGCACGCACACACATAGACACAATCACACACAAACATACACACACACACACACACACACACACACAAACACACACACTAGAAATTAGATAACTGGATTTATTTGTGGGTTACAATGTTTTTCTTGTTTAATGTATAACATAGAGCTGTATTTTTCAAACGTCATCTCCTATTAACTGCAGGATAGTTTGTGTGTGTGTGTGTGTGTGTGTGGAAGAGGGGGGATTGAACATTGTACGTTCAGCAGGGAGTCAAACAACCTAACTACTAGACTATCTAACTTAAATAATAACTTTTTTGCATTTCCATCTTCCTATAAAATGACTAAATTCCTTCACAGGATGAGGAAATGATTAAGCCACAAAAGGAGGGATGATATTATAATATTATTATACAGGCTATATTTAGATGTACAATAAACTGAAATAGATCCACATGACATGGAAATGGCCCGCCTGGTTATCAGATCTTCAGGATTGAGACAGTTGGGCCCCGTAAAGCTGTACTTTTCCACAGAACTCATAGAGTAGAAGAAGAAGACAAAAAAAGACCCATTCTGTTTCCTCAAAATAGATTACAATGAGAGGATAATCAAAATGATGACTGAAAGGTGAGAGGCGATGTACTATTCTTCGGCACACTGCATAATATATGTGGTGTCCTTGCTCAGGCAGGAAATTGTGTTTCTATAAATGTTGGGGAGAGGGGGGTTCGATTGAATGTGTTATGAGTGGGCAGTGCTGAACGTTCACCAGACCTCGAAGTCTCCTGTGCAACAAGAGAAGACCTTCTTCCTTTTCCCTCTTACTTTTCTCTCCCTTTCCTTGTTCATTTCTTGATTATTTTTTGTCTGTGTGGCGCTGCAGTTCGCGTTCATGAAACAACTCACAACTTTCCTCTTACACCAACTGTTTGAAACGCAAACTACGACTTCAGGTGAATAACTCCTTGCTTTACATTTAAACCGTGACCCTCTATAGACGTAATCATTTCTCTTACAAGAATTACACTAAACTGTTTGTTTAGCATAATTGGTGTTTGCCGGTGCCATGATGTTCCATTTAACATGGCGTGATTACATTTATGTTAGCTGTAGATCAACCAGTAAGGACAGTGAAGGTATAAGCCTACTACTTCCAGCCTACTAAAGGGATGGACTGACCTGTTAACCGTTGGGTTCATACACAACCCCTATCCTGCTCTTATTGGCTCTTATGTCCAGAAGCCAATCCATTTAACTAGGGAAACACTGTCAAAAACAAGTGCATTTGTTTTCTAATCAGTGTGATTTACATTGTACATACATGCATATTTGTTTGTGGAACTCTAAGACGAAGGATTTCAAGATCATTTATTTATTCAAAGTTGTAAAATACACCTCCTTTGTAAATTATGCATTTCATTTACATGGGTTCCTCTTTACATTGCTGACCTAATTCCCCACAGTACTCATCCCTGTGCTCATTAATGCTGAATGGGATGCCTGAACACCTGTGGGGAGACACGAGTCCAATGCATATTCATGGTGGCTATTCATGTTTTCATACTTACTGCTGCTCCCAATCTCTCCACGGGACATGCATGTATACACATATACAGTACATCCCTGTTGTCTAACAAGCGCTATATCGAGCAGCGAAACCGCTATGCCATGCAATTTGCTATTCCTCATGGACAGCTACAATAACGCCAGCCAGAGCTAATTAGAAGATCCTGGATTTAGATTACAGTTGAGTGAAAGTGAAAGTGAAACCCTCTGAGCTTTGTCCATTGATTGAGCAGTATAAGGATGTACCACGTATACCATGTTGTAGCACGTGCACCATACCCATTGATTGAGCAGTACAGGGATGTAGCCCGTGTATCATACTGTATCGCTGTTCTATGGTGGAATATATCTCACCCAGCGTACACACTCAAATTCCATGGAGACCCTTCAGGGGAGAAGGGAGAGCAAGATAGAGAGGCAAAGAGAGAAATACAGAGAGAAGGAGAAAAAAAGAAAGAGAGAGAGAGAGAAATGGTTGAAGGGCAGAAAGGAGTAAGGGTGTGGGGAGTCAGGATGGGGGAAGGGTGGGGTCTCCCCTTTAATGAGAAGAGCACCTTGTTATTTTGGTCCTCTGCTTCCTTCCTGCCTCAGGCTGTTGTCTTGAGTAAGCAGGCTGGAGACCAGGGAAGCAGGGTCGGGGAGAGTCGGGGAGGATGGGGGTGAGGGAGGAATGTCAAGGGCAGACTAGTGCTGGAGTGGGAATACACTGATGTGCATGAGTGAATGTATGTTTACCGGCATTTCGCTTCAAATTGGAAATTATGCCTTTGATCCTTTTCATTTGAATGCTAAACGTTATATTTAAATTGTGTTAGTCCACTCAGACTAGGAGTCTTAATACTCAATATTGGATTTTTTGACCAGAAGGCACAATATTTAATTTAACATAATTTAATTTCATTTATTTGTTTCTTTGTTTATTGTTTAAGCACTATTTTATGCAGTATTAATCATATACATACTATGACCTCCAACAAATACCTGCTTCTTAAATAAATGAACTCCAATCTCTCTAAGTAGTCGTCTGTAAATGGTGTGTTTACAGGACCCATGCCCCATGCTTGCTGCAAGAAAGAGAGAGAGAGGGAGAGAGAGAGGAACATCCTTTACATTCTCGTTTGCTGTTAATTGGCTGTAAGTCGTACAGCTGGGTCTTGATAGTTCAGGTGACTCATTGTCCATTAGCCGTTCATCAACACCAGGTACTCTAGCTAATGAACGGGCGTTCTTAGCAAGTATGCCCTTGCTTAACTTTCTTGGGAAGGGTGAACTCAGGCTGCTGTCTCTCCTCCTGTAGCATCCTTGTTGTTTAAAGGAATTCTGGGTAATCCAGGTCAAGGAATGAGGTGTTACTGAGGAGACTCCCAGGTGTTTAAGACAGTATCCAACTAACATGGACCTTTTTGAGTGAAAGATGAAAGAATAGGATCACAACCGAAGACATAAAGAAAGCGTCAGGGTTGTGTTTTTTGCAGATTAATAAAACACAGTATACAGTGTCCAAGAGTTACAACAATGGGAGGACAGATGCCAAGTAGATGAATGTTGAGCTATGCAGTTGTTTTAATGCCCTAATTGTCTGAATGTAACCACGCCTTATTGCCTATAGAATTCCTCCTGACAAACTAAATCTAATCGGCCTTAAAAACAACAACAATTCAAATTATCTATTGATTGATCGAATGATGCTCAATCTATCAATTTGACCCCAACTTTTCTGAACTTGCAGTGGCAAAACAATATTTTCACAGAATGGATATTCTACTCCTCAAGAAAATGAACCGAACAAAGTGTGTCTATCAACTACTAGTGGATCACAGGGACCTTTAACTAATCTAAGTCTTATGTCTCTCTACCGACGGATTAACCTCTCATCTCAGCTTTCCAAAGAGAGAGATAGTCTTCTTGAAATTACCATTTAAATTCTGACATACAGCACTTGAACAGTGATTTACCTACAGTAGACAAGGGCACATTGCTGTACTTTGTCACGGCCCATTATGTAGCCCAGTCACCCACCACCGTTACGCCGTCTCTGGTGCGTATTACTGCGACCCCACCCCGGTATGAATAGGGGTCAAAGTGGTGCACGAGAGAGTCCATAGCTAGATGATTGTATTTATTGTCCCAATTATGTTAACATTCACCAAGGACCGACTCCATTCCAAGTTTGAGTGTTAGCCCTAAACCCGAGAATTATTTATTGGGAAGAAAACCGACGATACTCTAATGTTGATTATCGTCTGTCTTAAACTTTATAGTCTTGACCGCTACTCTTGAAAAGAAGATTTTTTTTCATCTCAATGAGTTTTTTCTCTGGTCGAATAATGGTTAAACAAAATGTGACATAGAATCATTTCACACTTGTTCCGTACAAACCAACAGTAAATGTCTGACATGTAGGAGTCCATTTTCTTATCAGGACGCGGTGAATACGGATAGAAAAGTGAGAAAGAATTCAACACTTCAAGGTGTTGACCTTGAAGTGTCTTGAATGCTCAGAAAGTTTACAAATGAATAGTCAATGTAAAGGAACATCTATTGTATGATATAACATGACGTTTTTCAGGGAACATGACAATATAGAGTGAATATAATATTTGACCACTGGTGTCTGTCAGGGTGCCTAAACATGTTAGGGGACAAAAATAACTATGTTGACAGTAACTAACTCTCATAGCTTTGGGCTATTATTTGGGGGGGAAAAAGTGTGACGAATCGACCGAGAACTTTGCGTTCTGGAATGATGGGTTTGCAGCTGTCCTTCATGGTAATACATCCTGTCCCTGGCTGCTACACAGAGTGCCAAGGACAAAAATCATTCTGCAAATACCAAATACCAATAGGCTGGAGAAAATACACCTACAGTTGGATGTTGACAGAATGCTACAAGTAAAGACAACAAGATATATAGAATTAAAGCAAGAATTTTAATTGCTTTGCGCTCCTTATTATTGCTGCTATTATTGCTTATTATTATAATTTCCCAATATAGTGGCATAAAAGGCCTGGCCCTCATTAAATCGGACTGAGAACTGAAACACATCCCTTATTCAGGGTGGGAGAGGCGAACCCTGACCAGTAGTCGACTGTTTATGGGATGGTGGGATGGATGGAGTGATGAAGGGATTGATGGATGAGTGTCAGTTTTCCTATTTTCTTCCTATTTCTTCGCTTGCCACTTAAGTCCCCTGACTTCATACAACCGGTCCTTCCATTGACACCTTTGAAAGACAGCAGAATTACGAATGAAATTCATTTTCTGTTTCTTTAGTTTAATGAACAATCATTATTTGTGTTTGAACTTGTGTTACAACATTTGTTGTTTTTCCTCTGGTTATTTCATGTTCGAAAGACAATGACAACAGCTGTGCCGATGGGTTTCCATCTCCGCGAATCAACACTGAAATACTGGCTGAATGCAGCCCAGGGTTCAGCATATCTCACGCATGTGCTCTATATAACCTCCCGCTTTACCCCAAGTGTCTCATTAGCATGCCTTGCGTCGAAAGTCACCGCTCGCCACTGCTTTGTCTTCTTCTTCTGTCTTCTTGGTCCTCACAGGAAGTGCCCCTGCTGCTGACATGCAGAGGCAAGAGGAAATGAAGGTGGCCTGTCAGAGTTACCAGACAGCCATTTTGATACCCGTCTGCCACCTCAGGCTCAGAGTTTGGGTGGCACAGAGATTGGATGGGCAGCTGAAATGCTGCAGTAACCTGACTTCAACGTCTCACTGGCAGTGTTTGTATTACACATATTATTCAGGAAACTCATTTAAAAAGACAGAAAGAGGAACGCTGGAAGGCCGTCATTGAGAGCAGGAAGCCCCCAGACAAGACTGTAATCCACTGATGTGAGCCCTGTTTGGTAAATTGATGATAAGCTAGTGGCAAAGGAGTGTTGAGAGGGGTCTTTTTGTTTGACTGTAGGCTAACATCTCATAATGATAAATCCATTGGCAGCAGGTATATCCATGCGAGAATAGGGTTTTAAAGCTGAATACAGTTGGATTTAGTTTAAAACAGAATTCAAATGAGGAAGTGTCAGCCTCTTACTGTGCGTTCACACCAAAAGCGGCGCGAATATTCATCGCCATTCATCAATTCGCGCCGCAGGTTTTTCTGGCGGAAATTCGCCTCAAAACGCGTTTTTGCATTGCCTTTGTATGGAATATTCTCGCCGCATGTTCGCGCGAGTTTGCTCGCGTGAGTACACCAACTTTCTCGCGTGAGTGATTTGCACGAGTTTGATCGCGCAAACTTACTCGGGCGAGTGTAGGAGGAGGGGTTTCCTCTTGTTTACTATATTCACTGTGATCTTCTGGCCTAATGAAGCATGTCGCGGTTACATTCAACAGTAATATGCAATAATTAAATAAGTTAGTTAAACACACCTACGTTGTGAAATCTGAACTGAACTGTTGAATGCTAGCTGCTAAAAACTGACCAGGTAGTCCAACTTCTTCGCTAATCTTCCTCCATGCCCTTGCCTTTACTGTCCGTTCTTTATAAGATTTTGCCGTGATGTCGTACAGCTCCGGGAGTCCGCACACTGCGACAATTACCTTCTCCATTTTGCGGTTTAGTCTGGATTTCAGGGAGTGAACGCTGATTGGCTGTCACGACCAAGCATCAGGCGAAATTCGCGGCAAAGTTCAAATATTTCAACTCGAGCGGAGTGTTCGCGCGAGTAAATCCGCGTGAACCAGGTTGTTCGCGCGAGTAAAATTCGCGTGAACCAGGGTGTTCGCACCGCGCCATTCATCAATTTGCGATGCAGGTTTTTCTGGTGGAAAATTCGCCTCAAAACGCGTCTTTGCATTGACTTTGTATGGATTCGCGCCGCCCCTTCTTTTTCGTTGTGAACGCACCTTTAATGTTTCTATGAGATGTTATAAAACAAACAGGGCCATCCCAATAGGCATTATCTGCTAGAACTACTGTAATGGCTGAATATAGAGTTGGAGCCACAGGGAATTGTGGAAGCAAGTTGAGTGGATGTGATAATTTGTTGCAAATGTGAATGACATAATGAAGCTTTGATATCGGAAAGAATTTATGGATTTCTGCCCAATGTAACGTCCAATAAAAAGAACTACGCAAATTTTCCTGCCAATTTACTCAATGGAAATCAGAGGCTACAAAATATATAATCAATACGCATACACCCCAATGACCGCGTTATAGCAAAGGTTAAGTGTACACAACATACACATAGACCTACCTTTCGAGCGTTAACGTTCATTTTGCCAGAGCATTTCCTCCAACCAGCTTGCTCGTTAGTATTCATGGTGACGATCATTAGAGCCAATGATGTCCATTCCTTTTTATACACTCCATAAAACTTTAATAATATCCCCCTTTGAAAAATGGAGGGGGAAAAAAAGACAAATACCGATCCGTTCATTCAGGCTCCCCGGCAATAGTGGAAGAAAGTTGCAGAGAAACTGTGCTGCATTAAAGTTTTATGTCTGCCATGATTTTTAAGTGTGTCACTTGAGGCAATGAAACCAGATCAGATTTTACTGACACACTGCAGACAACTTCTAGTGGGGAGTTTGATGGATCCACTTGGGGACAATAGGCTTTTTATAAACCCCTACTTATAAGCTGTTCCTTTTAGAGTCCCCTTCACACACACAGCCAGAGATAAATATGGCAAAAACAAACTTCCATATACTATTCAAATTATACTTGACACTTAGGAATTTCCAACTGTTTCAAACTTACTCCAAACTATGTACAGTATGTATGTATGTATGTCTGTATGTCATTCATTTATATGTTTATATTTATAATCTTAAAGTTTCTTTAAGTGCCAGTTCATTGCAGTTAATATAGCATTTTATGGATAAATGCATAAATTTCTTCTTCTATAATAATATATTTACAGTACTACAGTATATAATAATAATTAAACTATAATGTTTGATAATCATAATATTAAAAAATAATAACAAAAGAAGAAGGAACATAGAAAATAAAGAAGAAGGACAAAGAAAATATGTTCTGTTCAAATGTTCTGAACAAAGTACACTTTCATATCAAAGACACACACACACACACACACACGCATGCACACACACACACACACGCATGCACACACACACACACACACACACGCATGCACACACACACACACACACACACACACACACACAAAGTTTACCTAGGCTACAGAGAGTCACTGCTGTGTCATATCCCTGCCAAGTTTGGACAAGGCCACATTTAGCAGTTTAAAAGATATACAGCCAACAATATTGTATTGTGGCACACCAAGCAACTGTTCTAAAAATGATATGCAATATGGTTAGTATATAAATCTACGCCGATTGTTACTGTGTTGATTCGTCTGTTTGACGGTTCATAATTGTTGTCTGTTGGTTTTGGTTTGATTTTTGACAAGACTTTTGACAAGACTCATTTGTTTTCAAAAACATGTTTGAGCCCTAAAACACAAATATTCATTGGCCCTGATTTTTACATTTGCACTGCAATATGTGTCTGTGCTGAGAGTGTTCTAGAAGAATGCACTTGTGGCCTTGAATCCTTGAAAGGTACAGAGAATGGCAGTATTCTCATACATCCCCGTGTGTATAAGCAGCACATTAGGCTGTTGTCATGACAAACAAAACTAATAGCAAGAGCCATTCATTGTCCAAGCTTCAGAGGATGGCAGAAGGTTTTCACACCAGCCTGAATGTGAATCACTTCATAACCTGAGAAAAAGAAGAGCTGACCACAAAGGAAAGATTTCTGCTGGGATTTCCAAAGAAAAGTACACGTAGGAGCTCACCTTGGTTTTTGTGTTGTGTTTTTTTTTTTAGTGTGTCTTGTTTTTCAAACCTTCTCTGAGATGCAACAGGTGTGGGGGCGTTTATGTGTGTGTGTGTGTGTGTGTGTGTGTGTATGTGTGTCTGGTGTGTGTTTCTTCTGTGTTTGTGCGTGTGTAAGTGTGTGTGTGAGCGTGTGACTGACTCATTGACGCATTTGAATGACAGGGGCTTGGGCTTTTATAAACCTCTGCCAGCCCCCCTTCGACAAATGAGTTTGGAGGCCACCTCTCTCTCTCTCTCTCTCTCTGTAACCCTCTCCCTGACTCTATCTCTCTGTCTTTTCCCCCTCTACTCTTCCCTTCTTCGTGTGAGAGCGTTTCCCTCACACATGTTCCAGCGGATGGGACCTAGGTGCCGGCCTTCAACCAGCCTGCTGGCATTGTGTGTCATGGGGCCCCGGGAGAGACCGGCCCCTAGGACCAGGTCGGTCCTCCTGCTGCTCTTCCTCCTGCTGCTGGTTTCGCCCGGCTCTTCGGCTGTCATCACAGGGGTGAGTGTGTGTGGGGGGGGGTTGTGCGTTCGATAAGACTTAGAATTCCTCTCGTGTGATCGGTGTGTTGACCATATGAACAGTTTTTATTTTTAGGCTTTTATCCCCAAACAGACTTAAAATTCCTCCTGCGCTGTAAGTGTCTTGATATTAGATATGAGATACACACATATTAGATATACACATACACACACACACACGTTTTTTTAATTGTGTAGACATTAGGTCAATTAGATTTATTTCACGCACATGCATGAGGTTTTTTTTTTAGATACACCCACCTTACTGTTGATATTAGATATGAGTTAGACAAAAATACATACACACAAACCATTTTGCATGGTTCAATATTCTGTAATAATTACGTATAAAAAAAAGAAAAACTACTGGGTTATGAGAAGTGTATTTTTTACTTAACCTTAATGTGCTATTTTTTACTTTTTCACAACTCCTAATCCATTTTCACATTTTGGCATTATCATACAATAATCTTATAAAACATTTCTTTCAGATCTGGTACTTAACAAGTTTTGTATGTGAAAATGCTTTAAATATAACGATGGCAAGCAATACTGTTTGAGCAGAGATTGTTTTGCTAGGTTAGGTTTCATATAGCTGGATAGATAGATAAATAGATGGAGAGATGGATGGATGAACGGATGGATGGACCAACGGTCAGACAGATCATCATCATGGTCATCACACAGATCCCCACATATAGACCTCTTTCCATATATTTAACTTGCTAGTCACGGCCAGTGTTTTGACCTACAAAAACCGACCCTGTCACAACCCACTGACACTGAACCGCTGATAGGCAGTGGGTGCGGGGGCAACGGTGCGGTCATAACACAGGAAGAGAAAGACACAGTTTGTCACATTACATCCAGAGTGTCCACCCGCCTGCCTCTCTCCTCGCAGGAGGCTGAGTGAGGAGAGCCTCTAGCCTCTCACCACCATGTTCTCCATCTCAGAGGGTGACCGTACAGACGCACTCACGCTTTAGAGGAAAGGAAAGGGTTTTAGCTGGCACGTGATGACTTTACACTTTATTCTGGAATGGTCTTCTTTTTTTGGGCTTTTTACTACTATTATCAACTATTTGTGTGTGTGTGGGTGTGTGTATGTGTATTCATATTTTGTTTAAGTGGCACTAGAAAAAGATCATAATTAATTGTATGGAGGGGGTGTTGCAAGGCATCAGAGGCAAATGTGGAGGCTGGGTGGCTCAATCAGAGGAACAGACGCACTAGTAACACTTTACCATAAGGGTACATTAATGAACCGTTCATTCACATTAGTTCATGCTGTTATAAGCATTAACTAACAGTTAATTAACAGTTAACTAATATGTCTAGTAATCATTTACTAATGGTGTTCATGTTTACTAATGGTGTTCATTTTAACTTAGGTATTCTATATACATTATTTAATAGGGTTAGGGTAGATTTCACGCAAGAATTTGCTTCTGGCCCAGTAACAATCAGCGGCAGTATAATGGAAATGCTCGGCTGAGACAATTCGCACCGGAGATAAAGTACTTGTACTTATCTCAGCTCAAAATGGCAAGAACCCCTGGTGGTCATACGGCAGGTTGAGGTTGTCGACTATGAGGTGGTGATTCGAATGGAGGTTGGCGGGTTGGGTGACTGGAGGTTATAAAATCAAAACAATCATCCCCGGTCCCCTGTGATAGACGCCTCTATTCATGTCAGAGAGCTTTGCCCAGTCGCAGCAGAAGTACTGACGTGGTCTCCACCCTCTGGGACTAACATCGGTTATTAACCACCACATCGAAATGTCCCCGGGAGAGACGTTTAGGTTGTGACCGTATAGATTACCTGAACATCAGCATAAAAATTGTTCAGGAAGAATTAAAGGCTTTTAAGGGTCCTGGGGGTGATAGAAGAGTGCCACAGTGGCTGGTCTAGTCCCATTGTACTTGTTCGTAAATCTGATGGGTCTATCGGGTTCGGTGTGGACAATCGCAAGGTGAAGGACGTGCCAAAACTCAATGTGTATCCAATGCCTGGGGTCGACGAACTCCTAGATCGGCTAGGCACGGTTCTTTTTTTTTCAACCAAGGGCTCCAACTCCAGACTCCAACTCCGACTCCAGGGTCTAAGGAAAAAATGGCCTTCTCCATTCCATACGTTTGGTTCTATTTTAACACACTTCCTTTTTGGTTGTTCTGGGCCCCAACCACGTTCCAGGGCCTCATGAACCCGGGGCTGCATCCTCACGCTGAGTCTGCTGCTGCCTATACCTTGATGATGTCATTATAGGTAGAGACACCTGGCAGCAGCATATGCAGCGGGCCGGGGCGGTGTTCGAGGCACTGAGATGAGCGGGTACACGGCCAACCCAAAGAAGGGTGCAGTTGGGTGGAGTTAGGTACGGTATTTGGGGTACCACTTAGGCGGCGGGCAAGTGCACCCGATGCAAATGTGGAGGAGGGGCACAGCTATATCGGGGGATCAGACACTGCTGTAGGAGGCGGGCATAATGAGAGGGCAGGATATATCTACTGATTGTATCGTTTGCTCTCTCTCTTACAGTGAGGTCGGGCCAGGTCCTTTCGGTCGCAGAGAGTGTGAAGTTTGATGGACCTTTGAAGTACTTTTTATGCAGATGTGCTTTAGTGGAATTTGGGGTACTCGCTGAATAAAAGATATCATGTAAACAAGCCTGTTTTCTAGCATTGAACCCGGTAATTGCGCTGATCCTGCTGCATCAATCATCTTGAGTTGGTTCTCATGGCCGGTGGAAAATAAAAACAAGGGTTGAATTAATTACACTTGAAACATCCACGCTCTTCATTACCCTGTCAGATTTGTGTAGTCGGTTAGGGTGTCTTACGCCCAGCCTACCTCCAAGCAGAGGAGGACCAACTATATTGCCTCAGATGACGACATTTAAAAACACATTTCTCTCTGTTGGTACATATCTCATGTGTGTGTGTGTGTGTGTGTGTGTGTGTGTGTGTGTGTGTGTGTGTGTGTGTGTGTGTTGGTGGGTGTCTGTGTTTATATGTGTTTTGGTGTTTCTGTGTGTGTGCTTCTCTTTGTTTGTGTGTGTGTGTGTTTATCTGTGTTTGTGTCTGTGTTTCTGTGTGTGTTTATCTGTGTGTGTGTGTGTGTGTGTGTGTGTGTGTGTGTGTGTGTGTGTGTGTGTGTGTGTGTGTGTGT
>JAOPJO010000025.1:18963022-18973879 GCA_027123675.1 Molva macrophthalma | reverse complement strand
ACACACACACACACACACACACACACACACACACACACACACACACACACACACACACACACACACACACATAATGGAACCATGACAGGCAAAGCACAAAACAAGCAACTGTTCATGCTGCCGTTTCATTTGTCGTTTTGCACGGTCCTGCAACCTATCTGGAAACCATTAGCATATTTCCACTTGTTTATTTGCCTCAACATCATAGTTATATTTTCCGCTATGCAGCAGGTTTTCTTAATAAACAATGTCTCTGGTGGCCTTTCTGCGTGTCATGTCTACCAATTGAAAGGACTGTCGGTTCAGTTTGTAAAAGAGCAAGATGGCTTCACGCAGGTCATTCACTGGTAGGGAAGTCTGGGGTCTGGTTGATTTAATTTAGTGACTTCTGTTTGCGGTGTTGTAACATACTGTGATGTTCACCTCCTCTTCCAAGATGTGTGATTGACTAAAGGGGATGCATAGGGAATCTGTGTGTCTTTATCTGTGTGTTGGATACTTGCGGCTTGACAAAATCACGTTTGCTTTCCTCGCCGATGATGTCACTATTGTACGTGTGGGTTCACCAGCCCCGCCAAGGGACTTTCCCCAACTTTTCACTTCCTGTTTGTAATCACATAATCTTTCCCCTTCCTGCCTCCTCCCCCCCCCCCCTTTTCTTTCTCTTTCTTTATTTTAGGGCCGAAAGTGCTGTCTTTTATAACCCGACCCCACCCCCTCCATGTTCCAGTCATCCAAGACTGTGAGCTGAATTCTGATTGGAAGAATGGAACGCCCATCCATCCTGCACCAGTGAACAGTGGTATGTATATTAGGTTGTTAATCATGAATTGGTCGTCAATAATGAATACTGAGTATTTAGTAACTGAGTATTTATTCGAAATTGTGAATAGTGAGAAGAAAACGACGACGTTAATCTTGTCTGCACCAATACCAGAACAAAGTGGTGCACGAACAAGTGTGTTCACTATTTCTCTCTAACAGACGCAACACTCTTGCCACAGCCATCGATAGTGATCTTCCAATCAGCTATAATTACAACCTCAGACACGCAACATGATGTACCAGAATGGACGACTCACCATTATTTTTTTCGGATAGTTTGAAAGCAATGCTTCACATGAGTGTCTTTGATTGAAATGTATAGATGCTTTGATTGAGAGTCTTGACACCCATCCTATATGTGGCGCACAGACATTCTGTCATATCAGATGTTCTCTGATCTTAATCTTCCTCTGCCAGCTGACGCCAGGACTCACTGAGATCCAACTCATTAGGCTCATTTGCATCAGTCCATAATTAGCTTTAAGTACATCCCCAGAGATTAAACCAATGTGCCTTTTATCGCTTTTACTATTAATTCATTAATCCATTGCTAATAATGAACTTTTATTGCAAAGATGAAAAATGTAGAGATGAATAAAACACACAAAATAATAATCTTCAAAGTGTATTTCTATGATTGGTTTTTCAACCACTGGCGATAATACAAAACACTTGATTATCTTATTAAGGGTAGCAAAGACAGGGATTCAGGTCATGTTTATGATCGGATAAAATGTGACCAGTTAGTGGCCGTATGAAGGGAGGGGCAGAACAAATCACTGCGATGCCTGAAACGGTGCACCAATCGGTGGCCTGCTGCACAGTGTTTAGTGTCTTTAGCACTGGCTAGCCTCTCTGTACCACCGCTGTCCCCCCAGTCCTTCACCTCCCCTCTGAGAGCGTCGGAGTAACCCCCCCCCCACCATGCCCCTCTGATCAGAAGCGAACGGGACATTTGTTACGGAGGTAATGGAAATCTGCGCGCAATTAAATCTCCGACTGTGAGGAAGAGACGGCCTCCCTCTCAGCCGGGCCCAGTGGCGGCGCTAGACGGAAGACCCCCTGATGGAACGCACCCAGCGGGCCCCCCTACCCGCTCTACGCCACACGGCCCCAAACACACGTCAGGTTGTGTTTGTTTTCTCCCCTTTTAAAACGTTTTTTGGTTAAACACGCCGGCCCCGCCTCCACCCGGCAAAGTAATTACAAAGATTGCCAACTAAACATTCTCGCAAATATTGTTCAAGAATTTCATTTCGAGTAGCGAAATTACCCGAAGGTGACGGTAATGCTAACTTCTCTTTAATGATTTCCGCTGTAGGTGACCATTGGTATTCTGTGCAGCTGGAGTGTGCGTTGCGGCCGCACATGGTGTGTCCTGATATAAACGTTCAAGCAGACTCTAGAGGGGGAGAGGGAAGGGCAGAAAGAAAGGAAGGGAGGGAGCTCATCACAACTGGTGGTAAAGTAGGGGCGCTTAAAAGGACGGACGTCATTCTGCCAGTGGAGATCCCAGCAAATCCACCCGAACATCTCACTGATCACAAAGAACCCAAGAGATAGACCTGGGGAACTTCAGTTTATCATAAGTTGCACACAACCAATGCCCACAAACACAACCTAGGGGTAAGGCAATGTTGCAAGCACCTTAAAGTCGTTGTGTGTAGGATTTAGCAGAACACACTTGGCAGAAATATAATCGAATATTCATAAGTATGTTTTGCATAATCTGATGAAAATAAAAATCGTTGTGATTTCGTTACCTTAGAATTAGCCCTTTACGTATACATAAGGGCGCGGGTCATCTAACGGGTAGGTTGCAATCTGCAAACTCACCGCTAGATGCCACTACTTTAACATAAATTGTACTAGATTGCCATGTTACAGTTTTAAAACATTTTAGTTTTTGTTGAGCATGCTGTCCGGTTTTTTTGCGGGGTTAGCCATAAATAAACCGTTGCTAAGCAAACTACGAAATACTTGCCGTGCGGGGCATTGTTCAGCAAGCCTAGATGTAGTTGTTTTTTGTATTTAATTTGCTTTGGTTGTTGGGTAGGAGATGATGTAACAAGCAGGTTTGCTCTCTACCAATCAAAATCCTCCCCCAGCACCCCCACCCAACAGTTCATGAAAACAGATGTTTAATGCAGATCTCAGAGGCACACACACACACACACACACTGGAACCATGCTGCAGATGTCAGAGTGCATAAGCAGACTCGAGGAACTGCATGCGCGCGCGCGCGTGCGTGTGCGTGTTACGTGGACGCGGTGACACACACAAAACAGATTGACAGAGACCCGCATTTGAGACATTACTGCTCCACTAAAGGGGAAAAGGGGCTTCCAGCGAACGGTTTAAAATAGCCCACTGGACGCTAACAGCGTGTGACAGCGGGTTCATTCAAGCCTTGTGTTGGGACTTGTTTAAAGCAGTATAGAAGAGGCATGGCCTTACTGATGCGGATCGTGTGATTACGCATTGTGTTGTGCACATACACACACACTTCGGCCCAAACCATTTCTCTTCATCTCTGAAAAACAAAAAACAAAAAAACGGACATAGGCCTACCATATGTTTCCTGACTGCACTGCAACATGGATGACTATTCATCGTTAGAGGTCGATCCACTAGGATGACACGGCCCGGCACTTAATCCGCACGGTAATTACACATGACACACTATCTCCGCTCTCCACTCATTTTTTATTACCTGCACGCAAACAGGATCATCCACTCCACATGACTCACACACACTCTCATTTAAACGCCAACGGATGCATACATGCATGCATTCCCCCCCTCCCCCTCCTCAGTCAAAGACGATTGTTATGCAAGCGTCGTGTGTCCTCAGCTAAACCGCCCCAGTCAGGCAGGGACAGAGGGGCTGTGGGTCCGGGGTGAAGGGGTCCACGTCAGGATGGAGAGAGGACCAGAGGAGGAGGACGAGGTTTAAGGCTTACAGGATGGGAGATGGGTGGGTGGAGGGAGCGTGGCATAGAAGAGATGAGAGAATATAAAGGGGGGAAAAGAAACCTAGCTGAAAGTCTTTGCCTATGTGTACATCGTGTGTGCGTGTGCGTGTGCGTGTGCGTGTGCGTGTGTGTGTGTGTGTGTGTGTGTGTGTGTGTGTGTGTATCAAGCACAAGCCTAATTGGTCTCATTTTAGCACCATAATAGCTCTATTTTACTTTGGATTTGAAAGATAGTACCCAAAAACACAAATGTTGTGCATTTAATTTTTTCAATGAATTGAATTGAATTCAGTCAATGAATTGACTGAATTGAAAAGTTACACTGCAAGACATAAAAAAACACCATAATAGATTAACGCTGCTACGAAAGGATACTGATAGGATAGCGTGGTTGTGGTTGAGGTTAACCAACCCCACTGCGACACAAATCCACAAATCCCACAAATGGACAGATTTGCAATAAGGGACACCATGAAATAGACATACAGGTTTGACCAACTGATGTGTTATGATGACGCTTAGGTCAAAGCATATACATGTCTTGAAACTAAGTTTCAAGCCCTTCTACAGTTTCATACTTCTTAGTTTCTGTGCTTGTAGTGATCGACACATTAGAAGAATAAGCCTAGGAACAGTATAGTAGCAAGCAGTCAATTAAAAAATCAACAATGCTTGATGGCCATGCAATATGCAAAAATAAATGACGAATAATTACTATCACTAGCTAAAACTAGCACGGCTGCGACCTCTACAGGAAAAACGTTGTACTTACAGTTGAACTGAGAATAGGACTACTGGTATTGCTTTAAAAGTGTACAAGTCAACAGTGCCATCAAAGCACAGCTGGCGCAGATAAATCAACATGTCACATGTTGCAGTGTTGGTTCAACGGCCTAACGCAGTGAAACGTAAACACATTTAGCATGCATGGCCAACATGTCTTCTTATAATGTGTACAGTAAAAACTAGGTTCCTGGAAGAACCATAGGGGAATCCTCTCTGGTGCCCAGAAGAACTGCTTTAAAAGGATCATCAAGGAACCACCTTGGAGAACCTGAGGAACCTTTAGGGTTCATCGAAACCTACCCCAAAAATAATGCTTAAAATGATCAATAAATACAAAAATACTTTACTATTATTAATAATGATGATGATTACACTGTTTTTATGATAATGATGGATATTACATGAATATTACAAGATTACAATGAAAACTTCATAATTTAGTCAATTTATTGAATTCAAGAAAGATGAATACATTAACACCTACACAATATCCTGCCAACAAGTCCAGAAAGACTGGAGGGACGAGATAGGGGAATAATAATAAATATATTTGGGTAAAACAAATATATATGAATATGGATAAACTTACCCTGTCAGTCGCATAAAGGGCTGTTGGTTCTTCACTGAAGCGGTAGGTAAGGAGAAGGATGGCCGTCATGTCTAACCCTTAGAAGACCAAATAATATGCAGATGAGACCAGATTTCCCATGTAGATGTAAATTGCAGAGACTAAATTACAAAGACATGGCAGTTAAATGGCTGCAGTACGATACCTCTGGCTCGGTCTGCAGCTCAACGGCCCGGTTGGACCCGGAGTGAGGGTCCGCCCCTCTGTTCCTCCTCCATGCCCCTGCGATCGTTCTCTTTGATGTCGGCCCAAATCCCTGCAGGACGGCCACGTCGATGTCCCCCGCCACGTCGATGTCCCCCGCCACGTCGATGTCCCCCAACACGTCCATGTCCCCCGCCACGTCCATGTCCCCCACCGTCATCTCCTGCGACTCAGAAAGGATCCATCAAAATGTATATTTTTTCAGATGTTTCAGATATCGTTCACATACACCCGAGGAATCACAAGGTAACTGGAGGACAACACTGCAAAGCTGGAGGGCTGTGTACTCCTGTAAGGGTCTCTGTGATGGAGTGCTGATTGACGAAGAGTGCTCGAGCTGTCCTCTGCAGTTTGTTGGCTAGGTAAACAATGTTTGACCGCTCTTTGCAGACCTCCTCTTTCATTTTTCCAATGTGTTTTGCAACACGGATGTCGTCCTGTCTGTACAGTTCAATAAGAGATAAGGGTTAGACTAACTACGATTCAACATGCGTAATGGATAGGTATATTTACATTGTTTGGCAGGTCTGTCTCTGACACCAGCTCCACATTCACACCAGCGTCTGCACTGGTCACCTGTGAACACGCAAACAGAAAGAGGAGGCAAAGATGGGCAGTAATTAGGACTTGTTTGTTGGTACAGGAAAGGGTCAATTGTGTAAATAATTCCAATAATCTTAGCCTGCATTATTGCAATTAATTTCAAACTGCGGCGCTGCTACTACTACAACCTATTAGATCTACTTCAGACCTTCAGTTTTTGGGGGCACGGGCCCCATGATTGTGCCTCATTATTTCCGGTACTGCAATAAGAGGGATGCACTCCTTGTATTTTATGCGGAGATAGATAGTATAGAATAATGTGTGGTGGAAATTATTTGAACTATATTGACAACGCAACTCAGAATACACTTAAAGAGTTTATTATAATAAAGGGTAAGAATAGTATAAAATAAATGCAGTCTCTGCAGAGAGGCCACACAACACAACAAGCATACAGAGGCTGAAGCGCTGTAACAGGGGGCCCGCTCCAGGGTTACAGCAGGGAAACGTCCCTGAGGGCACAGCTGCAGATAGGGATGCCACTGCTCCTTTCGGCCGTCCCAGGATGCAGCTCGTGGTGTCGCTGCGTCTGAGTCGGCCGAGGCCGTCTCAGTTCCCCTCAAGGGCGATAAGCGCAGTACTAACAGTGAAATGGTTCCTATAGATACTTCCTAAGGGGTCACAGTGTCTTAGTGTCTTGTGAACAACATGTCTTATAGAAATTTCCATTACATTTCCTCCCTTTAGATCCTAATCAAACATTATGCATCATACTAGCAGCACATTTTCAACATGGGTTATAATAATAATCAAACTAAATACATTTCTAATTCCCATATTGGCACTTACTTGATTATAACAACCATATAGCATAGAGTATACATGCACAAGGATTACTTTGTACTGAAAACAACATCAGCCGATGTGTTTCGTCTTGTCTCATAAAAAACAAAACAGGCACTGTTCTTTTCACACAGCATGATATCAGAGCTCAAATCTGGAACTCTTCTGATGTATTCGGTTTTCAAGTCCTTTTATGAGGCACTCCGTCCTCTTCATTCTCGTATGCCATTACTAATGCAGCTCCACCGGGACGACGCTGGGGCGCTGCAGAGTCCGGGCCTCTGTGCCTCTCGGGGTCGTTGGTTTCTTCTCCGCCTCCACGTCTAACCTCCCAGAGGGGCAGGCTCTACGCTTTTAGTGGTTTACCCCTCAGCGGTAGGCGGAACGGACCATCACAGCCAGTCTCCCCCGCCGTCCTTTCCGGGGCCGTCAGGTCCTGTAAGTGGTACACAAGCAGGGAAGATTCACATCTGAGCGGCATTGTGAGTGACACCAACAGTTTTCTTAACATGCGTCACTCAATCTCAGAAGTCACTGAAGTCACTCAGTCACTTCAGTGTAGTTGGTTTGGCTTCAGTGTAGCACTCAGCTATGGGCAGTGGCCTGGATAGCAAGGTGAGTAGGTGTCGGCTCCGGTTCCAGAGATTCAGGTGGTTTTCGTGCCATGGTCCAGATGGTACATGTGTGTACAAACAGGATAAAATCCTTCAACACAAAATGATGCTTAAAAAGTAATACAATATTTACAGTCAGTGTAAGATAAGAGCTGATACCGGGCCATCTGATGGGAGATTCAATGTTCTATGGCTCTCATCATGAGGCCTCAGACACAGGGAATTATACAACATCTGCAAGCTAGCAAGGCAACAGCAGTTATGAGAGCGGTCAAAACAGCAACAATGATGGATTTCCATCGTCCAAACATTGAGTCCAACCATCCCCACATACCAGAGTCATCATAGCATTATAGACATTACTGCACCCACCTGGCCCACGACTTTCAGCAACCTTGACGACCGACCAGGTTGTCAGCAACACCTGATGAGGTCCTGTCCACCTGGCGTGTTGCCAGCTTTTCCTCCTCAGGTCTCGCACTACCACCCAGTCACCCTGTTTCAGGTCATGGAGTGGTCCTGTAGCAGGTTCTGGTTGTGCCTCGTTCGCCCCTCGATGTATCTGTTGGAGAGCGGAGGGCAACGTTATACAATGTCTGAGCATCAGGTCATCACCATGGTCTGCTGATGGTGGGGGTCCTTTCACTGGGCCCACCCCCGTGTTGGCGGGCCGGCCGAACAGGACCTTGAACGGGCCTAGCCCATTCTTTGCTCTGATTCTTGTGCGCATGTGCAGCAACACGCCCGGTAACGCCTGTACCCATGACAGGCCCGTTTCCGCACAACACTAGGCCAATTTTGATTTTAAGGTGCCGTTTTCTCGTTCTACCGCCCCGCCACTCGCAGGGCGGAAGGCGCAGAGTGTTCCAGATCTGTCCCTAGAAACACGCTGATCCGGCTGATTGCTGCGTTCACAAAGTGTGAGCCATCGTCACTACTAATCTTTGCTGGTTTGCCCCGTCTCGGTATGATCTCCGTGACTAGAGATTTGGCAACCTTCTACCCATTTAGAGAACATATCGACTATGACTGGGCAATACTTCTTTCCCCCACGCGGGGTGAGTTGGATGAACTCCATCTGAAGGCGGGGGAATGGTCGGTCAGGCGGGGGACGGGCCGTGGCTGGGGTTCGAATTCCGCGACCAACGTTGTTACTGGAGCAGATTACACACGCACCACAAAACACTATTGAGTCATTTGAGAAGCCCTTTGTGTTCCAATGTGGATTGATGGCTGCCTGCATTCCCCCTTTTGACACATGGCCCCTCCCATGTGTCAACTTTGCATAATGGGGATACAGCCAGCGGGGGGGCACGGCTCACCGCCCGGCCCCACCCATACACCACCTGTTCTGATGCACTCAGCCTTCTTCCACTGCGCCCTCTCTCTATGTCGGAGGCGCGTTGTTGGAGGTCTGCCAGTGGCACCGTGGGAGTTTCTGGGTCAGGGACAGAGTCATGTGCACACAATGCATGTGGTTTGCCGCCCCCTAGCGGCTGCTTTTGCCACTACGTCTGCACAAGCATTGCCCCTAGACACAAGGTCGTCACTGTTAGTGTGAGCTTCACATTTGCAAGTTGCTAATTCAGCTGGGAGCAGCACCGCCTCTAGCAACTCAGCAATCAAGGTGTGGTGGGCGATGGGTTTGTCTGTGGATGTTAGGAGGTCCCTGTGTTTCCATAGGGTGCCAAAATCATGTACTACGCCAAATGCATAGCATCGACTGTCTGTGTAAATGTTAGCTGATTTGCCTTCAGCCTGTTTGCAGGCCTCTGTCAAGGCTATCAGCTCAGCAGCCTGAGCTGAGAGATGAGATGGCAATGAGCCAGAGGCTAGTGTCTCATGAGGAGTCACTACAGCAAACCCAACCTTGTTAAGACCTGTTTCCTTGTTGCGAGAGGCGGAGCCGTCCACCATCTCCCATTTCCACCTCCAGGTTGGAATTGGGAACCTCCTTCAGGTCCAATCTGGGGGAGCAAACTTCTGTTACAGCAGCGAGACAATCATGATGTTCTTCAGCATCTCCTTCTGTGGGAAGCAGTGTAGCAGGGTTTAGCACATTGCAGCGCTTCACATTGATGTTAGCATTTCAAGCAGGCGTGTGTTGTAGCGCAGCCATCGTGCAGCAGAGAGGTGACAGGTTTTCTGATCTAACAGTAATAGGGACACAGCCTGGGGAACGAGCAGGTTAAGATCTGTATAACCTACAAAGTCCCTGGAGCTGTGCACTGCCTTCTCTGCAGCTGCCACTCTGCGTAAGCACGTAGGCAAGCCTGCTGCCACTGGATCTAATATGGTGGAGAAACTGGTCGTTGTCTGCCCCCATGCTCCTGGAGCAGTACTGATGTCGTGTAGCCGTCACGTTCGTCAACAGTCTGAGTAAAAGGTCAGGTCGGGTCTGGAAGACCCAGAGTCGGGGCCTGCTGTGGCCCTCTTCAGCCCACAGAACGCAGAACGCAAACTGATACTGACGGTCTCTGTGCACCGGCACACTGAAAAAGGCTTTGCTGAGATCTGCCACTGAGAAGCATGGTGTGATGGTGGAACACGCGACGGGATATTGTACAGGTTTGGTACGTCAGGAGCACGTTGGTGCACCGCGTCGTTTACTGCTTTCAGATCCAGAACAAACCGCCATTCTGTCGGTCGGTCCTGATCACGGATTTTCTTTACCGGGAAAATGGGGGTCTGTACCGGAGACCCGTCGCATGGTACTATAACTCCAGCCTGCAACAGAGAGTTAAAGACCGGGGTTATGCCGTTGATTGCTTCTGGTTTATTCGGATACTGGTGTGCAGGTGGTCTAAATGTGCCTTTTGGAGTTATTTCAATGGGCTGCATATCTTTAATAAGGCCCACGTCATATTTGTTAGCGGCCCACAGATCAGAGGGGACTTTAGAGTGCTGGGATGTCCCTGCCATCGCACTCAGCCATTCTCTGCTTTTTACCCCCCTGCTCGGCGCCTAGCGCCCCTGTTCCTCTGGCCTGCCCTAACGTGTTACATTGTTGTCTATAAATAGACGGCCCGTGCAGCGGAAGGTGTACCTCTACCCCTGGAGCGGGCGTCCTGTCCCAGCCCACGCGCTCCTGGCACTCCTTAACCCACGCTCCGAGATCCCACCACTGATCCGACTGACCTTTGGCGAGTGACACGTGGGGAACGGAACCTGGAACACGGAAGGGGACAGGCTGGGGGCCACTCCCCCAGAGCACCACCCTCTCCTGTTTAACCCCCGGTCTGAAGGGGACAGGCTGGGGGCCACTCCCCCAGAGCACCACCCTCTCCTGTTTAACCCCCGGTCTGAAGGGGACAGGCTGGGGGCCACTCCCCCAGAGCACCACCCTCTCCTGTTTAACCCCCGGTCTGAAGGGGACAGGCTGGGGGCCACTCCCCCAGAGCACCACCCTCTCCTGTTTAACCCACGGTCTGAAGGGGA
>JAOPJO010000025.1:18809784-18819974 GCA_027123675.1 Molva macrophthalma | reverse complement strand
TTGTTATGTTTTTGTTTTTACTTTTGTTTTTTTGTGTTCGTCCCCCTTCCGCTGTCTATCTTTGTGGGTCGGGGTGGGGGGGGGGGGGCGGGGGCGGGGGGCAACCACTAACCTTCTTGTGCTCACAGGCCCGTGGACGGAAACCGAGGAGTCAATTTTAAAAAGGCAAAAAGACGCCACGACCCGCTAGCTTGTAAATAAAACCCGCGCGGTCTCGAGAGAAGACAATAATAAAGACAAGCCACCAGGCAGCAACCAGGGTGAAAAAAAGGTGAATGACATTTGAACACACGAGGCTAAGCTGTAGTGATAGGGAGTATTCATGTAAATCCGCCCAGGAACAGCTGCGGGAAATTGACAGGGATCTAGCGGAGCGCTGTGTCTGTAAAAGGGTGGGATTTACATGCCTAACTAAGGCTTAAGCCTCCTCCTCCTCCTCCTCCTCCTCCTCCTCCTCTTCACATATCCCCGCACCTGCCCACCCGACCAGAGGTTTACCTGTTACCCTGCACCCCTCAGAGCGCACGTCTGCCTGGGCCAGGTTGCTCTGCCCACCCCCCACCACCACCACCTAACACCTTCTCATCCTCCCTCATAGATGTCACTCCCAGAGATTAACTCATAAACTCCATGTGGGTTAGTTAGTCTTAGAAGAAGGAAAGATGTTCCCTGTCATTTGTTGTTTCAGTGTTAGAGAAGCAGACACAAACAAAACGCAGAAGAAGAAAAGGTCACAGAAATGTTTGAATCGACCCCCTTGCTGTTTCCTTATAACTTGAGGCCTCACTGTTAGAGAAAGTGTTTTTAAAGAGCATGATGCACTGCACTTATTCTGAGTATTATTATTATTTTTTGTAATAAAATATGCAAAACAAAAAAGTGCCCGAGGATGTAGGTGTGTTGGTGCTACAGTGTGATGTGATGACGGTGGTGACTATTAAATGAGCACCGCATTAAAAGCACACGTTTTAAAAATAAGAAATAAGACAGAAAGTGCAAGTCGGTTCCTTTTGGACAGGAAGTGGCTCTGGGCAGTGTGTTCTGGTGGGCGACGCTGACGGGAGCGTTGGAGGGTTGTGTGGGGGGAGCTCCCAGGCCATTGCACTACTTCAGAGCCCTTAGGCACCCTTCCGCAGACCGCTCCGAGCATTAGCCTGCTAAACGGAAAGAAAAAGCACTGTGAGGCATTTTTCTGTTTTTTTGTTTCGTTTTTTTTCCCCCTCCGAGGAAACTAACATCAGTATACCGGGGAAAACTCCAAACACTCCGCATAGTCTCAACAAAATAAAACACATCTTAAGATTTCTTCCTTGTTGTTTTTTTGTTTTTTCTGTTAGGTAAGATCCCCAAGATTGGGCGCTACATAAACATTGAGCAGACATTGAAAAATATGTTTATTAATGCAAGTCGGTCTATCACACAGGAAGTGAGTGGAAATGCAGCCTTTTCCCTTTTCTGTTTTGTTTGGAACTCCCTACTTTTTGTTTTAATTATTTTATTTTTTAACCACAGCTGCCGCCAATGAAATTAATGGCAGACTAGCCGAGTCTATAAAGGAAGTTGGCTTTTTATTTTTTTAATAAACACATTGTTTCCAAACTAATCCACACCCTTATATTGTTTACAGTGGGAGAAACCAGGCTGGGTGTGGACTGGACCTGTCAGACCTTGTACACTGCCTTTCGACCTTCATATCAGGATCAACACATTAAGAGGACAGGGTGGTGTTCAAGGTGTTCCACTCCCAGCCAAAAGATACTGGGTTCGTACTAGGTTCGATCCCCGCAGACAAACCCTAGCCATGGCTAATACCAGTGGCTACCTGCCTTGCACTGCTGGTTTCTTTGGAAGCTAAAGCAGCAGGGCTGGTCCTGGTCCATCCTTGGACGGGAGACCAGACCAGAGTGCTGGTAGAGGCGTTGGAAAGCCAATAGGGCTTGTACATCTTGATGTCACATCGCAATGATCGCCTCCGTTTCGGAAGCATAAGAGCATAGGAATGTTGTTGGTGGTATTGGTGTTTTGGTTTAGTCATTATGGTGAAATTATTTCTCATTGTGGGGTGACATTGTTGTGTTGGAAACTGATACAGTGTATCTCATGCGAGACATGGCAATACAACGTTTTTATTAGTCTAGGTTAGAGTGCAGTTATGTTTATTTAGGAGTTTTTCATTACTACAACTCTCTTGAGGCGTCACAAGATGGTGGAGTATCGTCAACAAAACATCCCATGATGCATTCTGATGTACAAACCCTATATGGGCTGCTCATCTCTCTGGCTTAGGTACTATACCCAATTGCCCAGGACAGAAACTGTGACTCTGTCCTGTCGAAGAGCAGGGTCCTTCGGATGATATGTTAAACCGAGGTCCTGACTCCCTACGGTCAACCAGGATCCCATGGCAAGACAGGGGGGGCTAACACCGGTTCTGGCCTAACCTAATCATCCCTGGTCTCTTATTGGATAGAATAATCAATCACCTCTCCACTGCAATGGCCAGTTTGTGGAAGGCATATAATGGCTACCATAGTAGACAACACTATACTTAGTAGTAGACAAGGGGTCAAGTAAGTATGGGGGATTTTTTGTGCTTTGAGTGTCTTGAAAATAATTGTTAATAATTAATTAGTAGGCATCCTTGAGAAAGATGCCCAGCACCTACCTGCTCCCTAAAGAACTGTCTGAATTCAGTCCAGGACGAGGAGGAAATCAAATTTTCACCAATCCACAATGGAAATTGGGGATGTTTAAACAGAACATGGGTGGTGAATGGGTTCTTCTGTTATCATCCAGGATTATTAATATAAATAGAGCAGGATTATTAATGAAATGAATCTGTTTTGCATGATCCACTCGTTGGATCAGATTACACCGGACCACAAATACTCTTAACGACACCCTCCCTTATCCCCCTTCTATATCACTCAATACTTTCTTTCCCTTTGGTTTAAAACGCTCCCTGCTCACTTATAGTTCCATTTACATAATGTCCAGTGAAAAAGTCTTTTGTCGGCAGAGATCGTAATTCAGATCTACGCCCGCCACCTGCTCGTCGGATCTCTGATACTTTCAGCTAACTTGCATTTCCATTTCAATCAGCGGTAATATGCCTTCCTCTCCTGGCCCCCTGCTGAGAGTAAATACAGGACTCAACCATCTCCATTGGAAATGCATTTGGAGACTGATCAGATAGGGATGAATATTCCGTCCGTTAACACAGGCTCCCCTCGTATGACTGGGCAGGGTGTGCCGGGGGTAGTTATTTCCCCCTGACTAAGGCCCCTGTTAAAACCTGTTCCTTCGGCAGATTCAGTGAATCACCACGCACAGACAAACCCGTGACTTATTTCCCTGACAGTGGAGTTTAGCTCAGAGTTTACTTCACTTCGGTGAAGTAAACTTCACTTCAATTCAGCTCGCAGTGACTTTTCTAAACTGTTTACAACAACTCCAGAAATACATTTCAGTAGTATCCTGAAGCTGGTTAGCTGATTTTCATAAATGAACAGACACTGGAAAAGTAGATCATTTAGTCACTCGTTTGACCTCATTGAGATTGCGAAAAGGTGTTACGCAAACACACACAACACGTCTTACAGGTTTGCACATGTTTTGTTCAAAACAATGTTTAATCAGACCGCAACTCATAATTATATTGATCGTATGGTTGATTGTACACAGCGCACCTGAGGCATGGGAATTACAGACGGACATGTTGCAACCCATGTGTTTGGTTTTGAAGTTTTTTGTTAACCTCACTGTCTTGGTTTCTATGGCGGGGGCCACCTGCTTGGAGGCCATTGTTGCAGAGCAACCCCACACAACACACCACCCACGCCAACACCTACTCCCTCCACCACCGCTGGCCGGCCTGCAGGCTGGCTAGTCAGAGGAGCGGTAACCCGATTCCCCGATACAGATGGCGCTAAAGTCTGGGAGGTGATGACTCACAGCCAACCTTGCCGTCATTACTTTTTAATTGTGCCTATGTTTCTGCTGCCCCACTATGTCTGGCATATTTAGGGTAGCAGGGAGAGCTGTGCATCTTTTAACATTGGCTAAGGATTATTTTCTTATTCTTTCTTATTTTTTTTCTTGCTGATTCGGGATGACACTGTTCTCATCCATCCGACAGGATTGAGATGAAGAAGAAACAAATTCGAGAAACAAATTTTTATAATCACATCTTTGCCACAAACTGCTCTCTCCCTGGCCTCCTTTTTACCAGAGTCTGGCTTACACACACACACACACACACACACACACACACACACACACACACACACACACACACACACACACACACACACACGCCGGCTCATTGGAACATTACACAGACATTTACAGGAAATAAATTAGGAGATGAATGCAAACCATATGCCGTTTCGTAGGTTTATTTGTAAAGCACACGGCATCAAACGCTCCCCCCCTCCTCCCAAATCACACCATATTAGCTCTGTTTTTCCTGTCCGGCAAAATAAGGAAGGTGACCACAGAGCGCCCTTGATGGGAAACACATGAGGGCCGAGCGGCCAGGAAGAGGAGCCCCACACACGGACCCCCCTCTGCATGGAGCCCCACAGATGGAGCAGCGCCCATGGAGGCCTGGGTGTCATGCGCCTGCACGGGTCAGCTGCAGCATGGGGGAGGTTTTCTGCCACTGCCACAGGTGTTATGTCTACACTGTTACATTACATCAGAAGTGATCTTTATCATACGGGGACTCATTTCCTATGAAGATCACCACCAATAGCAACCGTACTTAAGTTGTTGTTGTTTTTTTGCTCTTGTTTTTGTTATTAGGCAGGTAGTAAGCACGCCTTTTGCTAGCAGGGCTGGATGATGGCAGGGCTACTTGTTGGTCAGAGCTGATTGTTAGCGAGCTAGTTGGTAGCGAGCTGGTTGGTAGCAGGGCTGGTTGTTAGCAGGGTTGTTAGCAGATTGGTTGTTAACAGGCTGGTTGTTTGCAGATTGGTTGTTAACAGGCTGGTTGTTAGCAGATTGGTTGTTAACAGGCTGGTTGTTAGCATTAGTGTTAGCTGGTCTGGTTGTTAGTAGCCTGGTTGCTAGCAGGGTTTTTTCAGGGTGAGCCAGTGGGCAGAGGACCTAAAGGAAAGCACTTCCAGGAAAAGAAAAGGCAAGACAGGGCTTCCTGCTGGCGCATCAAAGCGCCTGACTCAAGGCTATAATTAACCACTGTTTTCTGTTTTGTTGGAAATTGTGGTAGAATGAATTCTTTGGAGAGATGGAATGTTTATTTTTTTCATTTACTTAAATTTTGGAATGAGCTAATTTTTCACAAGACTCAAGGGTTCCCAGTCTTCATTAGTTTGGTTGCTGTTGTTTGGTCACTTTACAGATAGCTTGTTTGTTTTCATTTGGGGGATCGACGGGGGACAAATATGAAAAGTGGTGGAAAAGAGAGAGAGAGAAAGAGAAAGAGAGAGAGAGTTACAAAGGGGAGTGGAATTCATTTTTATTCATTATTTTCTTCTTCTCCTGTAAGAATGTTACTGGGGGTTAACATTAGCAGTCTGACCAGTGCTCTCCATAATATTGCAACATTGAAAACATTGGTCTTTAGCAGGAGTCCAATGAGTCCAATGCAATGTCCAAAACCACCGAAAAGTCATCCCCTTCCCTCGCAACACCCACGCATCTGCTGAGAGATGATTGGTTCAACATATTTGATGAGTCATTTGTTTGGTTCTTTACACTTTGAATGGATTTAGTAAAAACAAAAGGCAAACGATATTATAAAGCCCTGTTTAAAAAAGACAATGCGGTGCTAAAAAACATGAAGTGTGTCCTGTTGCAGGGGATGAACACTGTGCATGCCTGTGTTTCTGAATAAACACTTAGGCGCGGGGACAAGAGCCCTGTTCGGAGTGGCTGCGGTCCAGCGCAATCATTGCAGTTTACTCTGGCGTCTCCTTACATTGCACCTTACGCTCATCCACTCCATCAGCTCATCAGCACCAATGAGAAAACAAATCAGGCTGTTTGTGTTTGTTGGCAGCTCGGACGCCGGGGTCTTCATTGCAATCGCAAATGTAGGTTCCTGGGCAGCACAGAGCGTCCCTATCTCAAGTGCTATTTGTGGCACTTGTCAAATAAATAACATGGAAACATGAGACCGGCCTCGACTGCGTAGAAAAAAAAATATATACGTCTACAAAAATATATATTTACTTTAGTGATGCGAGCGGGCCTTTTATTAAATCATCGTTTGTGACATGCTTCCTCCGAGCATGTGTTTAAATAACCTCCACTTGAAACGTCTCGATCGTGGGGCGGGCGCATGATGTCACTGCAGGCGGTGGGAATAACTATATGGAAGATATGCTGGGCCACATCTGAAAAAGCTTAACTCCTATGGACCTAATTTAAAACAGGTATGCACATGTCATGATAGAGGCAACTGTCTGCGTCTGCTTCGGTAACGAACTGAGACAGGGTCCATAAGGAGCACGGATTCGCTCCCAGGTCATGACTAGAAAAAGGAAGAAGGCAGTAGCAACGGACTCCGTGTAAAAGTGCTTAGCGAGTAAAATGATTGACTTGGATTTAGACCACCTAAATGTCCATTTTTGAGTGTTGTTGCTGTGGGTTTTTGGAAGTGTTGCTAAGCAAATGCATTCAAATGTTTCAACTGTGCCAGTGTGAAAAAGATTAGGTTTGTGTAATGGTGATGTGTTCATTCCTATTCTGGTAAATTAAAACATAACTAACAATTTTTCTTGAACATACTGTATGCTCACAAACCCATTTTAACCATACTGTATGAAAGTCATGTGAAATAAATAAATGTATCGGTAATTCCCCCAATGCGTACTAGTGGTAAAAAAGAACATGCTATAAATAGAAAAGCAAAAAATCTGCTTTATTTAACTATTTTTTAAGTATATAGTCTCTCTCACTCTCATCCATAATGCTGGGACAAAAAACAGACTCCAAATAATGTTCTAATTTTACATTCAGGGGCAAAAGTCAAAGAGTGGTCAACAGTTCTTTCCTGAAGAGGAGCTATAGATGAGATGGTTTGGGGTCTTTGGTCAGGACTCCCCCTGGGTATCTACTCCATGTCCATGGGAGAGGCCTCCAGGGCAGACCCAGGGTTATCTCTTCTGGCTGGCCTGAGAACTCCCAGATACCCCCGGGGGGGGGCTGGGGGAAATGGGAGAGGAAGGAGTTTAGGTGCTACACTGCTTTCATTTTTTGTACAAGCAATTGACAAGCAATGTAAAAGATGGATACGTAGATGGATAGATAGATGAATGGATAGATGGATGGATGGATAGATTAATGAATTGATGAATGGATGGATGGATTGATAGATAGATGAATGGATAGCTGGATGGATGATGGATGGATGGATGTATGGATGGATAATGGATCGATTGATAATAGATTGGACAAATTATCTTCTCGGTCTTGTCATATTGACATATAAAACAAAAACATTTATTTTATGTTATATTCAACAATCCAAGTAATTGATGTTTATTCCGATAGTGCTAACCTTCTATATAATTCTATTTACATGAAATTCTACCATAACCCTCTAGTCTTTAACCTTGGTCATGGGGTGGGGGGAAAGGCTGATTTACATTTTCATGAAAAGGGTGACACTAAGAGGACTCCTTCAAGTGCTGCTTCCATTGCCGCCTTATTTGTTGTTCAGTTCTGCTGCACTTGAATACGTATAAACAGACAAAATAAAACCAATTTGTACTCTATGGAACCAGCTGAACCTCTTACAGGTCAGGAGTCCCCGTTTTGACACATTCCTCAACGAGGCCTGTCCTAAAGAACAACACACACTCGTCCCCTCTTCACCGCACAATTGCCAACCGTCAAAGAAAAGTGCTCTGAGGTTCTGTAATTTTATCATTCGACGTCGGTCTAGCAGAGACAATAACAGACGGCGGGGAAAAAAAAACTCATTCTGAGAAGAATGCGATATCAATTTCAATAATTAAAAGTGTTTGTATATCAAATGGAATATTTCATTTACAAAAGAACAAAAAAGAAGGAATAGATGGAGATGTTTTTATGTCTATGATGGACAGCAAATAATAAAAACGCTACATGACCCACGGCCACCCCCCACCTACGGAATGAATTACATTTTATAACAGCGAGAAAATAATTAAAAGCCTCTTAAAAAAAGTAACAAAATCTCACCCCCAAAAAACTGGATATTGACTTTTTTTTCCTGCCATGGATGGACATAAAAAAACAAGGAGGAAAGCTTGGCGCTGCATTGTTGTATTCTTCAGATCAAAGGCAGTTTTAATAAGGCCATTATAAATACATCAGAAAAAATCCACTCTGATATTCAGCAAACACGTCAATACAGGATGCCCGTCGTTCATTGGTCGTTTTCCACGGCACGGTAGGCCTTCTTCTGCGCTGCCTCGGTATAATAAACAAAAAAACATGCCGGAAAACAGGCCTGGGGAGGTTGGCGGAGGTGGGGGCCCTGCTGTGTTCAAAGATGCCAGTCACAGCCAATGTACGTTCTAATGGAAATAAAGGTAATCTTATTTCATCCCTTTGAGGAGGAGCTCGCTGAGGCTGTGGGCTCCAGGAAGGCATGAGAAATTTTGTGCAGTAGTGGTGAAGGAGGTGGTATTGATCCTGGTGGAGGTGGTGGTGCTTAAGGTGGTGGTGGCGGTAGAGATGGTGGTAGTTTGTGATGGAGGTGGTGATGGTAATGGTGGTGTTTAAACAGCTCGAAGACAATAACCACACCCAGATAGCCTTGCTCTCATGTGTGTTTGTATTTCCACAGCACCGATGGGACCCTGTTGTAGACTTGTGGACCAGCGTCTATTGTTTATGGATGTACCCATAAATATGTACATCTTAGAATGCATTCGAAAACCAGGGCTGGCCTGGTATTTAATTGGGATATATACTTACTTTACCTTCCTTGAGGGCGTTCCAATTAACCCTTTTTCAAGTGTATTGAGTCCATACCACCACACATACTGTAGTGTATGGACGTCTTTGTGCATGTGACACATGCAGCCAACCTGCCTATACTGAACATCAGAGGGACGGTTGACGTTGCATTGAGCATCTCTGTGTGTGATCCTCCTCCTCCTCCTCCTCCTCCTCCTGCAGGGCTATAGTTAACTGTCCTCCTGTACAATATTAATGAGGCACTTCCTGGGTTGGAACAGCGCTCCTTAAAAGCCAACCTTGGAGATGAACTCCTCCTGACCCATCGGCCTCCACAATGCCCCAAATTAAGAAAATGAAAGGTGTTGTCTGCCTAGGAGTGGGTAGGACAGGTTAATCGCTAGGGTGTTGTTGTCCCAGACCAAAAGGTTTGGTCCTCGATCCCAAAATGACAAAAGCCTTAATCATAGTCATCCTTGGAACAAGTTGTGCTAACCCCTCCCTGCTCCTTAAAGATAGGGTAGGCAATTTGGAGAAAACAGCCAGAGTGCGCTCGATTTTTGAAAGTATCCAACCAAAAAAATCCCACCCAGGCCTCCTTCCAAAGCCACTCCCCCAAAAGGTGTTTAGCTCTCTACCTTTGGCAATAGGTCTGCCTAGCCCTGTGGAAGACTCTGGTCATGCGCAATGAGTACACGGGCACAGTGCGCAGTTAGCCCGGTAGGTCAGACAGGTAGGCCGTCCAATCATTTAATTTGGGCCGAATTAAATGATTGGACGGGCTGATTACAGGCATTCGACAGCCACAGATACCAGATTTGAAATTGTCTTTGTCAGAGCATTTGGAATATTGATTGCTTTCAGGATGTTAAGAAAATTTCAACAAATATGACAAATAGTGCTTTAAAAATAAAGTGCCTACCCTAGCTCTAAAGACATAATGTTTCTGAAGTCCCTGTGAGTCAGCTTTGTATCAGGGCGTCTGCTGGATAACTATTTGTTACATCAAGAAACAAGCAGGTTGACTTTGTTGGCTGGGACTTTGTTGACACTCACTCATCATGGCCTGGGAGGGAAAGAGAAAAACACACTGTCGACGCTACGAGAGCACGTGGTCGACGCTTAGTCTTTTAATGTATAATAAAACCTGACAACATGCACAGCTGCAGATGTAGCTTTTAGCTACAGTGGAGTGTGCCATTGGAGGGGGGGGGGGGGGGGGGGGGGGGGGGGGGGGGGGGGGGGGGGGGGGGGGGGGGGGGGGGGGGGGGGGGGGG
>JAOPJO010000025.1:18749242-18764580 GCA_027123675.1 Molva macrophthalma | reverse complement strand
TCTATAGATATATATATATCTATATATAGATATAGATATAGATATATATTGTTCCATTGAAATGCCTGAGATCTTAATAGTGTACTTTTAATAGTGCCATAGTATGTTTTATCGACTTCAGTTGGATATCACAGCAACCTAACCTTTCCATGAATATGTAATGTTTAGTAGCTCACTATTTCATGTTTTTGCAATAAACCTATGAATGTGGACTTTTTAATTTGTAAAATGTTCCATGTTTTCTGAAACAAACCTTTTTTCACGATTTCAGATTATTTTAAATATGAAAGTAAAAAATTAACCCTTGTTTCTTGACATATATTGTGCAATATATGTATTTTTTAATCTTTCACAAAATGTTCAAGTTTAGCACATGAAAATTGTGTACAATTTATTGCCATATTATTGGATGCCCCCTAGAGGTAATTCAAATACATTTTAATTAGGGGATCTATTATAGCCTACTTTTAAAAACAACAAATTAAACTTGTTCTTCTAGTAGCAATACAGCCAGCAAAAACACAATGATCCAATATTGTGTGTTTCAATGAGCAGCAATCATAAATCTTAAATCTTTCAAAAATAATAAAGCTATCTACTGTCTTTTTCTTCTAAATATAGGACATCTTATCTATGGTTCAATAGTTCAGTATTGGCATTAGGAAATTAAAAATTATGTGGTGGCTTATATAACTTTATATAGGCATACAAATAGATTTTTTTTTATTTGCCTTGAGATACGTCTTGGATATGTCCATTTTCCAAATCTATTACCATACGAGAATCTTACAAAATCAATAAAAAATGGTGCATAATAAATAAGAATGTATATCACAGAAATTAACAAAAATGTGTTTATATAAATATTGTACAAAATTAATTTTCATTCAAATGTAAAATACCGGTAATCAACATTACGGTCTATTGATGTTGCTTTAAACCTTTGAAAACCGAAACCCTATTTCTGGTAAGCGTTTTCGTTTTTTTGACACAAACATCCTGGACCTACAGCATAACAATTTTAAACAGCTGTGGTCATACTTTTTGTATGACCACCTTCCTATGATCAGTTACAAGGTCTGGTGTGTAAAATTGAGGTGGCTGCGAGCAGTGAGGTTGCAGATTGCAACCAACTAAATCCCCCCCATAACCCCTCCCTTTCCAAAGACTACGTGGCCTGTATTGTGTAAGGTGCCAAACAGTAGGCACTTCTACAATTATGTTCTCATCTATGACAACATCCAGTAGCCAAGTCTCAAGTGATGACGTTCTTTGATATATTAATGAGTTTTGTTGTTTAGTGTGTAAATGTAAAATATAGATCATAGCTTACAAGTAAAGGTCACTTTATATTGAACGCATGGAGCTGAATGGGACTGTACATGTATCGCGGCGTACATCCTATAAATCCTGTATCCCAGCTTCTTGGATACATAGTATAACGCCATGGTGTGTGCCGTTTTTCATAAACAACCGCTCATTATATGGCTCCTACACAACGATGGTACTAAAAAAGAATCACAAATTGGTCGTAGCTATGGAGATAAGACCCCTCACTCCTTCCTACCATACTTAGCCCAAAACGCAATTTCTTAAAAACGCGTTCTCTCTAGTGCCGTTTGTCCGTTCTGGGCTACAATACAACATGACGGGCTCCGTGGAAGAGGACCTGCACCCCACGTAGATATAAAGGGCTCAAACGTAGGTAACGAAAACAAAATAATTATTATTTTCATGGGATTATACACTAATCAAAACATACTTATGAAAGTTATATTCCATTTCTGCCAAGTCCGCTCCACTAGATGCCACTCAATTCTACACACTGGACCTTTAATGTTAATGGACAAAAGCTATGTAGTCCATGAACATAGGCCTATTGCCACATAGAGTACAAGTTAAACGTAATCCCTTTGTTTAACCTGCCTTTATAAACGTGAACCACAAATTCATCCAAAGGTCTTGATTACTTTTGTCACCCTTGACGACACAGCAACTGATTCCACCTGTAATCATTTTTCAGTAACCGCGAAAACATAAGACACAAGCACGAACAGTACAACGAAACAAACAGGAACAAAATGTCCAAACGTAATGTAGGCTACATAACCCTTTTTTCATGTAAGCCTACATTACTCTAAAGATTAAGATTTAAATCCAGCTATACATAAATGAGTAACGCAAAAGTTTACTGTCTTGCGGAGAATGGCTGACAACATTTCGATAGCCACTTGGTTGTTTTGGATACTTCGAAAGTTAACAATACAAATCAGTTCAAAGCAGTCCAGGCGTTGGCATGAATGCTACCAATGGGAAAGTGTCAACGTCGCTATGTAAGTTAGTTTAACTGTTAGCCGTCCACACTAACAGCCGTTCTCTTTCTCATCCATGCTAGAGCTGGAACTGCGGCGGCTGCTGCTGTTGGAATTGTCCGGGGACACGGATGACAGCAGCGTCTCGTTAGGAGCGATTGACGACAGGGTGTTGTCCTTCGCATTGGCGGATTTGGAGTTGCGGTAAGGATCTCCAGAGTCTGATTGAATCGGGTCGAAGGATATAGTGCCGTTGTTCAGGTCCAGCGTGGTGGGCGGTGACATGTCGGGGGTAGAGCTGTGCTGATAAAGGTCGGAGGGGCACTCGCCCAGCAGGGGCTCTTGTTTAATGGCCCGGGCCATCAGCTCCGAGGTGCACAGGGATGATGGGGACGACACCACTGCGAGACCATGAGCCCGGGCCTGCATTTCCAACTCCTAAACAAACATGGACAACATTTATATAAGAACAAGATGTTGAATTCCCTGCACATTGAAGAGTAAAACACGAATCTCAGACTCTAACCGGGACAGTCCAAAACAATTTAGTTACCATTTAATCAATTTAACAGAAGGTTGTATTCAAAATATGTTGGGTTTTTTTCATATACAGTGACATATGGTAACATAATGAGCATGCTAACGTTTGGATTGTTTAACCCACAACCCTATCAGCTGGGAATCACCCTAACCCTAACCACTAGAACATCATTCATTTGGTGCTTGGTGACATCATAGGGAACAAACCAGAGCCAATTAGACACTGCAGTCTTTGTGGTCTAATTCCAGAGTTTGGTTCCTATGGTTACTGCTAAGTGAAACATGTAGGCCCAGTGTTTTTTGTTTTGTTTTCGAGAGATAACAGACCTGAATGCGTAGCATCAGGTGGCGGTTAGCATGCTCCAGCCTCCTCTGCCTTAACTCCAGCTCTTTGGCACGCTGCTGCTCCCGCTGCAGCTTACGAATGTAGTCGACTGAAGCTTTGAGAATGGTGCCCTTATTCCAGCGCATGTCCCTGGGGGTAACAGAGAAGAAAAAGTCCCTCAGTGCGAGTCAGCTGAGCAGCATGACAACATCTCTGTCTCAACTGCCACAGGGTGCCAGTTACCCTGATTACACTCTATGGACCTTTAAGTGAGAAGTGTTCAAAAATAGAGTGAGTGGATAATGATTGACTAGTAAATTGACGGACAGACAGACATACATGCAGACACAAACGCAGACAAGAGAGACAGACTGGATGACATATGACACATATTGATTGATTGATATTTATACTTACGGGTCGTTTGACTTAGGAATTAATGTTCCCAATTCTTTGATCCTATCGTTGATATTAAACCGCCTCCTGCGTTCAACTGTAAATGTAATTAATAAAAAAAACATTTATTTCTGTTAAAATGCTAGGTTATAAAATGTCCATATTTTCTAAGATAACCCTTCATTTTCTCAAATAAAGTGTCCACGACAGTGCTAAACTGATGCAATGCAAAACACCATTGTTTAAGGTTCCCATTAGACATATATAATGGCCGGCCAAACATTTGAAATAATGTGTAAATATGGACTAAAGCCAACATACAATACATTTGTTTTGTTATAATCAACATTGATTAAAAAAAATTCAGACTTACTCAGGTTATGGTTGTCCTTCTTCTGTCTCTCCTTTGCTAGAGCTCGTACTTCGGCCTCTGTGAAATACAAATGTACTTAGGGCTCAGAACCACACATCTTGTGGATCATAAAATGTATACACCATTTACAGGACACTAGTTCATGGAACTGTATGTGGTAATAAGGAGATAATGAGATGAAAAAATGATTATGTTATGTGTGCCCTCTTGTGCCGTTTTCATAACTGTTACTTTGTGGATTAGAGTAGTAAAATATGTAATAGTTTCTTAACTTTGTGTTATTTCACTTTTTATATTCCAAACTATAATAGCTTTCATAAAGTATGAGAAATAAAGACAAAAAACATGTATATATCATTTTCTTCTTTTCCTTTATTCAGTTTTCTTTGCTTACCTACTGGATAGCCTTCTTGCCGTTGATAGTTTTCATACTGGCTGCATGGCCCAGGCTTCTCCAGCATGTGCATCATGCCCGGGGCTGGACCAACTATATGGCAAATAACGTGTTTAATAGTACTGTATGCATTGCAATAAATAAAATGGGTTCAATGTCAAATTAAATCACATGTAATTCTTGATTTTTCCTTTTAAAATAAAATTGTCATGGGCAAATACATCCTAGGTCTTCACTATGAACTTTTAATTAGTGCAGAAAGGGTATATCACCTGTGTATTCCCTTTTAATGTTGGACATACTCGAAGAGCATGAGTTGTTGATGCCAAGACCAGGGGGTGGAATTCCTTGGCTGCTATACATGTCCAGAAGGTTGCCAGACACTGGGAGCTACACACAAACATAATCAATTAAAATGGATCACAGAAATATCTTTAGGATATGTTGGAGGTATTGCCCAATGTTTCTAAATTAGGTACATCACAGGAAAATTACCGTGTTCAAAATCTGGACTCCAGAATCCATAAGGCCGAGGATGTCCTCATTATAACTTGTTTCCAAGCTAATAATATCGTCAATAACATCATCCATCTATAACAAGAATACATTCCATTTAATTGATGACACAAACATGCATGCATATAAAAAAAGATTTTTAAATAAATGCCATGTTCAGTGCATGATTAAGTGGAAAGGCTTATAATTCTTGGGCCTTGTGGCAGGTATACCTCTTTCTCACAGTTGGAGCTGAGAGTAAGTAGGGCCATGGGGCTGTTGGGGGCACTGCTGGCTGGCCCAGGGGGCATGCCTCGTTCTGGGGTTTGGCTAGGGCACTGGCTACCCGTTTTTCCACCGAGTGTGGAGGAGAGGTACTGCCTCACCTGTTGCCTCTGGGCTTGCTGGATCTGGTACTTAGTTGGGGTCTCCAGGTGGGATGGTACCTAGAATAGTCAGAAGAACTATTAAAGAAAAAGGATAGTCTCAAATAGAAAGGTTGTTTTTTTTCGTTTCATGGATCCAACCATGTAGGCCTTGTCAAATTACTTTGAGATACCTGAGAAGAATCTCTCGGCATCTCTGATATCATCAATGCACCAAAAAAATAAAAATGTGCAGAACAAAATAACAGAATCAGAATCCATTCTTTAAAAATAAATCTTAGATAGTTCATAATTAAAATAATCCAGTTTGATTTATATTGTCTTGAACTTTGTCTTTAAAAGTATGATTGAAAAATATGATAATAGTATATTGTTAATTTCAAATTACAAATGCAATTTTGAAATCAGTAAATATATATTTGCATAAAAATTCAAACAAAATGGTACTTCAAATGGTACAGAACGCAATGGGATCTCAAGCTCATCCCAATACTGTTATTGCAAACACATTTGAGGCTATATCAGACTATTATATCTGCACTTTAGCAACAACTTATAGTCAATGTAGCATAAAAATAAACACAGCTCAACTTGATTGCTCACTTAAAAAGTGAAATATAAGTAAAAAAGCAGCAAAACACTATTATGCTCAGTCATCATAATTGTCTCATATCTATTTATTCATTATCAGCGAACAGTCTTACCTGATAATGGTTGTATTCAAGCATCTCCAACATAATTATTGTATATAATTATTTGTATTTAAATGTTTTACTTTTTAAAGAACGAATTGCGGAAAATAGTCCTTTTGCGATGTTAGATGAATGAGTCTTCAACCAGTTAGCATGTGCAAATAAGAGGAGTCATTGGTGCTGCTTAATTTATGGCGGAGTTAATGCTCATTAGTTATGCAAGTTATAAGTAGGGAGGAGGATGGTACAACTCATCCTCCCACCGTTTTGTTGTTCCAGCTAAACTGAATTTATGCCTTTATAGAGTTCATTTGACGTCACCTCATCGCACAAAGACCCCTTTCTGCTGGAAGGCCAACAGCCTGCGAACTGTAGCCCGCCTTAGGCTAACTAACGTTTCATCTTTAGTTATGCTCATCTAGAATAAAACATTATTTGTCCTGAGAACCATGGTTACAATCAACACCACTGTTCCAACTCAAACTGGCCCCTGCAGAAATTTAAAATGTTCATGGTGCTAAAATATCTAGTTTTTGGACTTGTTTTTTCAAGGCTTAATCAAGATTCAAACTTAATTAATAGGATGCAAGATTTACCATGAAACGGAATTTCCAGGGGTGGTAATCATATTCTGGCTATAAAGAGATTTTTTAAATCCAGTTATTTAAGCTGTTCTGGAAATGCAATGTTTCTACAATAGCAGCAATTTCATGTTATTCAAAGGGAAATTAAGAAAGTGCATTCCATCACCAAACTGACATTTTGATTTGTGTGTGTATAATACGTATATTATATCTACATATAAATGATAGTACCCAATGCTAGTACATAGTATGTCGCTAACCAATGTGTTAAAGGGGAACCATTGCTCTCGGCTATTTTCTAATATAAGAGAGTACTGCTTCATATGCTTGTTGTGTGAAAAAATCATGGTTTGCAACATCGGATACACCACAGGCATGCAGAAAATGTTTGCAGGACGAAGGACGCAAACCCCATTCCATGCTAGTTAAAAAGACACAACCCCCTATCTTAGAGAGATAAAAAAGACGTGAGAATCCAAACCCAGCTTTGCCAGATAGAAGCGCTATAGTCATGCTATACCAAATATATTAAATGTCTCTCAAACAACTATGTCTCTCAAATTGAGAGACATTTATTCATCATCTCGGATATAATTATGCTTGTTTCGTCTCTCTAAAACAAACCAAATGTTTCTTAAACAAATCAATTAAATTTAACGATTGAACAAAGTGTGTGTGTTCAAACACACATCACCATATGCGCAGATTTGAGTTCTCAACTGCTTGATTCGTTATTAATCGTTTGTTCATATAATAGCGCAGGACATTGTGCGGCACTCTGGGAAATATGTTTTTAACATTGTCTAATGTGTAAACGAGACTAATCTGAATTAAATCGGCTCTCAATGAGCTATTGAGATTTGGAAGGAAAAAAGGGGGAATATTGAACGTCAAACTGAATACCTCCATCGTGGATTTAATCTGTATAATGTGTGTGTTCCTTCTGTCTGAAACAAACCAAATATATCTCCTACTTAACAATGTAGGCCTTTCCTTTTATTGTGATTTTAGTGTCCGTAACCCCTCAAGCTAAATCCACTACAGTGTTCTGTCTGGGGCATAATAACTACTAAACGTGGTAGGACTACATCCTGTGACTTGCAACTGATAGGCCTATGTGACTTGTTCAGACATAGATACATCTTCCAAAAGCAATACACAGCCTGAGATTAAACTAATGTCTGTTAGAAAACTTAAACCATTGATTTAATTTTTCTGAATCTGACAAATGGAGAACACAGATCCCGGACCAATTTAATCGTCCAGAATGTCTGGGATTTCTTTCTGTGAAAACAAAGTCGAAAGTTGTACACACACATATGAAGCAGTAGTCTTATATTAGAAAATAGTAATAGAGTGTGAGTAGTAGTACAACATCCATGTTTTGCATGATGTCTGAGAATGGGCTGAGACGTAGCGACCATAGTGTACCAGTTTACATTGCTTTGGATAATGCCGCAAATCATGTTCAATAATAATTGCAAGGGCTAGGAATTTACGGCATGGCAATGTTTCAGATACATTTGCAATGACATCACCCTTGCTTTATAGTGATCGACGACTGGTGATGTATATGCTAAGCACATGACTTGATAATGCTTCCATCTAGACGGGAACCTATCGATTGAATTGAATCAATAGATTGAATGTATAGCGTACACTACCTCCGCAGTTGTTTTTGACAACCCTTGTCTATATCTCTCATACAAATGTTCCCACCTGTTTATACAGAGAAAACATCTTTCTTTGCATCGCAATCTCACAACAGTTTTCAATTTTAGATTTGAAGAGCGATTCAAAATGCTTGGGTGCTAACAGTGCTATTATAAGGAAAAGTATTTTTTTTTTAATCGTTTCTTTAGATCTATTTAAAAATCTATTAATGTTCTCCGCTCATAAAAGTATCCATAACAAGTGGCTCCTTGTGGATTTCTCAATGATTGCCCATGTGAGTATCAAAGGTTTCCAAGCGCTTCTCGTCATATTCACGTCAACGACTGGCATGAACCTCGTGTGACACCGTCACACAGCAGAACATGGCGTCTTTGTATTTGTATTGCTGGATAAACGTGAACACTTTTGCAGATGAGCTGCCCTTCGGCTTGACAGAACCTTCACGGACGAGCCAGAGAATGAGTTTGTTGTGCTCATGTACCAGAGCATTTCTTTGTCTCTCATACTGTGCTGTGGCCTTTTCCTTCAGCTAAACCTGTGGGTCATTTCTTAGCAGGGAATGCACTCTTCCCAGATTCCCGCAGCACGACGTTAACTAAGGCTTTATTCATGGCGTACTTGTGAGACAGTTGATCACCTTTTTTAGAGCGTAGCGCATGGGGGTTGTTTTTCAGAGCCATCCCTTGGAGAAAGATACTTAACCACTTCTAAGTCTTTTTTCTTTTTTTTTCCCTTCCAACCTAGTTCATCTTTTGTTAACTAAAATAATAATAATAATAATAATAATTGCGAAAATGTGGAGAGAGAGAGAGTACATAAAACAATGAGATGCATGTATATGGAAAGTTAAAAGCGACAGGGCAGTATCGGGTTGAAAAATGCAACATAAATAATAAATAAATGTTACCTTAAAAATCTTTTAACTGTAAAATAAGTTTTAAACTGTGAGCCGTGATATAGTATGGCTAAGGCAATATAAATGACATGCAATATGAATTAGTCACATATAGTTTGGGATTCTTGCAGTCAAACCACTCCATAGATAAACACTGCAATAATATATAAATATTGATATATACTACCAGTTCCAGTACCAGTACTCCCAGTTCCTGAATGGATGTTTCTTTCCATGAATTTACATGAACATTAATATAACATAAGCATTCACAATAGAGAGATGTAAACCTAAAAAGAAATGTAAACCTACATTGATAGTTCCCTATGAAAAAGTTTCAAACATATACAATATGATACTTTTTAGTTATCTGCAAAGGCTAAATGTGTCCCTGAAACAGGTGACGCTGCTGTGGAGTCCCAACATATAATCATGATACATTCAGTATCATGATTATCTCTGTGCAGTTAACATTGAGTCTTTAACAAGAACTGTATAAAAACATTCAACTTTATTTAGTAACTTGCCAAATAATTTAGATCACTCGCCTAAAGTTCAGTTAACTTTAAATGAGAACACGGTTACTATTGGATAGCCAATGTTGGAGTTGGAGTTACTTCCATTAGAAAACCTGAGCATTATGGCATTATCTCAAAAAGGCAGTGTTAATTGTTTTGAAGAAGTTTTTGCCCAGGGTCCCCACACTCCATGCCTCTGTTCATGAAAGGTTAAACAGATGCTAGGCTATTCTGTTTTGGATGCTGGAGGCCCCTGGAGTTTCTGTACATTGTAGTTATTCTGTTGATGGTACTTCCTTACTACAACAATAGTAGTTAACACCTTCAAAGCCAGTGAACCCAAAATGTTTTTGTTTTCAATTTGTTAGTATTGAACATTGAACATCATTGAACATCATTTATGCCATCATCTATGCCATTTTGTCACTTTTACTAAAATGATACCATCATTTATAGAAAACGGCAGGGCAGATTTATTAATATTAGAAGCCATTTAATGCATTTAAAGGTGTATTTGACATGCACTCATAACATCCGTACATTAACTGGATTCTTAATTTTTTTACCCAGTGCTTTATTTATGTTACAGTGCACCTTTCTCACACTGTATATGTAGTGGGGGGGTTAGGATATTTACTATCAGGCTATTTTGACCTGAAAATGGGAAACTAGTAACAAAATATGATTTAAATGTTAGCACTAATATGAAAAAAAGTATGATATGGTTATTTAACAACATAGTAAATCCACAGTGTACAGGCCTTTGAACCATCAATTCACTTTTATGGTTGTCCAAAAGCCCATGCTTATTTTGGTCTTTTAGCTTTTCTTTTATAACCTGTCGCTTAACACAGATATTTACAAAGATTTATGATGACTCATTTACCCTTAAGTCCAGACTCTCGCAAAGCAACAGAACAACTCCTTGAATTGTTTTAATGTGCATTTTGACCACAATGGAAGTCTTTAGCTCAAAAGATAAGTATCTAACATCTGACACTCGATAGACATAGTTTCTGATTAGTTGGCTATCACGTATTGCTGTGGGGATGGAGGCAACCACACATACGTAGCATAATGCTGGCCTTAACTTATATACAACCAGTGAGGCATGGGTTACAGCCATACTGACTTCCTACGTTGCTTTATTTGCCGCAAAGCAGAACTCTGTCTGCCTGCTAAATCACTCTCCCTCCTGATAATGGTAATTCCATAAAGTCCATGACAAAGTATTATTTCCCCGGAGGTAGCCATCCGGGACACACACTCCAGCAAACCCAATCTGTCGTGTTACTGTTAAACAAAGAAACAAATTCAATTTGGTTATTGATAAGGGTTCAAGGCCATGTTAAAACCTATGCGTTGGGTCTCTGTGTGGCTCTACAGTAGTTTGACAGGCTGCCTCATCAATAGCAGGCTCTTAGCACAAAGCTTCGTCTCTGCGCTTCCCACCCCCTGGCTACTGCATGCTTGGCAAGAATGTTCTATCAATTTCCTAGAATCGGAAACAGGGCGCAGGCTTTCTGAATTTTACAAACACGTACTTGCCTATGAGACGTATAATAACGTTTAATGCAGTGGCCCTATTGAAGCCAAGTGTTTATCTTATGGATTTTATCTGGATAAGATGTCTGATAGATCTAGTCCTCTGAGTTCCTTGTCCGTAATAATACTGGTGCAGAAAAAGGAAGATTGAACATGAGTATGTTTTATTATTATTACATTTGACGTCTCTTAGTAAAACACATGGAAGGAACCAATGATGCAGATTGTTGAGAATAAAAAACTATTTCAATGCTAGTGTATTTCATATATTTGATAAAAGCAGTTGGATTTACTCCCACATGGGATGGGTTTTCAAATCTGTATTATTTAACGTTGAGGGATTTCTGGGGCTATCAAAAAACACATGCTACTAAAGGGACTACTTGTACAACGTGTCTTACTGTTATGCTTTAGTCTTCGTCAAGAACAATCGTTTCCACTATTAATTGGGAATCAGTTAAGGTTATCAAGATTAGGCCATTAAGTGGAGTCTATTGAATTAAACAAACAAAAGGCTCCTTACAGCATGGGATGAGCAATGTTGAGTGGCCCCTCCCTGCCAACCCCTCCAAGTCAGAGTACAAAGATAAAGCATTATCTTACTCTCTGTGGTGCCTTCATTTGGAAGGAAAAGGTCACCCCAACCACCAGAAAACTGCACGTGGAGCTTAATCGATGATATTTAAAAGTCAGCCTTTCCAGGCGCTTCTCCAGGCCTACTTTTCAACCTAACTGCAAGGGCCATTGATATTAAAAGTAGATTGCACCCCAAATTCAGAAATGAGATCACGTGGCAATGTGATCGTGTTATGAGAAAATATACACTGGATTATTTGTTGATCATTTTTGTACGTGAACAAAGGTCTTATTTTCTTTAATTGCATTCATATCATAAAATTTGAACTCTCAGTAGCTGATCTTAGAGAAAGCAAAGGCCTGTTAGTTGCTAAACCTTCAAGCAAGAGTTTGAAGAAGATCCCTATTGTGTGTACCATAATCCCCTATGGAGAGACTCTTTACTTATTCACTCATTTACCGTAGGTTGGAGGAAACATGTCTTCCTAGTTCAGAGATTGTGGTAAATATTGATTAAACAATATGTAAGTAACTTAAAAAACAGAATAAATAATGACCCAGGACTAGACAAGTTTTGACTAGTCCTTCAGAACAATAGAATGATTATTGGAATGACTTTCCACAGCTGTGGAATGTGTGAGTGTTAATGTGTTATGTGCTGGGTTCTAGACGGATGCTTAGCAATGGTTTTGTTTTTGATTTGAATTATTTAAATCCTTGGGGTGATCCCAGATTATCTCATTAGAGTTGTTGCTTCTTTCGTTAAAGTGGCTCAAGACTGGGCCTAATTATGTGCATTCCATGCTGTCTTTGTGTAGAATGAGTGGTAAAATGGACTGCTTTTTGCCTTGATCTTTGAACTGGCTCCCTACTGATTTCTCCCAGAGGTTAAAGGTAACTTGGATAACCAAGGGTCCCCCACACTTTTTAGACAAATTCATCTGAGCTCTGTGTTTTCACTTTCATGGTCCAAGGGATCGGACTGGTACCCATAAGCTAATTTTGCCTCCTGCAAGGCTTTGGAGGGTCTCTTGGTAATCCACAGACAGGTCAAGTTCAAACTGTCGAGAAGCGTTTGCCTGGGAAGCTTGGATCTCAGCGAGGGGCCCACTTACCGTACGCAGTAGACTATTGCAAGATGTGAGAGTGCCTTTGTTGTACCTTCTCACAGAACAACTTAAAAAACCTACTACATGACAACTTAACAAATACTTTTTTACAGTGGTAAAAACCAATTATAATACAAATACAAATAATTTTAAAATGAATTTTGGGATTAATTACACTGTGGTTACAGTAACATTATCACACTACTATAAATACATTGTAGTGTGAGTACTAATGGATTAGATACAGGCTATCAATAAACACTGAAATGTCAAAGACCAAAAGTCGACCAAACACAACTTTGCCATTGATGTCATTCATGACCTTCAACACATTCTTCCTTTGCCAGCAGAAGAAAGGGGCAAAGTTGTCCAGTAAGTTGCAAAACGCATCCAACAAAATCGCTACACATGCATGACTGTGATAAATAGTAAAAAGTGATAGAAAATACTGTTTTTTCAATCAGGGAAAAGAACTGTGGATAAAAACGTAAAAAGGTTATTAAAAGTGCCAGAGCGTGGCCCTATTAATACGTAGTCTAGTCTTCCCAGTTTTTTACCGCCCAAAAATGTGTTGGGTTTTTCTATTTTGAAAAAGAGAGGTTACACCACTTTTACACGTTTAAAGTCAATTTTTGAAAGTAGAAACTTTAAAAGTTGACGCTTACCTCTTCGTTCTTTTTATATGTTTTAGAGCCCATTTATTTCCTGGATACAGTCCGTGTTTGAATAAAGCAAATTTCTTTTCCCCAATAGGCTTGTGTTTATGCTCCACTTGGACATACCAGGAATGAAATCAATGACCACAACCAACACACGTCCATGTAGTGGAGCAAATAGGATTAAACAGAAACAGGAATTCTGTCATCAGATAATCCTACTATGGATTTAGCTCAGTCTGCGCTCCAAGAGCTGCATTTTTTCGTCTTCCAAGGTGATTTAGCCACAGAATAGCGTCAATAGGTAGAAATCCTTTAACACGGTTCTTGTAATTTTCGGTGGAAGGACAACAATTTTCTAAGTAAGCACATTTTAAACAGCATTTATTTTAATCCTGTGTATAAACAGTAGCAATGTGGCCACTGGACTTCTTACCTTTAAACTCTCCATGGGTGTCTGGGTGGCAGCAGGAGGGTTGGGGGTTGGCGAGGCATCGGTGGAAAGGGAGCGTGGCGTGCCCTGGAGCCCGGTGGCTCTGGTGTTCCTGGTTGTTCTTTCCTGGTCCCTCCGCTGGTAGCCCTGCGGACACTGCCCCCGCCGCTGGCTCCTCACATGGGGCTTGAGGGGTGAAAGTCGGGGGGGTATGGTCGGGATACGCTTAGGAGGGCCATGCGGGTGCCATAGAGCTCTGTAGGGCCGGGCCCACCCAGGATGGGCGACAGGGGTGAAGAGACATGTAGTCAACGCTGGGGCGGATTTCACACACACACACACACACACACACACACACATGCGCATACATATACACACATAGCGTGCATGCATGAACACTCCCATAGACACACACACACATAAAACCCATTATACTATCCTGAGTCAGGGAGGTTTGTAACAATATCTGTGCGAGGCAAGCCAGAGATTCCTCCTCTGTGCAAAATATGCTGTTGTGCTGAAGACATGTGTTCCCAGAGGGATGCAGCGTTCAAAACTTTTCTTTCTTTATGTTTTTCTCTACTCATCTCTAGGCGTTACAACATGTCGTACAGACATGTTGTACAAATAAGCATGTTTGCTGCATCTGTGGTACAATGCCCTTCATAATCATATGATTAGATGTAGTTTATCGTGTATACAACAGATCTAATGACTATTAGAACGTTTATCTATTTACCTCTCTATATCTATCTATGAAAAGTCATTACCATTGTTTTCTGATATTAAAGTTTATTGTATAATCATGTCTTACTATCCGTTACTACCTTTGTGTATTCCTGGAATTTGACCGTATATGTATGCCTAAAGTGCTCGAAACCTTTGCACATTTCTGTATTCCTGGAATATTTAAACCGTTGTACTTTTTTATACTAATATTTGAAAGATGCAATTGCACTCCTTTTATTGCAATACATATCATACATTTAGGCAGAGGTGTGTGAAATCACACAACCATTGGCCACAGCGCATTGCTCTCGTCCTTCTAAACACTTACACCTGACCCTGTCCACCCTGCAAGGTATTTCAGCAGACAAAGCTCATAGCATCTCTAAAGCGTAACTGAACCTGGCAGTGCGTAAGCTGTCAGAAAGATGCATTCCCCGGCCAAGTGATCCCTCTGTAACACCACCTCAAAGCCTCGGCCGCCGCAGCTGCACCATAATCGGACTAATTAGACATTTTAAGATCCCGCCTTGTGGGTTCTCAACAGTTTTTAACTTTGTTGTTGGCCAATGGTTTTGTATTTTGTAACTGCGAAAGTTTACCTTTTTGTAATGACTAATACAATGAAATGTAATATTATAGAGATGTTGGATTGACCGGTAGATCGAGAGCTTTGCCTTCCGGCTCAGCTCTCTTTTCGTCACAACTG
>JAOPJO010000025.1:18701178-18715258 GCA_027123675.1 Molva macrophthalma | reverse complement strand
GTGTGTGTGTGTGTGTGTGTGTGTGTGTGTGTGTGTGTGTGTGTGTGTGTGTGTGTGTGTGTGTGTGTGCACTCTCACTCTTCCCTGCAGGACAAGCAGGGGATACCCTGGTGGCTCGGGGTCAGCTACAAAGGCATAGGACAGTTCGACTTGCAGGACAAATTAAAACCCAGAAAAGTAAGTCCCACTGACACATCTCCCCTCTGCATTGACACTTGATTTCAATGTTTTGTTCTCATTCACATAGTTCCCTGTGTGCTTAATGTGAGTTTCAGTGTGGTTTTCTTTGCAAAATATTTGCTAAATGTTGTTTGAGGTTGTGTAGAAGGCGGTTTATCAACCTGACCTGTGTGTGTGTGTGTGTGTGTGTGTGTGTGTGTGTGCGTGTGTGCTTCATTTAGATAACTTACAAGTGCCCTTTAATGCATGGTTCCCTCAGCTGGTTAATACTCCACCAAAGTGTAAATAGTGGTTTAAAAAGTTAAAGCCCAATCAGACGGAGCTCTATGGGAGTGATGGGAAACATACAGAATCAAGGTTACACACAGCGCAAACAAGACCAGACCCTCAGCTACTGACAGCCCAGGAGCAGTTATCCAAGTTTATGACTACACACGGACAGGTTGTCACAACAGACAACCGACAGCTTATTAGTCACCTTTGATAGTAACCCAAATCCAGTCCTTATTCCCTGTGACTATTTACATGACTGTTACGTTACTACTCCCTTCCTACCTGTTCCACATGGGTGCTGCTGTGGACTCAGCTGGGTGTGGTGTCACACCGAATTCCACAGCATTAATGGTCATGGCTCACTACAAATTAAAACCCTGGCCAAAGTCTGTGTCTCTCTTTCTTTCTTTCTGTCTCCCTCTCTGGTGTTGAAGGTGTAATTATAGCAGGGGGGCCTTGGTTGGGCACTCCAAGTCAGGGAGCATGGTGGGTTGAGTTTGTGATCTTGGGGCTGCGGTGGTTGGAGATCTTGGACACACACACACACACACACACACACACACACACACACATGCGCGGAGAGGGGCCTGCCTGATGTTCCCCCGTGGGGGGGAGGGAAAGACCAGCCATTTTTTATTGCCTCTTCTTTGTAGCTGCAACTCTTGTTGTTATGATTAGCACAACAATAACTTAGAGAGAGCGAGAGAGAAGACCTCTGTCATCTGGTGGATAGTGATAGTGCTCCTCGTCTTTGTATGGAAACTCATCCTCCACACCCCTTTACCCCTCCTTACCCCCTCCCCTGCATGCTATTCTCATTATGCAAAGCTGCTTTCTACTTTGTGGGAGAGAGAGAGAGAGTGTCTGTGCATGTCAGTGATCTCAAGAAGTGCAGTCTTGCCAGGGCGCATCTTGTTGCCTTCTGAGCAAAGACCTCTCATTCTCTCCCCCTCTCTCCCTCCCTTTCTTGCACTCTCTGCCTCTTTCTTTCTTGAGATGAACTTCTCATTGGAGTTGACGCTGGGTGAATGTGGTTACGATAAGCCTCGACCTCTCATTATCTTCCACTCTGTGCATGTCAGTTTCATCACCACTTAATGAATGGTTCCGAGGCCTGAAAAGCCCCGGCCCTCCCCTGTTGTGTGGAGGAGAGGCGGGAACTTGTGTGAGAATCTGAGCACCCCGTCATTTTCATTATTTACCAGTGCAGCGTCTTAAGGAAACTGTCAGCAAAAACTAATGGGAATAGATGACGACGTGGAGTTATACAAGGGAGAGTAAAGAGAATGATTTAATTTGGCAACAGAGCTCCGTCTTGCCGGATGGGCTGTCCCGTGCACGCCACTGAACTGTAGCCCAGTGACCATATTGTGTTTCTGGCACGGAGCATGTAGAATGCGGAGGTCATGTCAAGACTTTACATTGCCGTTTGGATCACTGTGTGGAGCTTTCTCGTCGTCTGTGTTCATCTGTGGAGCTCCCTGGCACCCCGACAGCCCCTCTCCCAGTGAGCTCTATAAGGCTCATGCTGATCTCTGTCTATAAAATGTGATGAGCCATTAGAACCAAAATAAATCTCTCCTTGAATACGGATTCAGCGTTTCACCATGAGGGGCCCAGTGGTGAATAAATAATTAAAGATGTGTTTTCTTTGCAGTAAACAGATTCACTGTCATCTGTTAATTCCAGGAATATTCCACATGGCGGATGCTTTCATCCCCCCAGCATCTTACGAAGTGTGAGCGCATACAATTTCTTAAAGGACAAATCCAAGATCGCGTATTTACCCAGTATTAACTCCGGCACGGTCCCAGAAGAAGATGACGCACAGACAAGACGTCAGTCTTGAATACGAGCAGCCGTCTCATGCGACTTCAGTACACACCACTCTCGGTCCTCGAGTCTCCTGCTCGCAATGTACACAGCTTCCGCGCCAGCCAGCAGCTGGCGTGGGGGAGAGCAGGGCGGGGCACTGCATGGCCTGGGCAGGCAGTGAGTCACAACCTACAGTTTTATATCATAAGGGAAGAGCCATAGATCCGCAGGGGGTGTTCTTTAGCGTTTGCATGGCGACTGAAGCACAACATTCTGAGCCCATGTGAAACCACAGGTATTTCTTTATTGGCCCCTCTCTCCGATACAGAGAATGGAAAACACTGATGGATTCCATTTCTTTTTATTATCGAAAGTACTGTCCTTACCTTTTGTCTCTAGTCTGCAACAGCCTATGAGCTTGCTATCATTCAGTGTGAGCCGTAGTAATCTATTGGGCCATTTCCCGTAGAATGAAAGCGACACATGACACCAGTGCCTTTTGAGGTGTGTTTCATCCCTGACATACTTTAGCGATGGCCTCATCAGCCACCAGGCTGTTTTAGGGTTTCATGTTTCCTCTCACAAAGTGTCGAGATTCCCTCATTGAGAGAGCCAAATGAGATTAGAGTCATTTAGCCTTCATTAGAATGTAAATTGTGATAGTACCGCACCAGTAGGCGCGAATGATACTATAGGGTGTGAAGTGGAGGGAAGCACTGCTCCTGCCGGCTCCCATTGTTTGTTAATTACTAGGTTCGCCAAAATCACAGCCTGACTCGTTGGCCAGTGTATAGATTACAGCTGCACCATGCCGGGGTGCAGTCTCCAGCACCACTGCTGTAGGTGCACTAGAAACCATTTGCAGTGGACCTGGAGGATTCCTGAGATTATGAACCTTAATCTTTACCGCGGAGACCGAGGAACATTCGTCACCCGCTGCTGTGCTGTCTCCTAGGGTCGGAGAAGGGGCCACAGCCGTACATTCGGTCAAAAGAACCACATTATTCCACAAGCGCACCCAGTGAAGGACGAGCCGCATTCCTGGCAAAAACTACAAAAAAAGTAATGCAGTGGAGCTAGCTTTTAAGGTCTTTCCAACTCACCGGTGGATATTAATGACTTTGGGTTTCGTGGGGCAGTGTAAGATTCCTCCCAAGCCAGGTGAGCCCCTGGGTTCCCTGGGATGCAGAGGCCCCGAGCAGTCCCCACAGGGAGGGGCAGAGCGCCACGGTCACATTAGCCCCTGACATTAATGATTAGACCAAAGCAGCAGATTCCTTGGATGTTTTCTCTGGGAGCGGCTGGATGGCCTGTGTTGAAGGGTCCCTATAAACAGCAGGGGTTTGTGTCTGTGTGACTGTTTTTCTGTGTCTTTCAATACAAAAACAGTGGAGAGAAATTCACTGTAAAAAGGGTCAAAATGGAGTCATGTTTGAGCAGTGGATGTTTACCCCTGGCCTAGAATCTGAAAGGCAGGAGGAGGAGCCGAGTGTCAGTTCCAGGTAGGGAAAATACTAGAACCTGCCCAGCTGGTTTGACTGAAAGGGAAGTAACTAACATAGTGCCAGTAATCAGAAGGATGGGTACAATGTGTTTGTGAAGAGAGAGAAGGAAAGAGACAAAATGAGACAGACTAAATGGGCTGACTAACTTATTTAGAATTGGATAAATAAGGAGCTGGTATTTAGTGGATTGAGTCATCCAGGAAGGAGAGCACTATAGAGAAAGTTGGAAAGAACATGAGAGAGAGAGAGATTGCCAGAGAGAGCTGTGATGACAGCATGAGGTGTGTGTGATGTCAGAGGGAGGGGCCTGTGCGGGGGCGGAACCAGCTCAGCTGAAACTCTTGCAACACCTATCTGGCTGCCTGAGAACAGACAAGAGAGAGTATTGTTCTGAGGAGCTGCTTCTGTCCTCTGGGAAACTCTAGCCAGAGGATTCAATACAAACCCCACCGACATCCCACCAGGGATTTGATAAGAACAGAAGAGGGGGGGGAGGATAAATATAATTTTCTGGTAAGCACCTCCATTTTGTTCACTTTCACCTGCCGTGGTTGGTTGAGCTATTCATAAGGATTGTTGTATTTTTCCTGAGGAGTTTTATTTGTTAGTGTTTGAATGGGGATTTGCTTGGCGTGGTTGATTAGGGGCAGCACTGCCACCGAGTTTAAGAGAGGGACACGACGTGAGCGTGTTCATTGATGCAGGAAGAGGCAGCTATGATAAAAGGAGAGTCACCTGGAATGCTGCCTTCTGGACTGGTTTCGGATAGTGTGGCGATAAATCTCCACCTCGCGCACGCTGTCAGCTCTGTCCGTGTGTGTGGATGTGCTTGTGTGTGTGTGTGTGTGTGTGTGTGTGTTTTTTTATTTATTTCTTCTCTTTTTTCATCTCCACACAATTGGATCAAGGGAGAGCCATTCACAGGCTAACTGCTCCAAATTCCTTTGCTCGTGTGCCCGGTGTCAGTGGAGCAGATGTTTCATCCTGCTTAGAAATAGAAAGAGAGAGAGAAGGATAGGAAGAAGAAAGCGCTCTTTTGGCTCATGTGTGGCATTCTCCTTACCCAGGACAAGAGTGAAGTGATTCAGACCAGTGTACTTTCTGCTCCCTGCACTTGGAGCATTAGTCATAATTGCCCCTCTGTAAGCCTGACCTTACACCTGACTGGCCGGCCGGCCAGCTGGGTCCCAGTGTGCAGCAGTTTAAATTTGCCGTGAGTCCTGCCGTTGTTTTTTGTTGTCGTGTGTGTGAATGTGTGTGTGTGTGGTGGTTGTTCCAGCATGAGCTCGGAGTCTGAGACCTGCCTCATTATAAACTGCTGCAGCTGCAGCCCAGAAAAGAAGCTTGCTGTTTTACTACCTTTCTCTGCTTTCCAATCTGTCTTTGAGAAATAGATGGCTCTGTGTATTTGATGCTTTTTTGCAATAAAAGCTAATGGGATTCTTTACCGCTATGTGTGTATCAAAGCTGATTTGTGCACTCATTCACACTTAAGCAAACATTGCGTCATAGTCTGTCTTTTCTGAACATAGACCTGTGTTCTCATTGTGTACTCAGTGTGTGTGTGTGCTCTCTTTTCTCTCTCTCTGTCTACAGTTATTTCAGTGGAAGCAGCTGGAGAACCTGTATTTTCGTGAGAAGAAGTTTGCAGTGGAAGTGAATGACCCTCACAGGTCAGAAGTCAAAACACTTTCATTTTTTAAACCCAGTCTGCATGTCATTGCACCCCACCCCTCCCCATCCTACTTTACAAATGCTCCTTTTTTTAGCTTGCCTTTATCCGACTGAAGGGTACCGGCAGCCTAATTTAGGGCACTGTGTTAACACCTTTAGCTTGTTGGGGCTGTCATTAAACAGTGCAGTGTTCAAAGGATGCTGATGCATCTATTGCTGGTCTTAACGCTAACCCTCCATATGATACTTCCCGTTAACTAAACTGTAATTAAAAGTCACTGATCCCAAGCAAGCTCCATTTAGCTGCTCCTATTCTTCTCATTCTTTTCATCAATACTCTTTGTGACACAGGCGAACCACACACACATCATTTTAGTCTTAAGAGTTGCGGTTTTTGCTTTGGCTCATGGCCATGTTCGTTTCTCCTGTTTGTGCTCTCTCTAGGCGCACAGTGACCAAGCGCACCTTCGGACAGGCAGGGCTGGTCATCCACACCTGGTATGCCAGCCACTCTCTGATCAAAACAATCTGGGGGATGGCTATTAGTCAGCACCAGTTCTACCTGGACAGGAAACAGAGCAAAGTGAGTCACACTTTCTCCCTCTATCTCCCTCCCTCTGTTTTCATGTTCTCTGTCCTTCTCCTCCACCACCCCTCTTTCCCAACCACCTCACTACCCATATGCTCTGGGTCTCCCCATGGGTCTCTGAGTCTGGAGCACGGTTTTATCATCGTGCTCCAGACTCAGTCCCTCCCCCTCATTTCCTTTCTCGATCTGTGTTGATACGGCCCTCTCTCAAGTATAGGCCCACGTCATAGTTGTGTTTGTATACCAACTTCCCAACATGCTCAGGCTCCCCCACTGTAAACAGACCAGCATGCATGCATGGTTGATATGGTGAAATACTTAAAAATTAAAAATTTAAATAAATAAAAAAACCCTGATGCTGATCAGGGGGTCTATCACACATCATGAGTGGTTTATGATGAGCCATCCGTTCTGGACGATGGTTTTGGGCTGCAGCCAACCGTAGGGGGGAGGCTGGGGCTGTTCAGACTCCGCCTCTCTCTCTCTCTCTCTGTCAGAGGCAGATGGCTCATCCATCCACAGCACCACCACCCCCTGATTAATGAGGGAGCCGTGCGCGGCAAGCACTGAGCATTCAAATGGGTCTTCCCCGCATCGCACTGCGACACCATTAAGATGAAATACCGACCCGGTCGTCTCTGCTTCACTGATTTTCCCCCCTACCCCACCCCTCATTTTACTCATTCCCTCTCTCTCTCCCTTTCTGTCTCTGTCTCTTCGCTGGCCCAGGCAAAGCTTACGACCACAAGAAGTTCAGGAGACATCGCCATGGACCTGACGGAGATCTCTGTGCCGAGAATCAGGAAAATGACCAGCACCGAGACGCGGGACCAGCTCATCATGGCCAGCAACGGCAGCCTGATATCAGCCGGTACGCAGCCCAGAAAGAGCTACCTGACCGCTTCTGTGTGTAATCTGGGGAATGAACGACCCGCCATCATACTCGTTGTCATCCAGCATACTCATTGTCTTTTGCAGGTTCGGTCGACTCTGAGATCATCGAGGAGCGGAAGAAAGAGAAGATTTCTGATCTGAAAAAGAAGGAGAAGGATCTGGAAGACAAGCTGGCCAAGAAGATGGAGGAGCTGAAGAATATCTGCATGAGAGAAGCCGTGAGTGTGTTGCGATGAACGCTTCGGTTGTTTTCTGTGCACCGTTTGCTTTGCCAACGTCTGCATCTGACTCCTTGTGGTGTGTGGTTTTGAAGGAGCTCACGGGACAACTGCCCAAGGAATATCCTCTGTTGGCCGGGGAGAAAGCTCCACCCATCAGGAGACGCGTGGGGACGGCCTTCAAGCTGGAGGACCACTCCCCCTACGACAAGGTGTGTGGTCATTGATGTGTAACTATCACTTTCATCATCTTCTTCTTCTTTTTCACGACTTTTGCGACTTCCGCATATTGATTCAATTAGTAGAATTGCAGCTGCTTAACCTCTTGCAATAATATATCATCGGTTTATTGATGATTATTTGGAGTTCTGGCAGTTCTGGATCCATCCATCTAGTCTTTTTAGATCGATGGATCTATCAATGTGTGGTCGTACAACCCACCGACGTAGCAATCAATAGAGGATGAATAGGTGGATAACATGGACTAACAACAAATTTACATTAGGACCCGTACCTGAGTAACCTGGAGAGCCGCTTCGCGCTGCAGCAGAAGTTCGTGGAGGCCTCCATGAAGCTGGCCAACGAGGACGACCTGGCGAAAACGGTGAAGAAGAAGCGGAAGAACAACTACCAGGACGCCATGAGGACGCTGCAGAACATCGAGGACGAGATCAACGCCTACCGCAAGACGATAGGCCAGAAGCCTACCCAGAGGGCCTCGTTGATCATCGCAGGTAGGCAGAGGTTTCCACGGGAAACGGCCACCGTGGCTCCAAATGCAAGCTGTAAAAGCTACTCGTGATGCTAGTGCCAGTTCCCCCCCACGCAGCTAGCATCACGAGGAGCTCGCTGGTACATTTAGTTTTTATTATCATGATAACGATAACCGTACTCATACCTGAATGGGGGAACGGAAAATGGGTTAAACAGAATATTTATTATGAGCGCCATGGATATAATAATATTGTCAGTCATTTGAGTATTTCATTCGGAAGTTGATCCGTCACACATTATTTGCGTGAATGTGGGAACTATGGGGGCGGTTCTGACGTTTTTCCTCTTTGTACCTTCTCAGAAGATTCCAATCCTTCAGAGCTCAGCTCGCTGTCGGACAGCCTCACTCTGGACGACGGTGAGTACAGAGCCTCAAGCCTCCGGTATACTTTAAACTGCAGGTATACTGCAGTATACCAGGTTACCTTGTGAGGTCGAATGCATTGGTTTGCTTCCTTTTTTTTTCACCTCAGCCCATGCGCTTCCGGATTTGTCCTTTTCCTCTCTCTTTTAAAGTCACCCCCTTTTCTGCGCCATGGCTCCCTGTGTAGCGGAGCAGTGTTAAATGAGCCGACCCTGGGTCACAGTAGTAGTAGTACAAACATGTGCCTGCACCACTGCATTCTGCAGCACTTCCACCGGCGTTCAATTTTGTGGCAGAGCTCACGTGTTTGGAGCATACTGCCACCTTCACGCATTGCTGCTTTGTAGCGTTGTGCGAATGTACCACAGTGTTGTACTAGAGGAGCTGCGCTGCTACAACAGAGCCCCTCTTGGTTTATTTCACACCATGGCTACCATGTTTCGGAACTCCGACATGAACGTGGGAACCTTTTTTATGTACTACGCAGCACGGCTTCAGATGTGCTTCACAAAATAGTTTTCTGTATTGCAAACCTTTTTATTTAGACATTTTGAAAATAATATAACTTTTGTCAACCAAATTCACGTCCGATTGGTCAATATGAAAGCCGCCCGCCCACAGGTTCCCTCCAGAGTGCGACTTGACCCTAGTGTTGTATGTTCCGCTCCAGACGATGAGCTGGGCTCCCAGAGGCTGCGGTCCAGGTCGGTCCAGTACTCCCCCAGGCCGCACCACGCAGAAACCCTGGACATCCACTACGGCCAGGACCGACGGGCCTCGGAACAGCCCCAAGACAACAGGTTAGACGCGCAGCGCAGCCAGCGTATACACACAAGAGAAGCTGCTCATACTGGCGTTTTAGCATGTTAACCAGCCTGTACAGACCTGCAGCGTAGCAGCAGGGCTACATTCCAGCCAGCCCTCCTCGCCTTCCTCTCTCCTCTTCCTCCCACCTCTCCATTGTCGTCGTCCCCCCCCCCCGTGCACGATTTGCTCCCTTATCAGCCTGAACGCGCCAGCTTTTAAAAATAGAAGGGAGTGAGCGTGTTGCTGCCTGTTAGGGAGCACTAGACAGCTCCAGACGGAGAGAGAGAGAGGGAGGAAATGAGAATGTGGCTCTGGCGAATGTCCGTTTAAACGTCACTCGGCTTATAAATGTTTAGAACAAGATATGCAAATGGTGTGGTGGCCGAAGGCTCGGAACAGTGAGAATCTGGTGCATTCGTCTTTAGGTCATTTTGAATTAACGTGGGTATTTGTAATGATATTAACGAATGATGTTCGTTTTTTTGGCTGTATGCAAGTCAAACAGAGGCCAGTCATGTCTTCTTTGTTGTTGAGTCGTTGTTGCTGAGGGGGAGGTTAGCGTTAGCTTGGGTTTGTTTATGTGTTTGTTTATGTGTGCTCCTGGGAGACGCTGCACGCTGTGAACCTCTTATCTGGTGTTCCTCAGATTGAGGTATGGCCAGCTCCAGGAGCCACTTCTCTACCATCACCACGGGGCCTTATCAGGCCACAGCAGCCCCTACAGACCCCCTCCCCGCCAGCCCCGGGATGCCCGCAGCATGCCCCCCACCCCCGTCCTACCCCGCAACGCCTTCAGCAGCACCCAGCTCAGGTAGGCTGCCGCCGTGAAACACACACACACACACACACACACACACACACACACACACACACACACACACACACACACACACACCATCATGCAGGAATACTCTGAAAAAGCTACCATCTGTCTCGACACTACACAAGCCAACCCACTGCGTCTCTTGAGAGTCTGCTTTGTGCTTCTGTCCTCATGGAGAGCCGAGTCATCGTGTCATCGGCTCTCCATGTGGCTGTGCGGTGTTAGCTCTCGGGATGTAACCAGGGGCACCAGAGCGCCGACCCCTGTAGTCAACGTGTCCCGCCGTCCCCTCAGGTCCGACGACGGCCCGCAGCATTTCCGCCAACGCAGCGGCAGCCTGGAGTCCCAGTCCAACTTCCTCCCCGAGCCGGAGCCCCCGACGCCCGCCTTCCCCCAGCCCGTCCAGCGCCGCAGCACCAGCACGGACCCGCTGGACGACGGCTCCTCCTACACCAGCCAGTCCAGCGCGGAGCCCGGCGGCCACCCCCACCACAGCACCCGCGCCCCCTCGCGCCAACGCGTCCGCGGCCGCCGCAAGGAGCTCTACGCCAACACGGGCAGCATGCCCAACCTGGCCCAGCACCACGCCCAGCCGGAACCCCGCGCCCACGCCTACCAGCCCCGCCCGCGGCCCACCACCACCGCCTACTACGTCACGGGCTACCCCAGCTACCCGGAGCCCGAGCCCTACCACCACAACGGAGGCTATGTGTACGACAGCAACGAGATGGAGGGCCACTACAGCGTCAACCCCTCCCACCACCAACCCCACCACCACCCCGCCGCCTACCACGCCCAGGACGCCTACAGCCGCTACAGCGACGAGATGGACGGTGGCATGTCGTCCGTCTCTAACCTCTATGCCACGCTGCGGCCCCCCAGGGCTCGCCCTGCGATGGGTCCGCCCCCACCCCAGCACCACCACCAGCACCATCAGCAGCAGCAGCAGCACCATCAGCAGCAGCAGCACCATCAGCACCATCAGCAGCAGCAGCAGCACTATCAGCAGCAGCAGCAGCCCCAGAGGACCGTCCACAAGGCCCTGGTGGCGGAGCACCTGAGGGGCTGGTACCAGCGCAACACGGGTGTCAAACAGCCGGAATTCGACTACGAGTACGACCGCGGCTCCCAGCAGAGTCTGGGCTACCAGACCATGCCCGCGCCCTACGCGAGGTCCATGTCCTACTCGACAGGTTAGTCCACTCCCACCTGCCGCTGAGCTGTGCTGTGTATCAGCAAGCTGGGGCATCCTGGAAAGATTGGGTTTTATTCATCCCGGACGGGATATTCAGGCGTCACGGCAGAAAGTACAGGGCATAAGTAGAATGTAGTAGAATACAAAGTACAAATTTGAATAACACAATGTCTTACTGTAATGAGATGCAAACTTCTACTGTACTTCATACTGTTAAAGGTCCACTATGGACAAGTTAGCACTATGTGGTAAAAAGTGACCACTCTTGTTGCGGGGTCAATCGGGGGTCATGCTCATGGTTCCTTCCCATCACTTGTTCCACAGCGTCCTGCGCGGGGAACTGGCAGGGCAACATGGGCGGTAGCATGGGCCAGTACGACGTGCACGCCCACCAGCCCTATTCCTGCAACACCACCACAAACTACAGCCAGCCCACACACAGCAGGTGAGACAAATACAACAAACACAACCCCCCCCCCCCGATTCAGCTCCTCCTGATCCAATTATAGCCTCTGGCTAATCCTCCTCCTTAGCATGCCAAGCTAAGCTAAGCACTATTTTATTATCACCACGAATGACGATGCCTTCTGTGAATATAATCTCTTTGGTTGTTGGTACGTGCCGAGTTAGACTCGTAATCAACGTATGTGTGTGTGTGTGTGGGTGTGTGTGTGTGTGTGTCAGCGTCAGCGATGGCTAAGGATTGTTATTAATGTTGGCCTGTCTGTAGAACCTGTAATATTTCCTGGAGCTATGGACTGGTTGGCGCTAAACTGAGCCGGCTCAATTTCTACCTAACATGGCTGCCAGGATGTGTAGGTGGGGGGGGGGGGTGGCGGTGGGGAGAGGATCTGTTTCAGCCTGCAGTCGGTTCCTCCTCGGAGCTCCCTCGCACTCTGCTCCTCCTCTACCTCCTCCTCCTCCTCTCCTTAACCGTCCACCGGGCCCCCTGCTCTCTCTTGTAGATCCGGTGTCTGGTACAGCCCCGACGTCCTGAGGCGCTGTGCTCCTCTCCCCGCTAGCCTCTCCTCCTCCGCCTCTTCCTCTTCCTCCTCCTTCCCCACTTCCTGCTCCTCCTCCTCCCCCCCTGCCGGCTGTCGCTCCAGGTGGGCGACGTACAGTCCCGGGCCCAGCCCCACCACCAGGGGGCGGGGCCTCAGTAAGGCGACCCTCGCTAAGGCTAGTCTGCCATAGTAAGTAACCCCGGCAACAAGCCAGAGAGCTCCGGCTCTCCGAAACGGCTTGTCTGCACAGCGGCCGCACGGCCCGCCGCTTGAGTTGAGTTGAGTTGTGCTGTTAAGTTTGCTTTGTTGTTGTTCCTGAAAGGGAGACCTGCATCGTGCTGCCGTCTTCTTTTCATGTCAGACGAGGAACCTGCATGGCTTGTGCAGCTACTGAAAGATGGCTGCCTTCTTTTCTCCTTCCTTATTTTTGTCAGCTTGCCATCCAGCAGTCACATTCCTCTGTGCGTGTGTGTGTGCGTGTGTGTGCGTGTGAATAATAACCAGACATATTTTTCATGTCCATCTGAGATGTGATTGCTTGTACCTCCACCCCCTGACTGTCCCGCTGACCCGTGCCCCTCTCGTGCACAGATACAGCCCCCCGGGGTTTGAGTGGAGTCGGAGAGATATGGCCAGGTACCCTGCAGGGCCAATAGCGATGTGTGGTGCTGTTGCCTACGATACTGACCAGGACAATTAACCCCCCAAACCCTCTTAGCCCCCAACCCCCCATCCCCCATTCCTACATCCTACATAGATAATCAGAGGCACAGCAACAGAGAAAGGGTGAGAGAATTAAAAACAACCCCATATGAACACAGTGGTGATGGTGGTGTGGAAGAGAGGCCAATCACTTAAAAAACAAAATGCAATAAAAAGATGGACTGCCATTTTAATTTGGTCTGGTTTCCCGCCTACTTCATCGCAGGCGTTTTTGATTTGGTTTGGTTTTGGGTGTGTTGTGATGGTGGTGGTGGTGGTGGTTGTGGTTGTGGAGCACCAGTGTGAAAGAGAGGGGAAATGTGAGCCTGCTGAACGCATTTCTGCCGTTCAAACACTCTCATGTTTGGACGGATGGAGTCTGTGTGTGCATCCGCTCTGCTGTGATTCAGAATGATTTGACACTGGGTTTCCGCTGGTTCCACAGAACACGAGCTGCATTGATTCTTATCCACTAAGTTATCTACTGAGAGCTAAAGTTCAAAAGGTCTTCGTAGGCCTTAAAACACACGTACAATCCCTCCGTATCCAACATACGTTGTGTTCTTACCACCCAGTGTTAATTCATTCTATCATGTGCCTGTTATCAGGTCCATCTCTGATGTCCATCACCGTGTGGTGTGGCAGAGACTGTATGTGAACCCTGTGTGTGTGTGTGTTACAGGTCCTACATAGACGTCCACCAGCTGGATGCTCACACGGGCAGCCCACTGAGCAGCCCCACGGAGCCCGACGACCACCTGCAGTGGCACGAGACCTCCTCCAAGCCAGGGACCATCGTCTAGTCTGTCAGCGCTGTGACCTCTCACACACTTTACGTTGCTGTGCCTTAGACCGCTCTTACCGGTTTTTCTGGATAAGAGCGACCCAAAGAATTTCAAGGAAATACTTTTAATGAACCTAAAGGACAAAAGAAAAATAAGGAATACACCGTCCCCGGTCTTGGTGCGTGCATAACAAAAACACACACACACTCAAACTAGCAAAACAAGTGACCTACTGGCTGTTGTGGTGCTAGCATCAGGGCCGTGGGGATGTTTGTAGGTCAATGGCACTTGTGTTGTGCACAGAGGCCTCGTCCGGGCTGGCCCTCCTGGGACTTTGTGAAACAGTGAAAGGAACTGGAGAAGGCGGGCTCTGCACTTCCCGAACCTAAATCCAGAGTTTTTTTTTCTCTGTGTGTGTGTGTGTGTGTGTGTGTGTGTGTGTGTGTGTGTGTGTGTGTGTGTGTGTGTGTGTGTGTGT
>JAOPJO010000025.1:18577049-18591628 GCA_027123675.1 Molva macrophthalma | reverse complement strand
CCCTCTCTCTCTCTCTCTCTCTCTCACTCTCTCTCTCCCTCTCTCTCTCTCTCCCTCTCTCTCCCTCTCTCTCCCTCTCTCTCTCTCTCCCTCTCTCTCTCTCTCTCCTTCTCTCTCCCTCTCTCTCTCCCCACTCTTCGTCTCAAACAGCGTAGAAACATATCCCATCTCGCTGTGACTTTTGACGCGCCCCTGTGCTCCTCCCGGCTCACCACAGGAGCAGCATTCAGGCTGCAGCAAATGTACCGGCCTTAAATCGTACAGGAGGGAGAATGGCTGGCAACCGTGGCCCTGCAAAGCAAACAGCTTAGCGGAGACGGAGGAGACTTCTGAATGGATTGTGGTTTTCTGTATAGAAGAAAGCCTCTCTCTTTCTCTCTCTCTCTCTCTCTCCCGCGCTCTCTCTCTCTCGCAGCGAGCACGCTGGGGTTTTTCTCAAAGAGGATGAGTGAAAAAGGGATAGTGGGAGCGAGAGACAGAGAGAGAGCGAGAGAGAGCAAGAGAGAGAGGGAGCGAGAGGGAGAGAGAGAGAGCAAGAGAGAGAGGGAGAGAGAGAGAGAGGGGGGCCGGTTGTGGAGTAGTAGGAAAAGGAAAAGGGGTCGGGTAGGGATGCGGGGGGGGGTACTCTGCATGCTCCTCATGAACGGTCTACTTCTCTCCCCTGAATACAGGAATCAATCTTGGACGGCTTGCTAAAGCTGAGCCATGAAGAAGCACCACTCCATCCTCTCCACCACCACCACCACCACCGCCGCCATCACCACCACCACCACCACCACCACCACCCCACAACTCCTGCTTTACTTTGCCAGACGAAGGGCACTTCGGCAAGACATAGGCTAAGCTACAAATGCTACCCCCCACACCCCAAAATCAAAATCGCACCCCCTATCATGTACAATGTAGGTACATTTGACCTCATACGTCTCTCTACCTTTCTGTTTTACCTGTACACATAACGCCCTTCCCCCTCTCCCTCTCTCCCCCTCTCCCTCTCTCTCCGTCCATCCGCTTCCATTACTCTCCCTCTCTCTCTCCTTCTTCCTGTCTCTCTCTCTCTCTCTCTCTCTCTCTCTCTCTCTCTCTCTCTCTCTCTCTCTCTCTCTCACTACAGTGTCACTCTGTCTTATTGAATCTTTCAAGAGTTTCTCCAAGGCTGCTGAGTGAGGTGGACAGTGAGACCCTGGCTGCTCGTAGTCTCAGAGGGGACATTCAAGCGGAAAAGGGGGGAGAACGAGACAGGGGGAAAATGAAGAGATATGCTTTCTCCTCTGCTCACAATAGCAGGGGAAGGCAGAAGTTTCACGGACTCTTTAACTCCCGTAAAAGAGCGCTGATCAGGAGGCGGGGGAGAGGGCTCTAAGTGGCAACACTTTTGTTATGTTTTGTGCCGCTTCTTGTTATTTTGTTCCTTGTTACTTCTTTCAAAGAGCGTAAGGATTGGTGTAGTGAATCGTCAGATTACAGAGCGCACACGAGTGCATGCACACGCACACACACACGCACACACACACACACGGACACACACGGACACAGACACACACGGATATGTTTGTGTGTGTGTGTGTGCTTGTACTCACACAGGTGGATGGTCACCCGAGTGTTACCTTGCCGGTAGATTTGGGGCCCTTCCAGATGCAGAAGTAGCAGATGAACCAGGCCAGGGCCAGACAGAAGGCCAGTTCCCAGCGTATCCCACCCATGTGCTCAATGCCATCTGATATCTTCAGCACTCTGCGTCTACGCAGGAAGGAAGAGAATAACAAGTTATTTTAAAAATACTCCCATTTTGTATTTATGTATTTAACATTTATTCAACCAGGTGTCATTGAGATTTAAAAACGCCTTTTTAAGAGAGACCTGGCCAAGAAGCAGCATAAAACAACATGCAACGTACATACATAAGGTTACAATACATTCTTTACTAAACCGCGGAATAAGTTCAAAATAAGATACAAAGGCATGACCAATACTCTTCATATTCTTCAGAAACATATAAATACATACTACTATTATTGTTACGTTCCAAACATCACCGAGTTTTTTATGATGGTTCTGACATCTGACTGTACTAATTCATAATCTTCATTTTATGGGATTATCTGAAGGAATGTAGTACTAGTCGCACTAGTATTGATTTCAACTGTGAAATACTGTCCATCCGAACGTACACTGGGCACACACAGAGAAAGTGTTGAAAAATGATGAGGTGCTCTGGCTTTCTTTATATAAATAGAGTCATGAATAGTGTTAGGGCGAGTTGAGACATCACAAGGCATCCATGCAGAAACAGAGTCTGCTTCACTCACAGCTAGCGTGACGGCGGCATACACAGTGTCGCTCGACTGCTATTGTTGTTGGTGTCATTGGGGCATTGTTACTGTGTCATATGCACAGAACGCTATGGCAGTTTCTTTTATTAACCCTACATTTATAGCTCAAACGTATCCGTTTCCCATTGCCTTTACGGCACATGAAGAATCCCATGGACGCTGCACAAAGGCTGCCCATACTACGCCACGTTAACAGATCACCTCTTGCATCGGTTCGCCAATACGATAACGCGTGCAACAGTGGTCGCCACGGGATTCTGGGCATGCTGTCCCTAACGATGACATCATAGGTTGGTCATCCGTCGCGTTTCAGCGATGTTACTTCCTGTCCGTTGACACATGGCCAGGAATCAGCAAAGAGGGGAAAGAAGAAGAGAAGAAAAAAAACGGCTAGAAAAACTAGCCGGAGAGGTATATGAGGCCCTGCCAAACGCTTGCCTCTCGGTTCACCCTCAAGGCCCCTGCAGCAGCCATTGATCATAGTGACATGTTCTTGGTGGCCTTCCACTCTCCAGGTCCAACACAACCCCCCCCCCTCGACCCTCTCACCTCCCTTCCTCCCTCCCTCCGGCCACAGCCGGTGAATGAAGGAACAGGAAGTGTCGGTAGCATGTGTCTGCGCATGCTAATGTCATTTACATTGTACACATGCGCATGTACTGTAAATCTCTTCCGGGCGTAATGTATGGTGCTGCTGGTATCACATGACTTGCTGCCAGTATAACTTGTTACTAAAGTATTTTCCCGTGAGACTTCACATTTTTCTAAGAAACATCTTTGGCCAGAATCTTTGTTGACTACTAGCTAACAAAACAGTTTCAGGAAAGAGGAAAGAGTGAAGGGTGCACTTTGTAGTGACACAGTCTGGTGACCAAAACAACAGGACAGCTCTGGACTGCTTAAGAGACTGAAAGAACAGCTCAAAGTGTACTGTTCTTTAGCTGATAATCATCTGTAATCTCCATTAAATTGGGCAAATCCCCCATGAACACTTCTGTTCATGGGGGAATCAACCCCCTGTCAATGAAGGGTCTTGCACAGAAGAAATAAACTGCATTCTAGGATAGAAATCTTTTGCATATGGATGCATGCGTTTGTTTTCGAAAGACGTGCAACTAAATATGCTATGATACATTTAACTCAATAGAAAATATAAAATAACAAAATTGAATAGAATAAAATTGAAATTGAATAGCAAAGGCTCTAGATTATTATAAAATAAATGGATCAGGCGAATAATATTTTCAGTCCAAAGGTAAATATTCTGCTACAAATTGAATAGTGCATGTACAGTGTAAAAATACACTCTGTCTTGGCATGAATATGATGAGGTCATTGGTCATTTTTTTCTCTCTGCCACCAGCTTGGCAGTTGGCTCAGTTGTCGTTTCCTACGGCACGCCGTTTTCCTTTTTTGGCTATCGGCTACGATCGAATGTTTCCCTCTGTTTGTGTCATTGCTTTAACATGCCAAAGTTAATGAAACAAAAAAAATGATCAAAATAATACCCTGACACGATTCAAAATGGGAAGTGGTTTGGATTGATATAGAAGAGCATGGTACCGCAGACAGCAGTGTACAGCAGTGCCCATGGCCTCTGGCAGAGGGACAGGAAGTTTGCTCAGCATATAACATGCTGGCATGGCTTGAAGTGATGCCATACACAGCTCACGCTGGGAGGCAGCTGGCCTACCCAGGGCTTGTTGACACAAATATATAAAGACCGTGCTAATTATTAGGCGAAAAGGTTAGCGGGGTGAATCAGATGGCTAGCTGCAGAATCTCTGATTTGTAACTCCAGGGTACAGATCGAGGGTCGAGAGCCGGTGTTATAAGACGATATAAGAGCTTGGATTCTAACATGAGAAAAGCCACATTGTTGCTGATTCCAAGAAGCATTACATATGATCTAGGATTCAGAGATTTGTATGCGAGAATGTGCCACCGCAGAAACAGATGTTTGATACTCCCTTGAACCCATTACAGTGATACAAAGACTATGTAAATAAAACTGATTTGATTCAGGATCTCATCAAACAATTGCACTTGGACATTCCTGACAGCAGTTGCTTTTAAAGCTTAAAGTCCTGACTTTCATTTGTTTATGTCTTTGACGGTGTCAAACTCATAAACATTTGTTTTAAAGGATTAGAAGAGAGAGATGTACTACTTACTCCCAGAACTCAATGACCGGAGAAGTGGCGTTTGGGTTTGTGATGTTGGTGGCATTCTCTCCATAGGCGTCAACACAGTTCTCTGCGGACACAGAAAGACTTGTTCGTCATGACGTAGTAATAGCACATGCCATTTGGGTAAGGCTTTTATCTTTAACGTGTCTTAGAATGAGTGAAGTGTTGTCCTTTATTCTTAGCATGGATCATTATCATGATGGAAAATGATTGAAAAAGTTGTAACTATTAGAGCATTTTAAAACAATATTTAGGGTACCATCACAAACTGGGTGCCTGGTTCTAGCCCCTAAATCGCTGCCCACTTTAAAAAAAAAAAAAAGTGATTCAGTGTCTGCTCTCGGTTGCTTGAGTGTTATCTGGTTCGGCGTGAATTTACAACGAGCCAATCAGCGTCTTGTAGGCGGGACTTGAAAAAAATAAGTCAACAGAATCCGTGTGACCATAGTGACCACAGAAACAACACGACTCCCAAAAACTGCTCAGACTGAATTATGAAGTGAAAAGAAATAGACATTCATGATGATTATCACTGTGCCAAGGCCTTCCCAGTGGATGTTGGTGAATAGTTTATAGTCTAATATGAGTCTACACCTGTGTTCCAGTAGTGGCCGCAATAAGCCCAGGGCAGCTCAGTGGTAAAGCAGTTGAAGAGGTAGAAGATAGCCCAGGCTAGGATCACCACGTAGTAGACGTTTAGATGAGCCTCAATCACCTGGGTTGCGTAGCCAATCCCTGAAGAGTCCGTGAGACGGAAAGAGATAGAAAAACAATGGTTCATTGGTCCATGGGATACAGGTAAGAAAATAAAAGCAGTGGGACTACGTTTCCGTCATGTCAAAGTGTCTTTAAATAAACGTAATCCTGGACTACGTCCTTCTTTTGCTAAGGCAGACGTCTTTGTTTAAATAAAGAAATAATAAAAAAATGATATGGGTGCATCCATAATAAGTAATAATATACTGGGGTGGGGAGAATGTAAAGCATTTCCACCTTCAGATGCCCCAGCTTTCACAGTTAATCATCATCCGTTATCATTATAAGAGTTACATTGTGAAGTTTCATCAAGCAGCGATCCCAAATGACCGTTGCTATGTTGGATCATGAAAAGGCAAAAGACCGCCTGGATTGTACCCACCCTCAAACAGCGGGCAGATCTTCCTCCAGCAGGTGATGCCTCCCTCACTGGTGAACTGGCCCAGGGCGGTCTCCAGGAAGAACACGGGGATGCCACAGCACACAAAGAAGATGACGTACGGAACGAAGAAGGCACCTTCACGTTCCCACAACACAACGGAGTGCTACGTCAACAATCCACTTTAAACCTGACCCGCCTGAACTAAACTTGACTTCACCTACCTACCTTACCTATCTGAACCTCACCTCACTACCTTACCTATCTGAACCTCACCTCACTACCTTACCTATCTGAACCTCACCTCACTACCTTACCTATCTGAACCTCACCTAACTACCTTATCTATCTGAACTACACCTATCTACCTTACCTATCTGAATGACCTTTCCCCTATCTATCTTGCCTATCGGCATTACCCTTCAACTGAACTCAAAACGATTAGGCTGTTACCAGACTTTTTAGATTCCAGTGCTGCACTGCCAAACACAAAAGTGACCTTTCTTTTAATGAGGTGGATCATGTGGTTCCATACTGGGCTGGCTAACTACCATCCAACCTGTCCATCTTCAAATCAAGCAGCCAGCCTTACAGACAACATACATTCAATACACCCTTCCTTTGACGGAGACCAGGACATAAAATAATTATTAGCCATCTCTCCTAACGCTCCATCCATTCACTGAAAACGTCACACTGCTCTGATTTCTTATCTTTAAGAATTAAATACGTGTTTAAAAGTGTTTAAACGTGCCTCAACTTGTGTCATTTTAAGGAAAACATGCCTTAACTTGTGTTACTTTCATTCCTAATTTTTACCATCATAATGTCTTTTCCCTCACAAAAGACAAAATTCTCCATTTCCATATCACCAAAGGAACTCATTTTATCTACGTTACCTTTTCTTCACCTCATCCCTCCATGCAGGTATATATATATATATATATATTTTGCATGACCACCACTCTGATATAGCAGAAGTAAGAGAGTGTGTCCTGATCTCTCCTTCCCCTCCCTACCTCCTCCATTCTTGTAGCAGAGGTAAGGGAACCTCCAGACGTTCCCGAGCCCGATGATCTCTCCAGCAACGGACAGGAAGAACTCTATCTTGTTGTTCCATTGGCCCCTCTCATGGTACTCCTGCTTGTCCACGCTGGAGGCTGAGCCTTCAGGGTCGTCGCCTTGTTTACCGTTTACAACGGGCCCACTCTTTTCCGCTGTCATGACGCACCAGCAGCTCTGACAAACACAAACAACAACCACAGTAGCACAAAATACACAGGATGTGACCTCATAACCAGACCTTTTTAATAGGGGGGTCCATTCACAATGGAAGCAAACTGGAGTAAACTGAATGTAGTAAAACCACGCCCATACTACACTGAAGACTGAAGATTTGAATCTACTTAATCAACTGATGCAGCAAAATTACCTCTTTGTGTAGGTTTGAAAGTTTTGAAGTATGAAAGGGGGTTATGGAAAAGATTGGATTATTTATTAAACTGTGGTACTAGAACATAATATATTAGAACACAACAGACAATGATAAGTGTACTAAAGCTGAGACTTGAGGAAGGTTCGACTATAGCAAACTTTCAGTGCCTAAAAAGATATTTGCACCCGCAAATATCATTAGTCCTACAGTAAATAAAAATTGATCCAAATGTCGTGTAAATGCAACATACATAATTTATCTGCCTCGATATGAATTCAAAACTGGCTCAATAACCTATCAGGTAATTGCAATCTACTCATAGCTAGTTGTGTAACTTGTGGCAAGGAAACATATCGATTATATTAGAAAGTACTGTATATGAAAATGTAGCCCAACTCAAACACTTAACGTAACGTAGTCTTTACTCACCGATCTCAAATGGAACAGTGGCAAACGTCCTTTGGCTCCCGATGTGATGAGCACCAACAATTGTTGATACAAAACAAAGTGATGGTTAAGCCTGACCCGGGGCGAGGAGTGAAGAGAGAGGGGGGAAAGGAAAACGAGGAAAAAGCTAGATCCGCGACGAGATAATTGGTATGTTAAGTGTGCCTACATAAAGGGAGGAGATCCCCAGAGGACGCAGAGTGGCGGTTGGTACCAGGCGATGGATAGCGTGCGACTGTGCTCCTGCTCTCCAAGCGGTCCACTCTCAAGCGCCTCTACTTGGATGAGAGCCATGTGCTCTCCAACAACTGGAGTTCCCATTCCAGCGTTACCACGGTGGATTGCGGCTGAGATGGAGAGACGGGTAAAGCAGAAGAAAACATTTTTCACAACTTGGTGTCAAAACATCTGTAGCTTATGTCCCTGGTTATCTTGTGATTATTGAGATGGACATTATTGAAAATGAAACAAACCCCGTAGTGGCACAACAAACCCCGTAGTGGCACAACCAAAAAAAGTCACTAATTAATTAGACCTACATTTAATTTGATTTAAAGGATGGTGCTATTATGTTAATTAATTAGCTGAAAAGCATAGGAATATAATTATTTTGGAACATTGGACATTCTTGTCATGTCCTCAATATGGGGCTGACTTTTGCCTTTAACTGTTGAGAGCTCGTGGGAAGTCAAGTTTCTACTCTTCAAAGAGGCGGCAACGGCCATTCGATTTATGAATTGATGTCACTGGTCTTGTTCCCTTTCTCCCCCCAGTTGCTCCCGGGGGATTTGCTCTCAGAATACCAACTCGTGACCCCTTTTCTTACACTTGTACCCCCCCTCTGGAAGTCACGGTCAGACACCACAGACACCTAAACGGATTTCCTCTTTTAAAACATGCATCGGGGCCTGAAAACATGGAGAGAGGACTTCCCCAGTGGATGATGGATGATCAACCGATCATAAAACCCCATGCTGCTTACACCAAACCAAGAAATGGTTTGGTGTCTCCTATAACCTTAACTATAGGCTATAGGAGAGGGAGGGGAGGGAGGCTGTGGTGGGGGGGGGGGGGGGGGGGGGGGGGGGGGGGGGGGGGGGGGGGGGGGGGGCGGCCGCCGCCGGGGGTGTACATACACAACTTGATTGCTCCGTTTCCAGGCATGATGGGCTCGCTGCAGCAGGAACTCTGGTGGGTTTTAAAGGAGCTGACCCAGTCTGTAAGAATCCCTTCACATCAGGGTCACTCGTCATTAGAGGCTTAACAGGAGTGCCTTGCATGAAAAGTATGACCACCCAAACCCTTGCTGGCAAACACTGGCGCTTGCCTTTCAGCCAGAGTCAAGTCCTTTATGTGGTCTCTTACTACACCGTCATCAGAAGGGAAGCGCTGGTGGCATGAAACAAAAATGCAAATACAATAAAAAAATGTAAAACGTATTTGCATTATGAAATTTCGGAAAATTAACTTTATTTAAAAAATAAGTTGAAAACAAATCCCATGTCGTTTCCACCTAAGTATATACATAGATATAATTCTACATTGTTGAGAAAATAAATGTTACCCCTTCAGTAGAATATCATCAGATTTGATCTGGTCAAATAACAGACCATTGTGGTTCAATACTATTGATTGGGTACAAGCGGCCGAAATGAGTTTTCTCAAGAAGGTGGCGGGCGTCTCCCTTAGAGATAGGGTGAGAAGCTCCGCCTCCGTGAGGAACTCGGAGTAGAGCCGCTGCTCCTTCACGTAGAAAGGAGTCAGTTGAGGTGGTTTGGGCATCTGGTAAGGATGCCCCCTGGGCGCCTCCCTAGGGAGGTGTTTCAGGCACGTCCAGTGGGGAGGAGGCCTCGGGGAAGACCCAGGACTAGGTGGAGAGATTATATCTCCTCACTGGCCTGGGAACGCCTCGGGATCCCCCCGTCAGAGCTGGTGAATGTGGCCCGGGAAAGGGAAGTCTGGGGTCCCCTCCTAGAGCTGCTGCCCCCGCGACCCGACCCCGGATAAGCGACCGACAATGAGAATGAGACTATTGATTGGTCCGTAATACCAAGAGAAGATGTAATTATAGCCCGTGATTATATCATTGAGCTACCAATGACCTATCCCAGACTGAACTGCACATCAGAGACTAAATTGCGTAACATTGATTGGCTGTCAAGTTTCAACAAGTTGTTGAAGTGAGGAGGAACAGAGCTTTGAAACTATGAGAGACAGCCCATGTTGGTAGGACATGGCCTGCTGCTTGTATACCTGACATTCCCGCATAGGGCTTGTACATCGCCACATCTTATCGCAATGACTGCCTCCATTTTGGAAGCATAGGAGCATTGGAATGTTGGTTATCATGTTGTTAGTAATGGTTTGTCAGTAATTGTTTAGTAATCAATCGTGAAATGATTTGTCTTTATAGGGAGACATTGTTGTGTTTGACACTGCCACAGTGTTTTCTTTGCGATACATGGCAAAACAACATTTTCATTAGCCTAGCTAACTGTATGTTTAGGTTGATTTATGATTTTACAGTACTACAACTCTCTTGAGTCCTCTCAATATGGGGGAGTATCACCAACAAAACAATTGTATGATGCATTCTGATGTACAAGGCCTATTCAAGATGTTGAGACTAATGGGAAATTAGCTAGAATCGAAGTGGAAGAAGTTATTATCACAATAATCATTCATTACATTCAAGTATTTTGTCTTTTAAGGCATAACATATCACGAAAGGTCGATTTAATAAAAACTGTATACTATCGCAATGTGTCATGTCGTACTAAATGATCTGATTCAAAAGTTTAACCTCAAACTATTTCAGAGACAAATTCATACAATTTAATCCAAGTTCAATGTAAAAGCACCAAAAAGTGTATTGATATAGTACCCAATCAAACAGTCTTGCACACTGATGACGTTTTGAAGATGAATTTGTGTCTACTACAAACCAAGTTTTAAACCTGCACTATGTACGTTTCACCATTAGCAGCCTCTAGTGGCTAGAGTTGAAGCTACAGTTACAGTTATATAATTATTCCACTGTCGGGGAAGTGGACCAGAACAAAATGATTTATAGAGGAACATTTCCTGGATCAATTGACTCATGGATGGACACGTTGTGTTCACGAGGAACCTTCTAATTCAGATATGTTTGCAATAGGGAAAATAGCTAGTAGTAGTATAACAGTATAACTAGTATAACATGGTGCAGGTTTAACAATAAGCACCACAAATACAAAAACGTCCACAGGTACTCTCTCCACTCAATAGAGACATCGCACCACACCTTCACATGAGCGGCAATTTGTTTGAACTGTTGAGCAGGATGTCCGGACACGGGTCACTTCACTTTCAAAGCTTTAGACGCCATTGATGTGCAATTTCCAACAACATAAAGAAAGTGAAAGAGGCAAAGAGAAAAGCAGAGGAGGAGAATGGCAGACAAAGAGGCACGAACGACACATCCCAAACTCAGGTTCAACAAAGTAGCAGTGGCCAGTCAACAGTCTGGACCAGCCCTTTCAGAGACCCTCAGTTGAGCTTTGTTTGCCCACAGAGGACACTCAGTCCCATACAGAGATGGGAAATATTTACATTCACATCCTCAAGGGTGGTGGCTTGCATTACAATGCAAGAGTAACTCATGTCTACAATGTGTTTACATGGTATCACATATGTGTGCAAGCAACCTTTTTTACACGGACACATTCTCACACACAATCGCACACACACTATCAGTCACACAAATACATTCACAACGACAAGACACACACACACACACACACACACACACACACTCTCTCTTTCTCTCTCACACACACACACACAAAACCACACATACTCAGTCTGTATTTCTGTCACACACACACAAACACACACTATCTCTGTCACACACAAACACACACACACTCACACACACACACACACACACACATACAGATACACACAGGCACACACACTGACTCCACCTTAGAACCAATAGCCTTCCCTCTGCTTGCCAATAGGAGAGTGTGGTGCAGCCCCCAAAGCAGGCCACCCAGTAGTGACGGAGACCTGCCAGCCATTTCCAGGCTCCTTCCAACACAACCAAGATGGCTGATATGATTAGTATGCTGCATATGAAAGCATCCCAAAACCAGAGCAGGTACAACAAACTCTTGAGTACTAAAGAACTGTGGTAGACTGTTATCCCGGTCTACCGCAACGTAATTTCTGTTCTTTTACTTCCTATGAGCCCTGTGCGCCAGTTAACAGTCACTGGAGCTAGAAGAATAAGAACATGAATAGAATAGCAATAATAAAGACAAGAGGAATAAATATGGAGTTTGGGGACACTATCCAAAGCAATATCCAAAACATGTGAAACGAAACGAACCTCCCTCTATCAGAAGTCCACTTCTAAACCCATGTAACTGAAAGTCCCGCCCTCTCTCTCTGGCCAATAACGTTCATTTGGAGCACCCTGTTCCAGGCGTTCTGTCGTAGATGACAGCGCCTGGGAACTATGCTAATTATTATATAATTTGATCATAGACTGGGAAAGACTGAGACACTGAGAAAGACATAGCAAGGAGACGTATAGTGACGCGGGGTCAGTGTCAGAAGATGGAGAGGAGCGAAGCCGACCAACGTGTGAGAATTAAATACGTGTTTAAAAGTGTTTAAACGTGCCTCAACTTGTGTCATTTTAAGGAAAACATGCCTTAACTTGTGTTATTTTCATTCCTTTCCATATCACCAAAGGAACTCATTTTATCTACGTTACCTTTTCTTCACCAGAATAAATAATGGTATCGCGTGATATAGCAACACTGATGGCGTTTTAACCTGGAAGTCAAAGACACCTTGTTGATTCAGGAGGTAATGTTAGCCTCCCTTTGGAGACACACAATAGGCATACATGTGTGTACATATGTGATTGTGTACAGACGCGGCAGAGAAACATACACAAGATCATGTAGACACACACTTAAACACGCAGGAGAAGGAGGAGGATCTTGTATGTAACAAGCTCCAGGTTTGCAATTACTCCTAATGGATATGTGACCATCTCATTGATTCAGCTTCAAAAATGAATTTTCCTTTCATTTTCATTTTGATTAAATGTGTAGACCTGGGTGTCAGGTTTGATAAATACTAGGAACTCTACTCCTGGGGAGGATATTATGCAAAGCCTAGATATGTCTATTTCATGAATCACCTGACAGGTTATGACCTAGAAATAAAATTGTTCCCGATTGTGTGCAGGACCCGTGGAAACAAAGACACATTGAAGATAATAAGAGCTTTTCTCTCTCTCTCTCTCTCTCTCTCTCTCTCTCTCTCTCTCTCTCTCTCTCCATCATAATACTTGATCATTCAGAGCACATCTAATACACCTGTCTAGACAGAATATGTAAGAAACAGGTGACACTCCAGACAGTCATGCTTGCCTCCTCCCTGTGTTTGACGGTCCTCTGTGTGGCTGGTGTCGACTGTAGCGAAGAAAAGCAGCGCTGTCATTCCCTGGAGGTCAGGAGGTGAGGCGGCAATCACAATCCTGTCCGCAAACTGTCAGAGAGGAAATTGACAGTCGCGGCGTGGGACAGAAAATCTGTGCACATCTGTTTCTGTGTGTGTGTGTGTGTGTGTCCGTGTATGAGTATGTGTGTGTGTGTGTGTGTGTGTCCGTGTATGAGTGTGTGTGTGTGTGTGTGTGTGTGTGTGTGTGTGTGTTTGTGTGTGTTTGTGCGTGTGTATGTATGTGTGTGTGTATGTGAGTGTGTTTGTGTGTGTTTGTGTGTGTGTCTGTGTATGAGTATGTGTGTGTGTGTGTGTCTGTTTGTCTTTTAGTGTGTGTGTGTGTGTGTGTGTTTGTTTGCTACTTATACCATCAATTTAATTCACAAAGCTCCTTACTCCAACAGGAAATATGTATAGTCTCCCGTCTATCCTATAAGACAATGGCAGGACTGGTAGTCACACACATCCACACACACACACACACACACACACACACACACACACACACACACACACACACACACACACACGGACAAAGGGAAATAACCAACAAAGATTGACACACACACCACACACATGCACACGCACGCAAACACACACAGACATATGTTGCAAAAGCACGCAAAGCATATGCACGCAAAGCATACACAACAAACAGAGAAGCACAGTGCAGAGAATCATCATTTCAAAATCAATCTCTCATAAAATGATACTGAAAACGGTGGACAGACAGAAGAGGGGTGAGAAGCAAGAACCTCTAGAGAAGTGTTGGCTGATTCTAAAGGACTGTCAGTTACCACAGGCTTCTAATGGGGCCAAAGAGAACGCAGCAGGATTTAACTTGGGGCCCGATAAAGGGCCATTCTTCCTGGAAATGGACCCTTGCATATGGACCTGAATGCCCCCAGGGCTAATCGACCAGGGCTGTGGGAGCCCACTCTATATTCAGGGCCTGTGTGACCACACCACCACGCCACCAGGCATGCTGATGCTATAACATAAGGTGACTGGATTTCTGAAATGAAAGAAGGGGACATATATACGTTTTGTCTATTCTTATTGTGGTAAATGTTGTACCATGATAAACTATTGGGAAGTCGTGCCCACCATTTTTGTTTTTTTAAATTGGGACATTTCCGGGGACAGGCCGTCAAAAAATGGGAATGTCCGAAGGGTGTATTATGGACCGTCCTTGGGCTAACGCTAGCATGTAGCTGCCTTCGTAATGCTATTCCTTCACATTATCTCCTTCATATACATGAGTAGTATTCACTTTGTGAACAGCAGCATCAGGCCGTTTAACCACAACATTAGTAGGCCAACTGGTACTAATAAGGATGACAGAGAAGAACAAAACTTCGTCAACGCTTGAGGAAGCAAATCATCCCATTTGCATCCTAAGTGACACCATCTTTTTAACGTTGTTTTACAAAAATATGTACTGAGCACTGAGCCACTCGCGCGCACGCTCACACGCTCACACGCTCACACGCTCACACGCTCACACGCTCACACGCTCACACGCTCACACGCTCACACGC
>JAOPJO010000025.1:18311427-18312666 GCA_027123675.1 Molva macrophthalma | reverse complement strand
TCTCTCTCTCTCTCTCTCTCTCTCTCTCTCTCTCTCTCTCTCTCTCTCTCTCTCTCTCTCTCTCTCTCTATTCCTCTCCTCCTCTCTCCTCTCCTCTCATCTCTCCTCTCCCAATCTCTCTTCCCCTCCTCCTCTCTCTCCTCTGCCAATCTCTACCCCTCCTCTCCTCTCTCTCTCTCCTCTCCTCTCTCTCTCTTTCCCTCTATCTCTTTTCTCTCTCTCTCTCTCTTCGTCTCTTCTCCCCTCACCCCCCCCCCCCCTCATCTCCTCTCTCCACTCTTGGCCTCTCCATCTCTGCTCCTCTCTGCTTACCTTGAGCAGGCCTTGTTGAGAGGCACAGAGAGAGAGAGGGAGAGAGAGAGAGTGCGAGAGAGTAGATCTATTACAGCTTATCGCTAAAGGACAGGCTAACGCTGCGCGCCGGTGAAATATGGCTGCTGTCACGGCGACCGCGGAACACGGCCCTGCTCACTAAGCTCTCATGGCTGTAAAAAAGGAAGGGGAGAAGGGGGAGGGGCCAGCATCCACCCTCCCCCCCTCACACACACACTCCACCCCCCCTAATTCAAATTAATGGCAAGATTTTGGGGCGTGATGCCGACCACTTGACAGTGATTTGGCACACAATTAACCTTGTCTCCCCCCCCGCCACACACACACACACACACACACACATTCCCACAGCCACTCTGCTCTCTCTCCTCACATCTCCACTTTTATTAGCTCTCTCTCTCTCCCCCTCCCTTCTCTCCCCCTCACTTCTCTCCCTCTCTCTCATGGCCACAGTGAGTCTCTCTCTCGCCCCACTCCCCTCCCTCTCTCTCTCTCTCGGTCTACTGTACTTGTCAAGGTGCGTGATCACCAGCCAAACAGAGCTGATGTTTTATTAATGACCCTACTGTACCGCTGGCTGTCGGCCAATCAGAATGAAGCGGAGGCAGAGGCTGCTGTAGTCATGTGACCTGCTCGTTAGCTTTTACTGGGTTTCAAGCCAGCAGAACCATAGAGAGGAAGGTTATATTCATAATGGAAATAGTATTGATTGAAAGCTGTTATTATATTATTATTTAGGTGTCAAACACCATAGATGCAGGCAACTATTGTTATGTTGGTGTTATTATTATTCCACACTTTCTCCAGGTAAGCATGTGCTCCTGGCTCGCTTTTTTGTAACTTTGCACATTTATCGACACGATGCCTATTGATGAAATCAAAAAATGACCCCCTATGTGAACAAAT
>JAOPJO010000025.1:18298927-18308927 GCA_027123675.1 Molva macrophthalma | reverse complement strand
TGTGAAGAGCTTAGCACAGGGTTGGAGGGGGCGGATGAGCTGCATTTACTCTCTCTCTTTCTCTCTCTCTCTCTCTCTCTCTCTCTCTCTCTCCCTCTCTCTCTCTCTCTCTCCCTCTCTCTGTCTCTCTGTCTCTCGTGCAGCTGTGCTTTTTCCCCCTCGCGCGACGAGCCCCACTCCGACCGTCACGATCCTTAATGCATCGTGATCAGCCCACTGACAAACCAAGGCGAGCTAACGCTAACCTGTGCGGAGGGAAATAGGGCAGGAATTAGCTCCTTCACATCTCCGAAGTCTCCTCCATTTTTATGCCTGTGACGCGGCCGCAACGTCACGACTCGCCACCTCCAAGCGCTCGTGTGGAATCATGACCGCCTTACCCCCCCCCACCACCACCACCCCGCACCCCAAACAAAATAACAACTAAAGACAGACACCGGCATTCATTGATTTTCTTTTTTCAAAGCAAGTGATGAATGGATTCATATTTGGCACTCGGCCCTAATACACACGAGGCAAGATTCAAGCCTTTGACATCGGGGCGTTTTGTCTGCACATTGATTTCGGAGTCTGATTAAAAAAAACAAAACATGGAGGAATTTAAATTCCTCTTTCTGTTTGGCGGTGCGCCAGACATGTGTGAGCTGCGGGTGGAGTGGAACGCAAGCAGAGGTGTCGGGTTTATTCACATGGGGATGGCGGTCCTTTAGGAACACTGTATATTCTTCTTCTTCTTCTTCTTCTTCTTCTTCTTCTTCTTCTTCTTCTTCTTCTTCTTCTTCTTCTTCTTCCTCTTCCTCCAGGGGACAACACGGCGAGGCCCGTCAGCACCGCGGGGCGAGAGGGCCTGAATCGCTCACGGACAGGGAAGCCCGAGCGCAAGCGGCCCCGGGGCTCATCAGACGGCCACGCCTCCCCGACCGGACCCCCTCGCCCAGGCCCCGAGTCCTCCTGGCCCTCCTCTGAGGCCTCACAGCCACAGATGGGTGCACCCTACAGTCAGACTTCCCAACTACAGGCCCCCTACTTTCACATCATGCAGCCGGGCCCACAACAACAACAGCAGCAGCCACCCGCCATGTTGGCTCCAGAACAAGGCCAGCCCAGCTACGACCTTCACGTCCTGCAACCCGGTCAGAGCCATGCGGACATGCAGCCCATCCACAACTATCAGAACATCCAAAACTTTGCCTGCATGCAAACCACTGTTCAACCCCAGAGCGTCAACCCCTTCATGACCCCCGTCATGGCCGTCCTACTGCCCAACTACCCCACCTTCGGCGCGGGCTACCCCACCATCTACTCACCGGCTCTCCCCGCTATGCTCCCCCAGGCACCGTTCACCGTCGGTGGCTTTGCACCGGCCGTCGCTCCCTTCCCCCAGCCCCAATACCAGACCCAGCCCATCTCCCAGCCGCAGCTACAGCTGCCCACAGTCCCGCTGCTCTGCTCCTCCATAGCTGGTTCATCTGCTGTGGAGGAGGAGGAGGAGGAGGAGGAGACGGGGCCCCCGGCCCTGTTCTCAAGCTCTCGCTCCAGTTCTCCGCTTCAGCTGAACCTGCTGCAGGAGGAGCTGCCCAAACCCAGCAAGGTCATTGCCAAGAGCCGACACCAGCATCCCGTCCCAGGGGTGAGTCGCCTGTCCTCGGGCCTCAGAAGGTGGAGCGGGTTGGCTGGTAACCGTAAGGTTGCTAGTTCGATCCCCGTCTCCTCCTAGCTGATTGTTGAGGTGTCCTAACACCTAACCCTAACTGATCCCGACCGGCTGGCTGTCGCCTTGCATGGTTGACACCGCTGTCGGCGTGTGAATGTGTGTATGAATGGGTGAAACGGCAATATTGTAAAGCGCTTCGAGTTGACTGGTTAAAGAAGCACTATATAAATGCAGTCCGTTTACCATTTGCCATTACGTCTGGCTGTCTCCACCATAGGCTGTTCACACCCGTCTAAAGGCCTCATGTCGTCAGGGCGACGCCCCCAGTGGCTCTGGGAACCACGACGACGCGTCCACGACCAGCGAGCTGCTGGACCTCCTGCTGCTGCAGGAGGTCCCCCGCTCAGGCACCGGCTCCAACGCCTCGGGCTCGGGCTCTGACGGCACCTCGGCGTCACGCGCAGGTAACCAGGGGCGACGAGAAGCGTACCCGGCTGCACAATGCACAGAATGCTGGACTGCTGACATATTTTAATTCGTATGTCAATTTGTTCCCCCTTTTTTTGTCCCTTTCATCTCAACCACACAAAGTACACGATGAATCGAAAGTCTTTTTGTCTGTGGGTATGCCAGACAAGAATAACATGAGGGAAAGAGAAAAGGATGTAAGCATGGAGCATACGAAAACAAACCTGTGCTCAAAACAAAGCATCAAGCAAGCAGACGGAGTAACCGTGGAAACTGACCGCCCTGCTCTCCTTCTAGGGAGCAGCATCGGCGGGGCGACGGCGGCGGCGGAGCACCAGCGGCCCTTGGAGCCGCGGGCGGAGGACCCCCTGTGGAGCATGATCCAGCACACGCCGGAGCGCGTCATGATGACCTACCAGATCCGCACGAGGTAAAAGCGCGCTGTGCCTTTTCCCTCAAACCCCATTCCCGTGGTTACCCTCTCACAGGAAAAGAGGCGTTGGGTCATCTTGATATTTAGTCCACAAGTGACGAAACGCTTCATCGTTTGAACCAGTTAAAGACAATTCAACACTTCAAATGTATTACTATTCTTATGTCATCATGTTTGATTTCAACAATAATCTTTTTTTTTTTTTAATAAGAAGTCGCACAGTGTAATGACATGTGACGTGGTCGTGACATGAAGTTCTTTCGGTGTCTGATGCTCCACCTCCCCAGGGACCAGCAGCAGGTGCTGGCGGAGGACCTGGAGAAGCTGCGCGTCATGCAGCCCCTCCAGCCCTGGTTCACCCAGGAGCAGAGAGAGGAGCTGGCCAACGTGCACCCCTGGGTCCAGCAGCACCCCTGGGTCCAGCAGCACCCCTGGGTCCAGCAGCACACCGTACCGCCGGAGATAGACACACAGGTGAGGGGGAGGGGGAGCGCGCACACACACACACACACACACACACACACACACACACACACACACAGTCACACACACACAGTCACACACACACAGTCACACAAGCTTACACACAGTCACACAAGCTTACACACACACACACACAGAGTCACACAAGCTTACACACACACACACACACACTCACACAAGCTTACACTCACATATACAGAGACATGACTGTACATGCTTGACAGCCTAGCAGTAGCAATTATTTGACTCTGTTGCTCACTTCAGCACACAAGACTAAAGCCTCTCTGTCTCTGTCTCTCTCCCTCGCTCAGGGTTGTGTGAGCTGCAGCCCCAGACCCGGGGTGGCCTGCTCGTCCCGGCCCCCGGTCACAGACAGCTCCTCCCCTTTGGAAAGCCCCAAAAAGGACTTCAGCGCCGCTCTGGATATCTAATAATAATAATAATATTAATAATAATACTAAACCGATAATAACAATAATAATATTAGCCCTGAGAAAACTGGACCACATCCTACCAAGACCGGGCGCAAAGCAAACCTTAAATACCTCCCGACACATTTCTCCCGACGAATCAGAAGTACGTTCCCCACCCCCAGACCGAGGTGATTGGTGGACAGGATGGCTGCGTCAGGCTGCCTTTGACTGGATCATAAGCAATGTACTGCTGCCACTTCTGGGATGTGTGCGTGAGGTTATTATTATTATGATCTTTTTTGCATTATTATTCAAGTGTAATACAATGATGAGACTCAGGCTCCAGGACCTCATGAAGGTCAGTTTTAGTCCTTCTCATGGACACAATTTCCCCCCCCCCCCCCGTCACACGAGCCCTGTGTGAGGGGCTTCTCCGTCGAGAGGTCAGGGACGGACACGGGCGTAGCACGACGGACCGATGGGGAGCGAGGCAGAGTCACGGGCCAGAACCAGCAGTTCCAGAACCAGAACAGCTGAAGCCTCGGGGGGGGGGGCAAGGATGTGGCTTGGAGGTGTGGGAGTGTGTGCACGGGGGGGCGGAGCGGGGGACCGGGACTATATCGGCACCTTGGATTCCAAATAAAGGAGGAGACGGCGATGGGCTACAGGGACACCCTTCTCCCGTTGAACGTGTCACATCAATTCTATGCTTGGAAAGAGATGTCCCATTGTGTTCCGTGTTACTCCAAAGCTGTCATTTTCCCTTCTCGCTCTAATCTTCTTTCATTCAATTTGAGTATTTTCACGGTTCCACATCGACTGAAAAAGCACGAAGGCCTGTACCTGGATCTACCCCCCCCCCCTCCTGGCTCGCCTCACTGTCTTGTAGTTTGTGTTTTTTTTCTACTGCTGCGTTCCATCTGTCATCTGTCTACTACCTGCTGTGGTGACACCCTGTCAGCCCAGGTGTTACCTACAAAACCCTTACACCTCCTACTTACTTACGAGTAGTTCCGAGAGTAGTTCCTCTGAGTGCGTAGGAGTGGGAGTGTGTGCATGAGAGACGGGGTGAGAAGAATTAAGGCATTTAGGCTTGTCCATCAAATTCATGTTACGACATTTTGGTTTGTTCATGGCTTGTAGAAGGAGGGAGTGGGTGTGGAGGGGTGAATGCATGTGGGTGTGGAGGGGTGAATGCATGTGGGTGTGGAGGGGTGAATGCATGTGGGTGTGGAGGGGTGAATGCATGTGGGTGTGGAGGGGTGAATGCATGTGACCGAGGGAACCACGCACCAGGATACGGGTGTACTACGGTCCACCAACTGCCAGGATTTTCTACCATTTATAGAGCAATGGAAAATATTCTAGCTCAATGTATTTTGTATGAAAAGTCTATACCAAACAAACATTATGAAGATACGCCATTTGTCTTAAATTCAGGTATTCCTTGTGGCAGAGTGAAATAAACAATGACTTTATTTGTCTGTATTATTTTCTCCATATTATATAGGACGTCGAACTGCTTGTTTGGATAAGATAACAGTTGTGGCTTAAAGTGAGGGGAGGCTGTTGACAGAGCACGCCTATTAACGCAGGAACCGCTGGAGCGTAATTCCAGTAGATTTCCAGATATGACTGACTGCTGCCACAACATAGACCTTCAGGCTACACCACAAGCTGTTCCATTTTCCACACCCATTTCTCTCTCGTGTGCCATTCCCCTCCAAACCCCCATCATTTTTGATGATGTCATCTTCTGCATCATTTCCTTGCAAATCCGCCACGAAAGAAGTGAAGCAAAATGTAACTCGGATCTCCTTTTTCGCCAAACCCATCGTCTATCCTAACTGGGATGTGTGTAGGAACTTTTATTGAACTATTTTTGTTGAACCTTTCTCAGTACACTCCCATCGGATCTCAAGGTGTTTTTTTTAAGGCTTTAATGAAATTCATAATAGTCAAGCTATAAAGGCCAGCCTAGCATCTATGAATACAATGATAGTACCTACAAAGCAAATAGCAGTTCAAAATCAGCTCCAAACATCAGAGTTTTAGATAAGTCTGCATTTCAATATAACAAAGTCCCATTGTATACCATTACAGTTCAGCCACAGTAGCGTGCAGCCACAATAAAGCAGTGTTGAGTACATCTTCGCCGTGCAGTGGATCAATTGGTCACCGCAAGAAGGCGGGAGCGCAACTGACAATCAGATATTTCTGTCTAATCAGATTACACCTCTACAGTTGTACTGTGTGCATAAACTAGTGTTCTTCAAAATGAATTCGGTGTACGGGGTGTTTTATGTTAGTACTGTCTACGTTTTCCGATGATGGCAAGAGGATGAAGGCAAAAAATGTTGTAAGCTTCACACTACCTACCACTTCTATACATAGGAGCAAAAAGTCTTTCTTTATGGTGGTTTTGGTTATGTTCACCTCTGGGTTGAGCTGTCGTTTTCTGTTTCTCTGTCTTTCTTGCATCAGTCTCTCTCCATGTTTAGATGGCTTTTACTCTGCCCATGATCGAGTAAATAACAGGCGTCTTTGGTTTGGACCACAGCCTCTGGACCAGCCAGGGCCTCCCTCTCCCCTCTCTGTCCTTCTGTAACATAGCATCCATCCACACTCCTCCTCATTTCCCAAACTTCTCCATCTCTGAAACAGTCAAAGAAAGGACAGAGGACATCTTAGTGTCTTTAAAATTGAGAGGTGTATGTGTGTGTGTGTGTGTGTGTGTGTGTGTGTGTGTTTTGAGTACCTTTATCCAGGTCAATGACTTTGGGAACACTGGTCATCTGGACCTTCTCTTTCAGTAGGTTGTTCTTGTAAGCTAAAAGACATGGTAGAGAGAGCAACTTATACACATTGCGCCCGTTTAAGACCCCTTTTATTCAACAACACGCTCTCCCTGTCTCTCTCCGTCTCTCACGTGCTCAATCACTTTCTCAAGACTCACCCAATGTCCTTTCGTCTGGCGCGCTTGTCCTCTCATCGGTCACATCCATCTCAAAGTCGTCCGAGCTGCTGTGACTCCTGCTCGATCTATCGCAGAGAGAGAGAGAGAATGCCTAATGGTGATTATGACAATCATCCTCATCATCCTCATCATCATCATCATATCATAACATCATATCATCATCACAGTTTGAAGCATCTTGGTATAGGATAAGTATATATATATTTTTTGTTTTTATTTGATGCACTTCTTCACTTTCAAACTTAATTGCTGGCTACGTTAACAGACAAAAGTGTTACACGCAAAAGATGATTCAGATACAACGTCAGAGAGAGAGAGAGAGAGAGAGAGAGAGAGAGAGAGAGAGAGAGAGAGAGAGAGAGATGATGTATGTCTGCAGGAGTACAAGACTTCCTAAATCTGCAATAGAATGTACTAGAATGTCCTTTGAATAATTTCTATGTGTGCGTTTCAAGCTCACCTGACAGATTTCTGTGGGTAAAACTCTGAAACAAAAAGAAGCAACATTAGGACAGAAGGGACTTTAGATCAGTGCAATATCAGCTAGAGACACCCAGGGGTGCTAGATCTCTCAGCTCAGACCTTGGCTACGGTGGCGACGCGTGATTAGGATGATGATGAGGATAATGAAGGCCAGCAGCAGGAAGGTAGTCAGGACATAGCCCAGTGGCAGCAGGAAATGATGTCGCTGGTCTGGCAAAATTACATTGATGACTCGCGGTGATATTTCCTTAGTGGTATCTGAGAAGAAAGCAAAGGAAATGTGTAACATTGTTTTAGCACAGTCATCATTTGAGGCCCTCTTGATTTGCCAACATCCTGTTGTGTGTCATTAACTGGATAACACATAACAGGTTTCCTCGGTTGTGAGCAACAGCCAGCCAATCAACACCAGGTATGTGTCTTGCATTCCTGCAGTGCTGACAAATGAAGTCCAAATCAGATGCCTTTTGCTCCATAAAAGAATATTTAAGGCAGGAAAACAGATGCAGGCCCAGGACTCCACATGTCATGCCCAAATGAGCTCCAGACCCAAAGCCATGCTGTGATTTACTTTTCCTGGCAGTTAAAAGAAAGAAAAGGGGAATCATAGGAAAGAGAGACAGGGGAGTGAAGGGGTGGAGGATGGAAAGGAATGGGGCAGCCAAGCAAAAGCAGAGGGATTTTTTGTCTGTGGTTATTTTTTGGTGTCTTTGAGATTCCCCAGAGATAGAGAGCGAGAGAGCGAGAGAGCGAGAGAGAGAGAGAGAGAGAGAGAGAGAGAGAGAGAGAGACAGAGACAGAGACAGAGACAGAGAGGGATAACTTTATCAACAAACTTTATAACAAACATGGCTCTTTTGACCTGTTCACCGTTATTTCAGTCATCATTAGCCTCTCGATGACTGTTGCGTCTGGAAAGGTACCATGTTGTGTTTAGACTTGTGTGTTACATTCCAAAAACCACAACTACACTAATGGGAGTGAGGGGTGGGGTGAACTACATCCCTACTTGTGCAATGAATACGACCGTCTCTCCCGGCCTCCTTCTTTTTCCTCTGTCCGAGAACAACTCTCCCTCTCCTTCATCCTTGACCTTATGTTTTTCTTTCTTTTTGTCTCTTTTTCAGTCTCTCTGTCCGAGCAGCTGCTGTGCAGATGAGTGGATGTCAATAAAGAACCGATGGAAAGGATATCTCTCTCTCCCTCTCTCTCTCTCTCCTTCTCTTTCTGTTCTCTAGCTCTCTCCCTCTTTCCCTTCGCTCTGGTCTCTATCTCTGTTTAAAACACGGCAGAAACAGAAGTTATCCAAATGGAAACAATAAACAATATGATTTAAATAAACCTTAGCGTGAGGCATTTTCAGTGAGAGGAAGAAAGAAGGGGAGGAAAAAAAGGAAGGCAAGACAGAGGGAGAGGAAAGGCGGTGGGTTCAAGTGAGAAAAAAAAGGCTTCTGTACCACTTGTAGAATGTCCCATCTGGGCCAAAATCAACAGGCTAGCAGACTGAGCCGGATCAAAGATGGGAGCAGTGCAAAGAGGACCAAAGACAGGACAAACCCACACACACACACACATATGAACCCACTCACCCATAAAACGCACAACCAAACACAATCTCTGCTGCAATTGTTTACAACATAGTTGTAGTTGAGTACATTGGGGCTGGGGAATGTTGGGTTGTTATCACACACTTGAGCAGCGATCATTTTGTTCCTGAGAACTCTCCATGTCTTGATGGGCAAAACAAAAGCTACTCGTTACTCTATTCGTTACAACTCTGTGGTTGAAAACACAACCGAGGACTAGATTATCAGTTGAATAAATGGTGTAGGATCAGTGTTTTAGGGCGTGTACGTAGTCAATATGAACAGCATTATCTCAATGCTGCCCTATACAACCTCTGGTAGTAGTACCAGGGCCATGGCGGATCAAGAGAGTGGGCAGAGCAGTCTCCCACTCCAGAAAGCGGTTCCAAGAGATTCCACAGAGATTAGCTCAGTCTTGGCTCACGCTCGACTAAGGAAGTACACACACAGACACACAGACACACACACAGGCCCGGGTAGACATTGCTCATGTCTAATCCGCTCTCACATTTCGCACACGTGTATTAGCCATTATTGACTTGCCCCAAGACAGCAAAGTATATACGACCAACGGACTCCCCCATTCAGCAGGAATTTGAAACGGGGTCACGTTCTTCAGGCACCTTGTTTGCACATATGTGTAAAAGGGAATAGTAATGGGGGTGGGGTGGCGGTGTGGGGGGGGGGCGATATGCCGTGGAGTCTCACAAAGGACCTGTTGGACGGGCTAAATTTTAAAAGCAGACACGTGCACACATACACACACACATGCATGCACACACCCACACACATACAGAAAAACATGTGTGCATGCGTCAGTCACACACGCACGCACACCCACGCATGCCCACGCACGCACAGACACACACACACAAACAAACACACACATATAAACACACATTCACACTCACACACAGACTCAAACACATGTTAACACACGCACACACACACACACACACATTCACACGGTTTGGGTTAGCTGACAAAGCAAAAAGGCTCATGCTCATAAAAAAAACGTTTAAACACAAAGAGTCTGTCTCCGATTCTGCTCCCCTTGTCCGCTCCAGGTCTCTGTTGTTCGGGGGAGCGGTTGAGCAGGAGTAATGTTGGAGGACAGGACAGCAGGGGACCATGTGAATGCATTAGCAGATGGCATTTCTTTCCTGATCGTCCACATGATAGTTCAACCAGTAAATCTTAAGAAAGAAACAACATCCCACTGAAAAACGACCAGAGCAGAGAACAGTGAACATGATCACGTGATCATAATGTACAGTATGTAGTAGTATGTATATAGATATAAATAGGTTCATGATCGTGAACATTTATCTTAGTGAACAAAATATTTTCAGTCACAAAGAGAGAATAGTATGTGGGTGCCTGTGTGTGTGTATGCGTGTATGTGTGTGTGTGTGTGTGTGTGTGTGTGTGTGTGTGTGTCCAGTGAACATACAGTGTGTGTGTGGGTGTGTGGGTGTGAGGTTTTCATAGTGTGTGTGTGAG